>JAIOJX010000025.1:10183140-10471500 GCA_022376925.1 Tragulus kanchil
ATTAACTTGATAATAAGGACTTACTGTATAGTACAGAGAACTCTACTCAATACTCTGTAATGGCCTATATGGGAAAAGAATCTAAAAAAAGAGTAGATATGTATATATGTATAACTGATTCACTCTGTTATACACCTGAAATTAACACAACATTGTAAATCAACTATACTCCAATTAAGCTTTTTTTTTGGCCACTTCTATTGGTCTTTCATTTATTTATCTTTGTTGTTTGGCCTGTGTGGGCTTCCCATCGCAGTAGCCTCTCTCGTTGCAGGGCACCAGCTCTGGGCGCATGTGCCCCAGAGCTCCAGCTCAGTAGTTGGACGCATCAGTCCAGTCGCTCCATGGCACGTGGGATTTTCCCAGGGCCAGGATGTTTCCCACAGAAACACCAAAGCAAAAAATTAATTTCTCGGGAATTTAAAAACTTGACTAGAACAGTGAGAATGAATAAAACTGAAATAGCACTTAGTCTTATCTTCCCGCAAACTTCTCAAAATTCAATTGTTTTTATATTAATTTCTCAAATTTTTCTCAAAATAGTTTGAATGTTTCTTAAATATTTTTAAAATAGTTATTTTTATATTATGTATGTGTTTCTAGCTGGAGGAGGAAATGGCAACCCACTCCAGTATTCTTGCCTGGAGAATTCCATGGAGAGAGGAGCCTGGCAGGCTACAGTCTATAGGATCACAAAGAGTCAGTCGCGACTGAGTCACTGAACACACAGACACACACACACACACACACACACACACGCACGCACACACGTACGTTTCTAGAAAATAAAAAGCCGCAGAAGCTCCTCAGTTTATTCTGTAGTGTAAGAATAATCTTGATTACACAACTAGCAAGAACAACAACAATAAAAAAATAAGTACGTTTTGAACCATTTGTCTTAGGAGCAGAGAGGCAAATATACTAAACAAAAGATTAACTAAGTCTATCAATACACCACAAAATATATGGTATCATGATCAAGTGGTGTTTTATCCCTACAAATGAAAAGATGATTGATAGTAGGAATTCTTTCCAAGTAAATACTTTCACTGATAAACTGAGAGAGAAAAATCATATTCGTATCTTAAAAGCCAGAAAAATTAACTTGATAATAAGGACTTACTGTATAGTACAGAGAACTCTACTCAATACTCTGTAATGGCCTATATGGGAAAAGAATCTAAAAAAAGAGTAGATATGTATATATGTATAACTGATTCACTCTGTTATACACCTGAAATTAACACAACATTGTAAATCAACTATACTCCAATTAAGCTTTTTTTTTTTTGGCCACTTCTATTGGTCTTTCATTTATTTATCTTTGTTGTTTGGCCTGTGTGGGCTTCCCATCGCAGTAGCCTCTCTCGTTGCAGGGCACCAGCTCTGGGCGCATGTGCCCCAGAGCTCCAGCTCAGTAGTTGGACGCATCAGTCCAGTCGCTCCATGGCACGTGGGATTTTCCCAGGCCAGGGATCGAACCAGCACCCATTGCATTACAAGGTGATGTCCTTACCCACAGAAACACCAGGGAAGCCCCAATTAAACTTTTAAAGGAAAATTTAATTTGATAAATTTTAACAAAAAAATTAATTTGATAATTTTAACTTATTTACAATAAATAAGTAGAAATCTAGGATTAAAAAGAAAATCTCATTTTTGAAAAGGTTTCATATAACAAAACTCTAGGAGGAGTTGTACTTGGGGAAACGTCAGATGCATTTCTTTTAATGTTAGGCCAACATGTAAAACAAATATGTCCTCTTTCATTGACACTTTTAACTTAAAACCAGGCTTTGGTCAGCCCCCAAATTTTTTAAAAAAAAGGAAGTAAAATAAGAGGTGTCAGTCTTGGAGGGAAAGATGATCATAACATGTTCTTACCTAAAAAGAAAAGCCAAAAAAATCATTAGAAAAAAATTAGAAAAAGAAAACTCAGTGTAGTTTCTGGGCACAAGTTGACTTAGGAAAAAACCCAATTGCACTTATCTATTCCAGAATAAGTGACCGGGAAATATAAAGTTTCCAGGAATTTAACTAATAAAGGTCATATAAAAGTTCTGTGGAGAATTTTTTTATTTAAGTAGCATGAAGAGCAAAGCATTTAAGTGCCAGTTTATAAACAAAGATCACAAGTGATTAAAAAGCCTATGAAGCATACACTAATAGTCATTAGTCAATAACAAAACTCAAATTAAAGTAATTTTAGATACAAAACTATAGCTATAGATTATATCTACTCCATCCATTTAGTAAAATCTTAAAAACTGCAAATGTAAAATATCATAACTATAAGAGGTCTTAAGTACCCTTCATTCATTGCTAGTTGGAGTATATTCCCACTTCCCAGAGAGACATGATATGGTATATATGTATAACTGATTCACTCTGTTATACACCTGAAATTAACACAACATTGTAAATCAACTATACTCCAATTAAGCTTTTTTTTTTTTGGCCACTTCTATTGGTCTTTCATTTATTTATCTTTGTTGTTTGGCCTGTGTGGGCTTCCCATCGCAGTAGCCTCTCTCGTTGCAGGGCACCAGCTCTGGGCGCATGTGCCCCAGAGCTCCAGCTCAGTAGTTGGACGCATCAGTCCAGTCGCTCCATGGCACGTGGGATTTTCCCAGGCCAGGGATCGAACCAGCACCCATTGCATTACAAGGTGATGTCCTTACCCACAGAAACACCAGGGAAGCCCCAATTAAACTTTTAAAGGAAAATTTAATTTGATAAATTTTAACAAAAAAATTAATTTGATAATTTTAACTTATTTACAATAAATAAGTAGAAATCTAGGATTAAAAAGAAAATCTCATTTTTGAAAAGGTTTCATATAACAAAACTCTAGGAGGAGTTGTACTTGGGGAAACGTCAGATGCATTTCTTTTAATGTTAGGCCAACATGTAAAACAAATATGTCCTCTTTCATTGACACTTTTAACTTAAAACCAGGCTTTGGTCAGCCCCCAAATTTTTTAAAAAAAAGGAAGTAAAATAAGAGGTGTCAGTCTTGGAGGGAAAGATGATCATAACATGTTCTTACCTAAAAAGAAAAGCCAAAAAAATCATTAGAAAAAAATTAGAAAAAGAAAACTCAGTGTAGTTTCTGGGCACAAGTTGACTTAGGAAAAAACCCAATTGCACTTATCTATTCCAGAATAAGTGACCGGGAAATATAAAGTTTCCAGGAATTTAACTAATAAAGGTCATATAAAAGTTCTGTGGAGAATTTTTTTATTTAAGTAGCATGAAGAGCAAAGCATTTAAGTGCCAGTTTATAAACAAAGATCACAAGTGATTAAAAAGCCTATGAAGCATACACTAATAGTCATTAGTCAATAACAAAACTCAAATTAAAGTAATTTTAGATACAAAACTATAGCTATAGATTATATCTACTCCATCCATTTAGTAAAATCTTAAAAACTGCAAATGTAAAATATCATAACTATAAGAGGTCTTAAGTACCCTTCATTCATTGCTAGTTGGAGTATATTCCCACTTCCCAGAGAGACAGTCTGAAGAATAATTGGCAAAACAAATGTGTGGGCTTCCCTGGTGGCTCATTGGTAAAGAATTCACCTGCCAATGCAGGAGACATAGGTTCGATCCCTAATCTAGGAAGATCTCACATGCCACAGAAGGCTGGCCCATGCAACACAACTGAGCCTGTTTTCTAGAGTCTGGGAGCCACAACTGCTGAAGTCCAAGCACCCTGGAGCCCTTGCTCTGCAACGGGGAGTATCCCCAGTTGCCAAACTGAAGAAAAGCCTGAGCAGCAACAAAGACCCAACATAGCCAAAAATAAATAAATAAAAAATTTTTGAAAAGACAGAGGATAAATTTTCTCAATAAAACAAATGCATATTCCATAACCCTCAAACTTGCTTCCAGATTAAGAGTCAAGAGAATATAAAGTTATTATGTACAAATTATTGTACAAAAATGTCCAGAATTGTCAGAAGCAATTTGTATGTTCTTTACTGATTGAATTATTAGATAAAATATGGTTAATAGACTCTCTAGGATACTGTAGCAGCATTTATAGGTCTCAGACTACATATACAAACAGAAACAAATATGCATAAATATTAAAAGGAAACTGATAAGTAAAATAAGAAAAATAGTATATATTCAGTTATATATATTCATGTTATATATTATTTTCTTATTTTACTACTGTTAAGCCCCGCATTTAGAAAAAAAATTTTAAACTTAGGAAAACCCAATTGCACTTATCTATTCCAGAATAAGTGACCGGGAAATATAAAGTTTCCAGGAATTTAACTAATAAAGGTCATATAAAAGTTCTGTGGAGAATTTTTTTATTTAAGTAGCATGAAGAGCAAAGCATTTAAGTGCCAGTTTATAAACAAAGATCACAAGTGATTAAAAAGCCTATGAAGCATACACTAATAGTCATTAGTCAATAACAAAACTCAAATTAAAGTAATTTTAGATACAAAACTATAGCTATAGATTATATCTACTCCATCCATTTAGTAAAATCTTAAAAACTGCAAATGTAAAATATCATAACTATAAGAGGTCTTAAGTACCCTTCATTCATTGCTAGTTGGAGTATATTCCCACTTCCCAGAGAGACAGTCTGAAGAATAATTGGCAAAACAAATGTGTGGGCTTCCCTGGTGGCTCATTGGTAAAGAATTCACCTGCCAATGCAGGAGACATAGGTTCGATCCCTAATCTAGGAAGATCTCACATGCCACAGAAGGCTGGCCCATGCAACACAACTGAGCCTGTTTTCTAGAGTCTGGGAGCCACAACTGCTGAAGTCCAAGCACCCTGGAGCCCTTGCTCTGCAACGAGAGAGTATCCCCCAGTTGCCACACTGAAGAAAAGCCTGAGCAGCAACAAAGACCCAACATAGCCAAAAATAAATAAATAAAAAATTTTTGAAAAGACAGAGGATAAATTTTCTCAATAAAACAAATGCATATTCCATAACCCTCAAACTTGCTTCCAGATTAAGAGTCAAGAGAATATAAAGTTATTATGTACAAATTATTGTACAAAAATGTCCAGAATTGTCAGAAGCAATTTGTATGTTCTTTACTGATTGAATTATTAGATAAAATATGGTTAATAGACTCTCTAGGATACTGTAGCAGCATTTATAGGTCTCAGACTACATATACAAACAGAAACAAATATGCATAAATATTAAAAGGAAACTGATAAGTAAAATAAGAAAAATAGTATATATTCAGTTATATATATTCATGTTATATATTATTTTTCTTATTTTACTTATCAGTTTCCCTTTAGGTGCTGTTACAGTATTCTACAAAGTGCACTAACCATATTTTATTTAACAGTTCAATCAGTAAAGGCATGGAGATAATAGGGTTAATAAATAATACAAAAGAGAGACATCTATGGATCTATCACAATCATGTCACAAACAGAAGAGCATGACTAATCCAGAGCTATGCCCTTAACATCTAAGGGGAAACTAAGACTTTAGATAAGCAGTGAACCTCTATGTTAAAGAAATATATACTTTTTTTTTTAAAGATTTATTTATTTTGCTGAGGGTTGGGTGGGGAGGGAGGGGAGCAGGCGAGCCACTTCTATTGGTCTTTCATTTGTCCATTTTCATCCATCTTTTTCCTTTTGGCCCATGTGGGCCTCTCATTGCAGCGGCCTCTGTTGTCGCAAGCACCGGCTCTGGGCGCATGTGCTCCAGAGCTCCAGCTCGGTAATTGGACACATCTATCCAGCTGCTCGGCGGCACGTGGGATCTTCCCATGCCAAGGATCGAACCAGCGCCCCTTGCACTGCAAGGCGGTGTCCTTACCCACTGGACCACCAGGGAAGCCCCCTGTTGGTCTTTCATTTATCTATTTTCCTTGTTCTTTGGCCTATGTGGGCCTCCCATTGCAGTGGCCTCTGTTGCAGCATAACACCGGCTCTGGGTGCATTCACCCCAGAGCTCTGGCTTGGTAGTTGGACACATTGGCCCAGCCACTCCGTGGCACGTGGGATCTTCCCAGACTGGGGATCGAACCGCTGCCCCTTGCACTGCAAGGTGATGTCCTTACCCACTGGACCACCAGGAAAGCCCAGTATTTAAAAAAGAAACCAGACAAGACAATCAAAAATGGGCAGAGGACCTAATAGACATTTTTCCAAAGAAGAAGATTTTCTAGCATCACTAATTGTTAGAAAAATGCAGACCAAAACTAAAAGGTATCTGACCTCACACCAATCAGAATGGCTATCATCAAAAAGTCTACAAATGATAATCACTGGAGAAGGTGTGGAATAAAAGGAATCCTGTAACACTCTTGGTGAGAATGTAAATTGGTAGCCACCAAGGAGAATGATATTGAGGTTCCTTAAAAAACTAAAAATAGACCAACTGTATGATCCAAACAGCCCCATTCCTAGAGATATACCTGGAAAAGACTAAAACTCTGAATCAAAAAGATACATGCACTCTAATGTTCATAGCAGCACTATTTATAGTAGCCCAGACAAGGAAGGAATCTAACTATCTCTCAACAGACAAATGGATAAAGATGTGCCTTCCCTGGCTTCTGAACTAGAATTAATGCATTTGGCTGTTGGCAGAACCCTTCCACTGGTCCCTTGACCTATACAGTAGGAGCTATTGTAATAGGAGAGGTCAAGTAGAAGCCGCTGAAGCAGTTCCTCTTCTCTCACCAAGATAATAAATCAAAACCAAAGCTCATTCTAGGAGAGGATGTCAGAGACTGGTCTATCATCTTATAAACAAAGGACTCAAAAATTTCAGAAGTTAGAGGACTTGACTGGGGTGGCCATTACATTTGTCAAATATCACTGGCTTAAGACGTGTTATAGACTGCCATTATTCATTTGCAAATGAAGGGTACTTTTCTTTTAGTTATTTTTTTTCTTTCTCACATCCTTTACTCTGGCAGATTGACACTGAACAACAATAGAGCCAGGTGTATTCCCCCTGTAGTTTCTT
The DNA here is from genome assembly GCA_022376925.1 of Tragulus kanchil. Classification (NCBI taxonomy): domain Eukaryota; kingdom Metazoa; phylum Chordata; class Mammalia; order Artiodactyla; family Tragulidae; genus Tragulus; species Tragulus kanchil. Next base: position 10,190,126 of record JAIOJX010000025.1, read on the forward strand.
TCCCACAGTGTAACATGTTTCTATACACGTTATAATTTGGACCTGCTGTGCTTCATGGTATTTCTTGATGATGATGTTCACCTTCAATAAAGTGGTTGTTCTTCCTTATTTTTAAAAATTCTTTTTCCTCATGAACTTTTGAACTCTTGTCTAAAGAAGTGGGGCATAGAAATTATCACTATCACTCTGGTAAGCATCTGGATGAAAAAGGAGAAGCGTATTAATGAAATCCAGCCTCCATGTCAAAACTCAGCGCTGATCCAAGATCTTTGCACAGACACACCCACATTTAACACTTATTTGATATTTAAATAAGTCATCTGAGACACATTTTTGTTGTAATATTATTTGGTTATTTGAGAAAACTAAAGACAATATCATTCTGTTAGGTCCATCTTTCCTGGAATTACTTTGGCTCATCAGGATTAATACACACTTTGAGCTCAACAAATTTTTTAAATTTCATAAAGCTATTTAATGAAGAGAACAAGCTTAAACTTTATTTCCTCCTTTAATGCAACCAGAGGTTATGTTTGTTTAGAAAGCTAAAATCTCTCCAGATTATACACTCTCACCAGTGCCAGGCCAAAAAACACAGGCCCCAAACCACTCATTCCATAGCTCCCTCATTTTCTGACCTATGGCTGTTATTGTAGAAACTGGATCTATTAAGAAATTGCCTCTGGTGCAGTCAGGGAATATTTGGGCCCCTTTTCATATTGCAGTAGGACAAAGGAAAAAAAGATGTGCCTTCCTGGCTTCTGAACTGTTCATGCTTAGACCCTCCACTGGTCCCTTGACCTATACAGTAGGAGCTATTGTAATAGGAGAGGTCAAGTAGAAGCTGAAGCAGTTCCTCTTCTCTCACCAAGATAATAAATCAAAACCAAAGCTCATTCTAGGAGAGGATGTCAGAGACTGGTCTATCATCTTATAAACAAAGGACTCAAAAATTTCAGAAGTTAGAGGACTTGACTGGGGTGGCCATTACATTTGTCAAATATCACTGGCTTAAGACGTGTTATAGACTGCCATTATTCATTTGCAAATGAAGGGTACTTTTCTTTTAGTTATTTTTTTTCTTTCTCACATCCTTTACTCTGGCAGATTGACACTGAACAACAATAGAGCCAGGTGTATTCCCCCTGTAGTTTCTTTCCCACAGTGTAACATGTTTCTATACACGTTATAATTTGGACCTGCTGTGCTTCATGGTATTTCTTGATGATGATGTTCACCTTCAATAAAGTGGTTGTTCTTCCTTATTTTTAAAAATTTTTTTTCCTCATGAACTTTTGAACTCTTGTCTAAAGAAGTGGGGCATAGAAATTATCACTATCACTCTGGTAAGCATCTGGATGAAAAAGGAGAAGCGTATTAATGAAATCCAGCCTCCATGTCAAAACTCAGCGCTGATCCAAGATCTTTGCACAGACACACCCACATTTAACACTTATTTGATATTTAAATAAGTCATCTGAGACACATTTTTGTTGTAATATTATTTGGTTATTTGAGAAAACTAAAGACAATATCATTCTGTTAGGTCCATCTTTCCTGGAATTACTTTGGCTCATCAGGATTAATACACACTTTGAGCTCAACAAATTTTTTAAATTTCATAAAGCTATTTAATGAAGAGAACAAGCTTAAACTTTATTTCCTCCTTTAATGCAACCAGAGGTTATGTTTGTTTAGAAAGCTAAAATCTCTCCAGATTATACACTCTCACCAGTGCCAGGCCAAAAAACACAGGCCCCAAACCACTCATTCCATAGCTCCCTCATTTTCTGACCTATGGCTGTTATTGTAGAAACTGGATCTATTAAGAAATTGCCTCTGGTGCAGTCAGGGAATATCGTGGCACCTTGTGCAATAATTTGCAAACAGTGGCTTGAGAAAAATGGTATGCAAAGAAATACATCCCAGACTCTGACCTTTCTACATTGTCACAGTGAATGTTTAGATGGGCTTGCTTCCAAAAAAATATAAGAAGTGTATCTGAGAGCTAGGTGAGGTTGGGAAAACATGCTTAACAGTTAATGTTGGTGTCATGGGAGACAGTGAGGAGTTTTACTTTTGGTCTTAAGCATCAGGAACACCTGAAGTCAAATCCCACCTCATCTATTTAAAATGAGACCTTGTGCAAAATATTGTACTGTTCAAAACTCAGTTTCTCCATCCACAAAATAAGAAAAACATTAGGAACTGCTTTATTAGATTGTGCTGGCCCAGAGAAGATCCTCAATTCATATTTCTTGAAAAAGTTTTTAATATTAAAGTGTTTATTTAACCATATAATACACATAGACGAACTAGTAATATGCCTAACACATAGCATCTTATTGTTGTTGTCATCAATTTTATTTTTGCTGTTTTTCATGGAACTTTACTTGTTCTCAGGGCAAAAGGACCAAGATGAAATATGGATCTTGCTTCAGGGCAGTCAATACTCTGAAGTAGAAGTAGCTACTGCTTTAATGCAGAGAATCAAGGGACAAGAAAATATCCTCTTAGCTCATTCATAAGATGCCCTTCAAAGTCCAAAGTGGTTAGGCTTTGCTCCTCCTTCTTGGACAGTCACATTGGAGGATAATGACTGGTCCACATGAATTTATTTTAACCTATGGTCATCTAAAGGACATTTCACAGAGTGGAATGAAACTTCCTTAGAGTGTCTACTGCTGGTTGCAGGGCTCACAAATCCTTTGAGCTCAACAAATTTTTAAATTTCATAAAGCTATTTAATGAAGAGAACAAGCTTAAACTTTATTTCCTCCTTTAATGCAACCAGAGGTTATGTTTGTTTAGAAAGCTAAAATCTCTCCAGATTATACACTCTCACCAGTGCCAGGCCAAAAAACACAGGCCCCAAACCACTCATTCCATAGCTCCCTCATTTTCTGACCTATGGCTGTTATTGTAGAAACTGGATCTATTAAGAAATTGCCTCTGGTGCAGTCAGGGAATATCGTGGCACCTTGTGCAATAATTTGCAAACAGTGGCTTGAGAAAAATGGTATGCAAAGAAATACATCCCAGACTCTGACCTTTCTACATTGTCACAGTGAATGTTTAGATGGGCTTGCTTCCAAAAAAATATAAGAAGTGTATCTGAGAGCTAGGTGAGGTTGGGAAAACATGCTTAACAGTTAATGTTGGTGTCATGGGAGACAGTGAGGAGTTTTACTTTTGGTCTTAAGCATCAGGAACACCTGAAGTCAAATCCCACCTCATCTATTTAAAATGAGACCTTGTGCAAAATATTGTACTGTTCAAAACTCAGTTTCTCCATCCACAAAATAAGAAAAACATTAGGAACTGCTTTATTAGATTGTGCTGGCCCAGAGAAGATCCTCAATTCATATTTCTTGAAAAAGTTTTTAATATTAAAGTGTTTATTTAACCATATAATACACATAGACGAACTAGTAATATGCCTAACACATAGCATCTTATTGTTGTTGTCATCAATTTTATTTTTGCTGTTTTTCATGGAACTTTACTTGTTCTCAGGGCAAAAGGACCAAGATGAAATATGGATCTTGCTTCAGGGCAGTCAATACTCTGAAGTAGAAGTAGCTACTGCTTTAATGCAGAGAATCAAGGGACAAGAAAATATCCTCTTAGCTCATTCATAAGATGCCCTTCAAAGTCCAAAGTGGTTAGGCTTTGCTCCTCCTTCTTGGACAGTCACATTGGAGGATAATGACTGGTCCACATGAATTTATTTTAACCTATGGTCATCTAAAGGACATTTCACAGAGTGGAATGAAACTTCCTTAGAGTGTCTACTGCTGGTTGCTTAGAGAAGAGTTTAGTATGACTAAGCATTTGGATGGTAGGTTTTCCACATGTCTCTTCTGGCCCCACTGTAGATGCCTGGTAACTTATTGCTGTTCAAATATTTAATATATTCAACCATTTCAACTATATTCAATATTTTCTAACAATTTATTTTCAGAAAGGGCATCCAAAAGAAGTGCAAAATTTAGAAACTGTAAGTCAATGCCTTAGAATATAGGTTAACTTGGCAAATTCCAAATCGTGGTCTTTTGATATTGTAGGAAATATATACTGAGTTCAGAATCTTTAAATGACAAAATGACACAGTGACAAAGTGAAAATAATAATGTGAAAAATAATAATAATGGATTGAATTTTATAAGACATCTTCAACCCAAGAGTCAACACTCAATTCTTCTTTAAAATTTTTAATAAGACATGTAAAACAAAGCATTTTTATTATAAATATTCTAATGAGGATAAGTTTTTAACCTATTTGGCAAAATATCTTCTTGATTTGTTTCTGTTGCAACTGATATATATATTTATCTATATACTTATATGTAGATCTATCTATGTAAAGATTGTTTACTGACTTTGTCCTATAGACTCCTTCAAAATTATTTGCTTGGGGTGAAAGAAGCAAAAGGTGAAGCAGTGCTACTTGCTAAATACACCTTCAAGTTCTTTGACAAGTTAGATGGAAATTCAGCCAGTGCTACTTGATCATTCTTGAAAAAGTTTTTAATATTAAAGTGTTTATTTAACCATATAATACACATAGACGAACTAGTAATATGCCTAACACATAGCATCTTATTGTTGTTGTCATCAATTTTATTTTTGCTGTTTTTCATGGAACTTTACTTGTTCTCAGGGCAAAAGGACCAAGATGAAATATGGATCTTGCTTCAGGGCAGTCAATACTCTGAAGTAGAAGTAGCTACTGCTTTAATGCAGAGAATCAAGGGACAAGAAAATATCCTCTTAGCTCATTCATAAGATGCCCTTCAAAGTCCAAAGTGGTTAGGCTTTGCTCCTCCTTCTTGGACAGTCACATTGGAGGATAATGACTGGTCCACATGAATTTATTTTAACCTATGGTCATCTAAAGGACATTTCACAGAGTGGAATGAAACTTCCTTAGAGTGTCTACTGCTGGTTGCTTAGAGAAGAGTTTAGTATGACTAAGCATTTGGATGGTAGGTTTTCCACATGTCTCTTCTGGCCCCACTGTAGATGCCTGGTAACTTATTGCTGTTCAAATATTTAATATATTCAACCATTTCAACTATATTCAATATTTTCTAACAATTTATTTTCAGAAAGGGCATCCAAAAGAAGTGCAAAATTTAGAAACTGTAAGTCAATGCCTTAGAATATAGGTTAACTTGGCAAATTCCAAATCGTGGTCTTTTGATATTGTAGGAAATATATACTGAGTTCAGAATCTTTAAATGACAAAATGACACAGTGACAAAGTGAAAATAATAATGTGAAAAATAATAATAATGGATTGAATTTTATAAGACATCTTCAACCCAAGAGTCAACACTCAATTCTTCTTTAAAATTTTTAATAAGACATGTAAAACAAAGCATTTTTATTATAAATATTCTAATGAGGATAAGTTTTTAACCTATTTGGCAAAATATCTTCTTGATTTGTTTCTGTTGCAACTGATATATATATTTATCTATATACTTATATGTAGATCTATCTATGTAAAGATTGTTTACTGACTTTGTCCTATAGACTCCTTCAAAATTATTTGCTTGGGGTGAAAGAAGCAAAAGGTGAAGCAGTGCTACTTGCTAAATACACCTTCAAGTTCTTTGACAAGTTAGATGGAAATTCAGCCTGAGAACTCTGGCTCCTATTCTTCTGTATAAACACTAGATCATTCTTTTAAAAATGTTTTAAAAATACATACTCCAACCTCATTTACATCATATATACACAAATCTCAATTACTTGAATATTGTTTTATTACTTCATTTCTCTTCCCACACTCTTCTCTCTCTCAATGATCATTCATGACATTTGGGAAATGACTCAAAGAGAACACTTCAAAGTATTGCTTTATGAAGCAACAAAACAGTGCCTCTCTTTTCTTCTTTGTTGACTTTTTAACAAAGTGCCTGACAGAGTATATATTCACATACACATATTTACCTTTATTTTACATTTTGAAATCTTCACACATTTTTCTTTTTCACAAAAACATTTAAATTTACCTAAACATGACATGGGAGAATATATTGTTTTCTGTCTTTAGGCTTCATCTTTTTGTATATGAAAGAATACCAAAGGTTGAAATAATGTGAAGATAAACAAAAGATAAAAATTATTTTAAGACACAAGACAGAGGAGTGCATCAGCATTACTAATTATGAGATATTTTGAAGGTAAACCACCCACAAACATATACACTATTATGCGTACACAGATACTTTTCAGGCTTCTACCTTTGAATTATACTTTGTATAAACCAAATTTGGACATTACCAAATGAAAGTTAAATTTAAGACCTATCAATAGGCTATTACAACAGCACAGAAAGGAAGAATGCTAGAATCATTTGAGAGTGCTATGGGATTTGAATAGTCAGAATGGATTTATGGAGGTCAAAAGTTTGTCATGATTGAAGGTAAAATGTCTTTGGCTTGGCAAAAATTTTCATTTAATGACAACATAGACAAACTGGATATGGGAGCTAAGGGTAGAAGGAACCATGCAAGGGCTTAAAAGAGGATAAGTTTTTAACCTATTTGGCAAAATATCTTCTTGATTTGTTTCTGTTGCAACTGATATATATATTTATCTATATACTTATATGTAGATCTATCTATGTAAAGATTGTTTACTGACTTTGTCCTATAGACTCCTTCAAAATTATTTGCTTGGGGTGAAAGAAGCAAAAGGTGAAGCAGTGCTACTTGCTAAATACACCTTCAAGTTCTTTGACAAGTTAGATGGAAATTCAGCCTGAGAACTCTGGCTCCTATTCTTCTGTATAAACACTAGATCATTCTTTTAAAAATGTTTTAAAAATACATACTCCAACCTCATTTACATCATATATACACAAATCTCAATTACTTGAATATTGTTTTATTACTTCATTTCTCTTCCCACACTCTTCTCTCTCTCAATGATCATTCATGACATTTGGGAAATGACTCAAAGAGAACACTTCAAAGTATTGCTTTATGAAGCAACAAAACAGTGCCTCTCTTTTCTTCTTTGTTGACTTTTTAACAAAGTGCCTGACAGAGTATATATTCACATACACATATTTACCTTTATTTTACATTTTGAAATCTTCACACATTTTTTTTTTTCACAAAAACATTTAAATTTACCTAAACATGACATGGGAGAATATATTGTTTTCTGTCTTTAGGCTTCATCTTTTTGTATATGAAAGAATACCAAAGGTTGAAATAATGTGAAGATAAACAAAAGATAAAAATTATTTTAAGACACAAGACAGAGGAGTGCATCAGCATTACTAATTATGAGATATTTTGAAGGTAAACCACCCACAAACATATACACTATTATGCGTACACAGATACTTTTCAGGCTTCTACCTTTGAATTATACTTTGTATAAACCAAATTTGGACATTACCAAATGAAAGTTAAATTTAAGACCTATCAATAGGCTATTACAACAGCACAGAAAGGAAGAATGCTAGAATCATTTGAGAGTGCTATGGGATTTGAATAGTCAGAATGGATTTATGGAGGTCAAAAGTTTGTCATGATTGAAGGTAAAATGTCTTTGGCTTGGCAAAAATTTTCATTTAATGACAACATAGACAAACTGGATATGGGAGCTAAGGGTAGAAGGAACCATGCAAGGGCTTAAAAGAGAAGAATAACACTACTAGATCTTTGAGATCAGAAATAATCTAGACTCTTTTTTGGGAGGAGGGGGAGGGGGCGATCACTTTTCATAAAAGTTCTGCTCTTATGTTTATATCAGATCCATGTGAATAAACTCAAAACACAGGTTCCTGAAATGACCTTTGACTTTAGTCCCATTGCTTAAAAATAAGAGAAACAACTGCAGTGGGAATATGGATTATAGAATGTACCTTAGGAGAGTAAAACAGTCAGATAAGGTAAATATGGTTTCTTTTTATATTTAATGCACATGTATTTTGGGAAAATAAAGTATAACCATATAATTTCTTACATATTTTATTTGTATGAGGTAGGCCTGCATGCTAAGTTGTTTCAGTTGTGACTGACTCTTTGTGACCCTATGGACTGTATGTAGCCCACCAGGCTCCTCTGTCCATGGGATTCTTCAGGCAAGAATACTGGAGTGGGTTGCCATGACTGCCTCCAGGGAATCTTCCCAACCCAGGGATCAAACCCAGGTCTCTTATGTCTCCTGCATTGGCAAGTGGGTCCCTTACAACTAGCACCCCCCAGAAAGCCCATATATGGTACAGAGTCAACCAAACTGGAATTGGAGAAATGGTCTTATTTGAGAAGTCTACTTTATCTACTCATTCATTCATTTCTTCAGCAAATACTTTTTGAATCTCTCCTATGCTTTTAGTAATAGTCTAGATCCTTGGAACAAAAGAGCAATTGATTCTCTTAGAAACTAGAGTCTAGTGGAAGAAACAGAAAATATGCAAATGCATACTTACAATGTATAGCAATGACCAACGCTGTTAGGAAGAGCAAAGTAGACTCAGAGATGGCGAGTGCTGCTGAAAGAGGGCTTTTTTAGATGGGAGGGTCATGCCAGATCTCTCTTAGGAAGGACTATTTCAGTAGAAGGCATGCCTGATGTAAGGAAGGGAGCAATGGGAACATTTAATAGAAGAGTAAGTAACTGCAGGAATGAGAATTTCACAAGCACTAATTGGGGGGAAAAATTGGCACCCTTGAGCAACAGGAAGCTTAATGTGATTGATAGTGAATGAGAAAAGGAGTAGAAGGAGGCAAAATTGGAGGAGTAGACCTGATGAAAGGTTGAGTAAGACCTTATAAGCCATGGGAAGGTAACTTTTTTATAGGAGTGAGAGAAGCCACAGGATATTGTAAGACAAGTGAGTAATGAAATCAAATGTGAATTTAAAATGACTTCACTATCTACCATATGGAAGATTTATTGAAGAGTGGATAGTAGAATGAAGGAGACCTGTGAGGGGGTTCTTTTAGTAGCCAAATAAGAAATGATGTATGGTTTGATATTGTTATGAAGATGTATCACTGATAACTGCTACATTTCATGGTGATGGGCCCTGAAATAGGGAAATCTAGGGACGGGAGCTTATCTTTTGGGAGATTCAAGATTCTGAATTAAAATGGGCTTTGTACCAGTACATGTATTTTAACTGAAACAGGTTTTGTTTCATTAAATGTATTACAGAGAATATAGAGATAAGACATAGATAAGGATATATGGAACCTTCATCCATTATAAAGAGCTCATTGGGCTTCCCCTGTTGGTCCAATGGGTAAGGACACCGCCTTGCAGTGCAAGGGGTGCTGGTTCGATCCCTGGCCTGGGAAGATCCCACGTTCTGTGGAGCGGCTGGACTGATGTGTCCAATCACCGAGCTGGAGCTCTGGAGCGCATGTGCCCAGAGCCCGTGCTCTGCAACGACAGATGCCACTGCGATGGGAGGCCCACAGGAGCCAAAGAACAAAGGTGGATGAAAATAGATAAATGAAAGACCAACAGAAGTGTCCCGCCCGTTCCTCTCCCTCCCCAACCTGACCCCCGCCCAAAGATAAATAAATAAATAAATCTTAGAAAAAAAAAAAGAGCTCATTAAAATGATTTAGGGAAAAGATGCATAACTGATTTCAGAAAAGCTATCTAGTTAAAATTAAAGTGTTATATTTAACACATTTATTATGATAAAATATAGATCAAAAACGCAAACAGGTGAAACCATAAAATTACTTGAGAAAACAGATTTTAAACCTGTGGGAGATTGCTTACAAAGGTAGCTGCTAATGATTTGTCTCATGCCTATATTTAGCACACCTCTTCTGCCACACAGAGTTGGAATTACCTTCCCCTCCCATGGAATCTGGGATGGCCAGGTGAGGTGTTTGTTTTGGTTACCAGAATGATGTTATGCCAATTCTGGATTTAGCCTTAAAAAAGGTGTAGGCCTAAGATTCACTTATGCTGGGAAGGTAACTTTTATAGGAGTGAGAGAAGCCACAGGATATTGTAAGACAAGTGAGTAATGAAATCAAATGTGAATTTAAAATGACTTCACTATCTACCATATGGAAGATTTATTGAAGAGTGGATAGTAGAATGAAGGAGACCTGTGAGGGGGTTCTTTAGTAGCCAAAGAAGAAATGATGTATGGTTTGATATTGTTATGAAGATGTATCACTGATAACTGCTACATTTCATGGTGATGGGCCCTGAAATAGGGAAATCTAGGGACGGGAGCTTATCTTTTGGGAGATTCAAGATTCTGAATTAAAATGGGCTTTGTACCAGTACATGTATTTTAACTGAAACAGGTTTTGTTTCATTAAATGTATTACAGAGAATATAGAGATAAGACATAGATAAGGATATATGGAACCTTCATCCATTATAAAGAGCTCATTGGGCTTCCCCTGTTGGTCCAATGGGTAAGGACACCGCCTTGCAGTGCAAGGGGTGCTGGTTCGATCCCTGGCCTGGGAAGATCCCACGTTCTGTGGAGCGGCTGGACTGATGTGTCCAATCACCGAGCTGGAGCTCTGGAGCGCATGTGCCCAGAGCCCGTGCTCTGCAACGACAGATGCCACTGCGATGGGAGGCCCACAGGAGCCAAAGAACAAAGGTGGATGAAAATAGATAAATGAAAGACCAACAGAAGTGTCCCGCCCGTTCCTCTCCCTCCCCAACCTGACCCCCGCCCAAAGATAAATAAATAAATAAATCTTAGAAAAAAAAAAAGAGCTCATTAAAATGATTTAGGGAAAAGATGCATAACTGATTTCAGAAAAGCTATCTAGTTAAAATTAAAGTGTTATATTTAACACATTTATTATGATAAAATATAGATCAAAAACGCAAACAGGTGAAACCATAAAATTACTTGAGAAAACAGATTTTAAACCTGTGGGAGATTGCTTACAAAGGTAGCTGCTAATGATTTGTCTCATGCCTATATTTAGCACACCTCTTCTGCCACACAGAGTTGGAATTACCTTCCCCTCCCATGGAATCTGGGATGGCCAGGTGAGGTGTTTGTTTTGGTTACCAGAATGATGTTATGCCAATTCTGGATTTAGCCTCATTAGAGCCCGACAGCTTATTTTTTTCCTACCTTCTCGGTGTTGTAGGCACCATGTAAGAATTTCAATCAGCCTTCAGCAGAGAGTAGTCATGCCAACCATCAGACATTCTAGTCACCCCAGCTCAGGCAGAAGACATGAATGAGACCATTTTGGATATTCCGTTCCCAGCTGAGCTCCTAGTGGAATGTAATCAATCAGTTCCATGGGAGCAGTGTACCCAAGTGGCACATATGGTGGGTTTGCATTAGTCTGTGAATCCCAGCTGAGAGAACAGAAATCTTTTATAATTAGCTACAAGAAAATATACCCTTTTCTTTGGAGCAAGGTGCTATTTTTATTTTCCTGGACAGTAAATGAAACTTCCTTCTGCTTGGGAGAGATTCAAACTTCTATTTCCAAAACTGTTTACTATAGAAACATTCTTGAAAAGATAATCTGAGATAGAAGCAGTCAGTGCCTTGTTCATAAAATGGCACAAGGCAAGACATTCATGAAGAACTGCCTGCCGGCAAACTCAGGATCTGAAACTAAACTCTCCCACCTCTGCTACCTCCAATATTTTCTATTTCTCTGATCTTTCATGAATCAATGAACCTGTTTGTCCCTCAGTTTACTTATATGTAAAATGAATTTCATAATAATAATAATATTAAGAATTGAAATGCACAAAGCATTAGAAGAGTACCAGGATCAAACTTTTAAAATATTAGCTATAAATCTGGGGTCATACATATCTGTACAAAACTCTGTAAAAGTAAAAAGTAAAATAAAAATTTTTAAAAAAGAAAAAAATATTAAGTATATTATCATTTGAATCATTCATAAAATTGAACCCTATACATCAATTATAAATGAGTTAAGCATTACTATGCAGCAATATCTAAGGTGTATTTTAAGTGAAAAAAAAAGCAAAGTACAAAGCACTATAGAGCATGCTATTGTTTGTGTAAAAAACAATAATACATAAATATAAGATATAGAGATATAGATATAGAGATGTTTGTTGTATATAAAGTGTTGGTAATTGGGTTGTCTCTAACAAGATCATGGTTAGAGAAGAGGGTAGAAGAAAAACAGGCGTTTTTCTCTATGTTTTGCTCAGTTGTGTCCGACTCTTTGTGACCCCAGTGGACCGTAGCCCGCTGGGCTCCTCTGTCCTTGAAATTTTCCCAGCAAGAATACTTGAATGGGTTGCCATGCTCTCCTCCAGGGGATCTTCCTGACCCAGGATTGAATCTGTATCTCTTGTGTCTCTTGCATTAGCAAGCGGATTCTTTACCACTAGCTACACTTTTGACTATCATGTGACTGAATTAACTATTTCAAAAAATTGATAAACTATATTTGAAGTAAAAATGTGCTTGTTTATGAGGAAAATAATTATTTATAAGTTGAGATTTATATTATCAAGCATATGTGATTCTAAAAAACTATCTTAATAATGCAGAGTTTGGAAGTGGTTATACAAAGTTTTGAATAGAGAAGATCTTCCATATCAGGGAATTGCAAATCAGAGCCACAAGATACTACTTCATACCTGTTAGAAAAGCCATTTTCAAAAAGATATAACAGCGCTTCCCTGGTGGTCCAGTGGGTAAGGACACCGCCTTGCAGTGCAAGGGGCGCCGGTTCGATCTCTTGCCTGGGAAGATCCCATGTGCTGCCGAGCGGCTGGACCGATGTGTCCAATTATGGCGCGGAAGCCCTGGAGCGCATGCGCTCAGAGCTGGTGCTCTGTGACAACAGAGGCCACCGTGATGGGAGGCCCACACAGGCCAAAGAACAAAGACGGATGAAAATAGATAAATGAAAGACCAATAGAAGTGGCCCGCCCACCCCTCAAAATAAAAAAATAAAAATAAAAATTATTAAAAATAAAATTACAAAGAGCTTCTGAATACATATATGAAGGACATGAAATGATTATCTTAAAGAAATTGTTGCACCCCTTCCATACATATAATGGAATATTACTCAGGCATAAAAGGAAGGAAATCTTGTCATTTGAGACATGGATGAAACCTGATAGCATAATGTAGGTGAAATAAGTCAGAGAAAGACAAATATACAATATTTTTTGTATGTCTAAGCTGTAAAGGCTAAAATCACAGAAGCAGGGTAAAATGGTGATGTCTAGGGACTGGGAGATCAGGGAAATGAGATGAAATTCTCAGTTACAAGAGGAATAATTTCTGAAAATCTAATCTCTAATGGGAATTATGGAGTTACCCATACTATATGGTATACTTGAAAATTGCCAAGACACTAAATATTAAATTTTCCATAGACTAAAAAAATGGTAATGGGTGATCTTCCTGACCCAGGATTGAATCTGTATCTCTTGTGTCTCTTGCATTAGAATTCTTTACCACTAGCTACACTTTTGACTATCATGTGACTGAATTAACTATTTCAAAAAATTGATAAACTATATTTGAAGTAAAAATGTGCTTGTTTATGAGGAAAATAATTATTTATAAGTTGAGATTTATATTATCAAGCATATGTGATTCTAAAAAACTATCTTAATAATGCAGAGTTTGGAAGTGGTTATACAAAGTTTTGAATAGAGAAGATCTTCCATATCAGGGAATTGCAAATCAGAGCCACAAGATACTACTTCATACCTGTTAGAAAAGCCATTTTCAAAAAGATATAACAGCGCTTCCCTGGTGGTCCAGTGGGTAAGGACACCGCCTTGCAGTGCAAGGGGCGCCGGTTCGATCTCTTGCCTGGGAAGATCCCATGTGCTGCCGAGCGGCTGGACCGATGTGTCCAATTATGGCGCGGAAGCCCTGGAGCGCATGCGCTCAGAGCTGGTGCTCTGTGACAACAGAGGCCACCGTGATGGGAGGCCCACACAGGCCAAAGAACAAAGACGGATGAAAATAGATAAATGAAAGACCAATAGAAGTGGCCCGCCCACCCCTCAAAATAAAAAAATAAAAATAAAAATTATTAAAAATAAAATTACAAAGAGCTTCTGAATACATATATGAAGGACATGAAATGATTATCTTAAAGAAATTGTTGCACCCCTTCCATACATATAATGGAATATTACTCAGGCATAAAAGGAAGGAAATCTTGTCATTTGAGACATGGATGAAACCTGATAGCATAATGTAGGTGAAATAAGTCAGAGAAAGACAAATATACAATATTTTTTGTATGTCTAAGCTGTAAAGGCTAAAATCACAGAAGCAGGGTAAAATGGTGATGTCTAGGGACTGGGAGATCAGGGAAATGAGATGAAATTCTCAGTTACAAGAGGAATAATTTCTGAAAATCTAATCTCTAATGGGAATTATGGAGTTACCCATACTATATGGTATACTTGAAAATTGCCAAGACACTAAATATTAAATTTTCTCATGACTATAGCAACAATAACAAAATGGTAATTATGTGTGAGGTGATGGACATGTTAACTAACATTATAGCAATCATTTTGCAATATACATATAGATATGCATCAAATCATATTGTACATCTTAAACTTGTACAATGTTTTATATCTGTTATATCTCAATAAAGCTGGAAAATGTTGGTCTTCAGTTTCAGTGTAGGTAAAGAGTAGGATCACAACCAGGACTGTGGGTTGGATAATTTCAAGTTGGATAAACTTGGTTGAGTGATTCAGTGATTTTGAGTTCTTGTGGATTTAACTCATCCAGTGAAATTTCAGTTTTGTTCTATTCCAGACTGTGAAGTGCATACGCCAAAGAAAACCAGAACCTTTTTTTTTTAAGGCTCTGTTGAATTCTGTGCACTTGTGAAGGGCTGTGGTTTTTATCGTCAAACCACAAAAAAGAAAAAAAAAGCAGGATAGAGACATGTGGACCTTCCAGTGATGGTGAACACTACACATTAACAATGGATGAAAGGCTCAGCCGAGCTGAGCTAGTGCAGATTAAGTTTGGCAAATTTATTGTTATTTTCCAGAAAACTAGCCAAGTATTACAAGGGGGAATACCCATCCTCTCCTCCTCCACCACCACATGTTTCCCTTTGCACCAATTGTGACATTAAGATTTTGGCAACTTTGCTCTGGATTTATGGGAATTGGAAAGAAGGCTAATAGGCAGCAAACTCTTGGGCTCTTTTTGTGGATATCCATTCCCAATGAAGTTCACATTTTGAAATATGCTATTGCTGATATCTGCCTCTTATATGAAATCTCACCATTAAAATGTCCCAGATCTTTTTGTGATATGGCTAGCTCTCAGAAAAATATTACTGTTGCCAAATTGCTTAGAACTCTTTCTACTGATGTAATACTTCCCAAATGTCATTGCCTGTTTTAAAATATTGCAAAAATCTATTTTGTTATATGTAAATTTTCAATAGACCAAATATCACCCACAGGTCAGTCTTTATCTGCCACCCCAAATGGTAACATCTCTGGATAATGATGTTTGAAAACTTAAGTTTGAATTTAGATTTTATCTCCCTTTGTTGCTGTGTAAGCTTAGAGAATGACTTTATCTGTGTGAGCATTGCTTTTCTAGAAAAAGAGGCCCTATAATTATATGTGAGGTGATGGACATGTTAACTAACATTATAGCAATCATTTTGCAATATACATATAGATATGCATCAAATCATATTGTACATCTTAAACTTGTACAATGTTTTATATCTGTTATATCTCAATAAAGCTGGAAAATGTTGGTCTTCAGTTTCAGTGTAGGTAAAGAGTAGGATCACAACCAGGACTGTGGGTTGGATAATTTCAAGTTGGATAAACTTGGTTGAGTGATTCAGTGATTTTGAGTTCTTGTGGATTTAACTCATCCAGTGAAATTTCAGTTTTGTTCTATTCCAGACTGTGAAGTGCATACGCCAAAGAAAACCAGAACCTTTTTTTTTTAAGGCTCTGTTGAATTCTGTGCACTTGTGAAGGGCTGTGGTTTTTATCGTCAAACCACAAAAAAGAAAAAAAAAGCAGGATAGAGACATGTGGACCTTCCAGTGATGGTGAACACTACACATTAACAATGGATGAAAGGCTCAGCCGAGCTGAGCTAGTGCAGATTAAGTTTGGCAAATTTATTGTTATTTTCCAGAAAACTAGCCAAGTATTACAAGGGGGAATACCCATCCTCTCCTCCTCCACCACCACATGTTTCCCTTTGCACCAATTGTGACATTAAGATTTTGGCAACTTTGCTCTGGATTTATGGGAATTGGAAAGAAGGCTAATAGGCAGCAAACTCTTGGGCTCTTTTTGTGGATATCCATTCCCAATGAAGTTCACATTTTGAAATATGCTATTGCTGATATCTGCCTCTTATATGAAATCTCACCATTAAAATGTCCCAGATCTTTTTGTGATATGGCTAGCTCTCAGAAAAATATTACTGTTGCCAAATTGCTTAGAACTCTTTCTACTGATGTAATACTTCCCAAATGTCATTGCCTGTTTTAAAATATTGCAAAAATCTATTTTGTTATATGTAAATTTTCAATAGACCAAATATCACCCACAGGTCAGTCTTTATCTGCCACCCCAAATGGTAACATCTCTGGATAATGATGTTTGAAAACTTAAGTTTGAATTTAGATTTTATCTCCCTTTGTTGCTGTGTAAGCTTAGAGAATGACTTTATCTGTGTGAGCATTGCTTTTTCTAGAAAAAAGAGGCCCTATATATTCACATCAGTCAGAGACTTATCTGGAAGGGAAAAGATGGCACTTTTAATAGGGTTGATGAGAGTTTAAAGGGACTTGTGGGTGGGGTTAAAGGAAAACCAGGAAGGTAGTGAAAAAGTCCAGGTCAGGACTACAGGAATCCATGACTATCTACACCTCAGGGGATGAGAAAGGAAGTGGTTACCTGAAACCTCAAGAACCACAGCTGTCAATAAACATTGCCCAATAGGAGCTTAAGAAATACATACGATATGCAAAGTGTTTAGAAAAAAGACTAGTATGAGTACATCTAATATTTAACTTAAAAATAAATTAGTCATAGATGGAAAATATAATTTTATAAAGATATCAACAGTTAGAAATGGGTGATAATACTCTAGTCTTTCCTTAGAAAGATGATATAACAAAAGGGACATCCCCTGAGATTTCTTGAAGTATCACATTATATATAAATATCTTACATAAAATATAAAATAAAAATTTACAAGAGTATGATAGGACAGATCAATGGAAAAAAGGATAATTCTGAAACAAAGCCTAATACAATACTATAAAAGCTACTGGGGGAAGGTAGATTACTCAGTAAATTTTGATTGGCAAACTGGTCAGTGGTTTGCAGGGAAAAATTGGATGCTTATCCTATATTATACACTAGAACAAATAAACATCAGAAGAAATGTTATAAATGGCTAAAAATAGCTCTAAAACTAATAGAAGATGTACACACTATGTAGTTGATCTGATTTATATTTGCTGTTTTCATTATTTAAAATTTCTTAGTATTTTCTGTTAATAGTTCCCATTATAATCTATATTTTATCCTTTGAGCTATTTAAAATTTTCTGTCTTCCTTATTATTTTAATATGATTTTAAGAAATTATACCTTTTTGTTTCTGTCTTGTTTTTTGATGTAGGCAGAGGGTATGTGTGCATATTAGCCATTTTAAAAAACTAAATGAAACTAGTTTTATAGATTGTGCGTGCTTAGTCACTCAGTCAAGGCAGAGTTAATTTTTATAAATGCTGCCTGTGTGTTTGATAGACTATATTCTCCACTTTTAGACAAATGTTCATTATGTTTATTGTTTCTACTGTCTTTAAATGGAGATACAGAAGTTCGCAAAAGATAGTTAGGCAAGAATAATGTTTGAAATCTTCATTTGTTTAAGCCTATGTTTCAGAGGTCTCTTACTCAGTCAAAATTAATTTTCTAATTAACATATCATTTTTACTTCTTTCTAGGAGTATCCTTTTTGGGGGTGGGGTCCTTGTAAATACTGAAAGACTTGTGTTAAAATTTCTCAGTAAAGTGGCAAATCAGTTCATTTCATCTGAAAAACTAGTAGAAATAAATTTTAGAATAATTATATATTACCGATGAATTGAATCTTCTTTCTTTATGTAATGACCTTTATTGCTCATAATAGTTTCTTTTGTTAAGGTTTCTATCGTAAATGTTACTTCATTAAAATAACTGTATATACTCTGCTATTGTTAATATTTGCCTATGTTTTTTATTTTACTTTCTACATTTGGGTACAAAAAGTTTGTCTTATTTCAAACTTTATTTTAAAAGGATATACAGCTGAATATTTTTTCCTTTATTATCATTATTTTTTATTTTACTTTTACAGTTTTATTGTTTACTGCCATATATAAATCCGAATTAGCCATAGGTATACACATGTCCCCTCCCACTAGAAATTCCCTTCCATCTCCCTCCTCCTTCCACCCATCTATGTTGTTACATATCCCTATGTAAGTTCCCTTAGTCTTACAGCAGATTCACATTGGTTGTGAATCTGGTAATGTAACTTTCCATGTTACTCTTTCCATACCTCTTGTCCACTCCTCCCTCCCACCAATGTCCACAAGTCTGTTCTCTATGTCTGATTCTCCGTTTCTGCTCTTCATATACATTTATTGATACCATCTTTCTAGATTCCATACATATGTGTTAGTATACAATATTTATCCTTCTCTTTCTGACTTACTTCACTGTGTATAATTGGTTCTAGGTTTATCTACCTCATTAGGACTGACTCAAATGCATTTCTTTTTATGGCTGAGTAATATTCCATTCTATATACGTACCATAGCTTCTTTATCCATTCATCTGTTGATGGACATCTAGGTTGATTCCATGTTCTAACTATTGTAAATAGTATTGCAATGAACACTGAGGTGTGTGTGTCAATATTAGTATTGCAATGGGTAGCTCATTAGACAAATGTTTGAAATACTTCATTTGGTTTAAGCCTATGTTTCAGAGGTCTCTTACTCAGTCAAAATTAATTTTCTAATTAACATATCATTTTACTTCTTTCTAGGAGTATCCTTTTTGGGGGTGGGGTCCTTGTAAATACTGAAAGACTTGTGTTAAAATTTCTCAGTAAAGTGGCAAATCAGTTCATTTCATCTGAAAAACTAGTAGAAATAAATTTTAGAATAATTATATATTACCGATGAATTGAATCTTCTTTCTTTATGTAATGACCTTTATTGCTCATAATAGTTTCTTTTGTTAAGGTTTCTATCGTAAATGTTACTTCATTAAAATAACTGTATATACTCTGCTATTGTTAATATTTGCCTATGTTTTTTATTTTACTTTCTACATTTGGGTACAAAAAGTTTGTCTTATTTCAAACTTTATTTTAAAAGGATATACAGCTGAATATTTTTTCCTTTATTATCATTATTTTTTATTTTACTTTTACAGTTTTATTGTTTACTGCCATATATAAATCCGAATTAGCCATAGGTATACACATGTCCCCTCCCACTAGAAATTCCCTTCCATCTCCCTCCTCCTTCCACCCATCTATGTTGTTACATATCCCTATGTAAGTTCCCTTAGTCTTACAGCAGATTCACATTGGTTGTGAATCTGGTAATGTAACTTTCCATGTTACTCTTTCCATACCTCTTGTCCACTCCTCCCTCCCACCAATGTCCACAAGTCTGTTCTCTATGTCTGATTCTCCGTTTCTGCTCTTCATATACATTTATTGATACCATCTTTCTAGATTCCATACATATGTGTTAGTATACAATATTTATCCTTCTCTTTCTGACTTACTTCACTGTGTATAATTGGTTCTAGGTTTATCTACCTCATTAGGACTGACTCAAATGCATTTCTTTTTATGGCTGAGTAATATTCCATTCTATATACGTACCATAGCTTCTTTATCCATTCATCTGTTGATGGACATCTAGGTTGATTCCATGTTCTAACTATTGTAAATAGTATTGCAATGAACACTGAGGTGTGTGTGTCTTTTTCAATTTTGATTTCCTCAGGGTATATGCCTAGTAGTGGGATTACTGGGTCGTATGGTGATTCTATTTTTAGTTTTTTAAGGAATCTCCATACTATCTTCCGTAGTGGCTGTATCAACTTACATTCCCACCAATTGTGCAAGAGGATTCCCTTTTCTCTACGCTGTCTCCAGCACTTATTGTCTGTAGATTTTTTAATGATGGCCATTCTGATTGGTGTGAGGTGATATCTCATTGTAGTTTTGATTTGTATTTCTCTAATAATGAGCAACATTGAGCATCTGTTCATGTGTATTTTAGCCATGTGTATGTCTTCTTTGGAGAGATGTCTGTTCAGGTCTTTTTCCCATTTTTTGATTGGGTTATTCAAGTGTTCAGTTGTATGAGCTACAGCTGAATTTTTTTAAGACACATAATTCTGAAAAATGGTTTGTCTTTAAAAAGTTTAGTTTGCTTACACTTATTGTAATTATTCATATATTTTAATGTGTAACCTCATTTTATAGAGTCCATACATGTCACTGTGTCCATGACTTGTCTTCCCTTTGAACTTTCTTAAATAGATTAATGTATGTAGTTTTTATCATTTTTATTTCCCTTTATCATAGGTGTAGAAGTTACTCACTTTTTGCTTTTGTTGCATTGTGGCATATTGTATTATTTTTAAATGACTCATTACTTTTTCTTTACCTGTTCTTCACACCCATGTCTTCTGGTGGATTATATTCACTCCTGTGATATCAGGTATACTACTAACTAATCAGCACCTGTAACAGTCAAGGTGTGCATCTGCCCATTCTTTTTTCCTTCTGACTTATCCAAAGTAAGGGTCTGTTCCTTTAGCCTTGATTTGGAAAGAAGAGAATTGGGGTATACATTTATTGATACCATCTTTCTAGATTCCATACATATGTGTTAGTATACAATATTTATCCTTCTCTTTCTGACTTACTTCACTGTGTATAATTGGTTCTAGGTTTATCTACCTCATTAGGACTGACTCAAATGCATTTCTTTTATGGCTGAGTAATATTCCATTCTATATACGTACCATAGCTTCTTTATCCATTCATCTGTTGATGGACATCTAGGTTGATTCCATGTTCTAACTATTGTAAATAGTATTGCAATGAACACTGAGGTGTGTGTGTCTTTTTCAATTTTGATTTCCTCAGGGTATATGCCTAGTAGTGGGATTACTGGGTCGTATGGTGATTCTATTTTTAGTTTTTTAAGGAATCTCCATACTATCTTCCGTAGTGGCTGTATCAACTTACATTCCCACCAATTGTGCAAGAGGATTCCCTTTTCTCTACGCTGTCTCCAGCACTTATTGTCTGTAGATTTTTTAATGATGGCCATTCTGATTGGTGTGAGGTGATATCTCATTGTAGTTTTGATTTGTATTTCTCTAATAATGAGCAACATTGAGCATCTGTTCATGTGTATTTTAGCCATGTGTATGTCTTCTTTGGAGAGATGTCTGTTCAGGTCTTTTTCCCATTTTTTGATTGGGTTATTCAAGTGTTCAGTTGTATGAGCTACAGCTGAATTTTTTTAAGACACATAATTCTGAAAAATGGTTTGTCTTTAAAAAGTTTAGTTTGCTTACACTTATTGTAATTATTCATATATTTTAATGTGTAACCTCATTTTATAGAGTCCATACATGTCACTGTGTCCATGACTTGTCTTCCCTTTGAACTTTCTTAAATAGATTAATGTATGTAGTTTTTATCATTTTTATTTCCCTTTATCATAGGTGTAGAAGTTACTCACTTTTTGCTTTTGTTGCATTGTGGCATATTGTATTATTTTTAAATGACTCATTACTTTTTCTTTACCTGTTCTTCACACCCATGTCTTCTGGTGGATTATATTCACTCCTGTGATATCAGGTATACTACTAACTAATCAGCACCTGTAACAGTCAAGGTGTGCATCTGCCCATTCTTTTTTCCTTCTGACTTATCCAAAGTAAGGGTCTGTTCCTTTAGCCTTGATTTGGAAAGAAGAGAATTGGGGTAGAGCCTTACTCAATCCCTGAAAGATGGAAACTGGGCAGAGATCTAATCCTTGGCTGTTGTAATTTATCATTGTTTCTTTGTAACCTGTGTGATCCAACTTATGAATTTTAAGAAATATTCTAAACAAAATATAAAGCTGATCAACAGCTTTACCATCCTCCCAGATAACACAAGAAGACGAGAACTGTTTGTAGCCTACTTTTGACTTTTATGTTAGTTCTTTTTTATTTTTTTTAATCCTCAAAGGACAACTGACTGTTTTACATCATCATCATTTGTTTAGATAGACTTAGCATATTAAAAAGTAGAGACATCACTTTGCCAGTAAAAGCCTGTATAGTCAAAGCATGGTTTTCCCAGTAGTCATGTATGGATGTGAGAGTTGGACCATAAAGAAGACTGAGCACTGAAGAATTGTGCCTTTGAACTGTGGTGTTCAGGAAGACTCTTGAGAGTCCCTTGGACTGCAAGGAGATCAAACCAGTCAATCCTAAAGGAAACCAGCACTAAATATTTATTGTAAGAACTGTTGCTGAAGGCTGAAGCTCCAATATTTTAGCCATCTGATGCATAGATGACTCAATGGAAAAGACACTAATGCTGGGAAAAATAGCAAGCAGAAGGAGGATGACAGAGGATGAGATGGTTAGATGACATCACTGAGTCAATGTACATGAGTTTGAGCAGGCTATGGGAGATGGTGAAGGACAGGGAAGCCTGGTGTACAGCAATCCATGGGGTTGCAAACAGTTGGACCTGACTGAGCGACTGAACTGAACTGAACTGAACCCATGTATTATATTTAACGTTTTATCTTTTCACTATTTTTTTTTCACCTTGGTCTTCCAAGCTTGTTCTCCTTCTTCCTTAAGTACATTATCTCAGTTCTAGAATCTAGAAGTTCCTTTGGAGATGGTCTCTGGTAATAACCTTATACAGTTTTTGTTTCTTTGAATATGTCTTTATATCACTTTCATTTTAATAAGTAGTTCCACATTACACATAACTCATTTCACAGTTAATCATTTTAAAAGTTGCCCATTCTTTTTTCCTTCTGACTTATCCAAAGTAAGGGTCTGTTCCTTTAGCCTTGATTTGGAAAGAAGAGAATTGGGGTAGAGCCTTACTCAATCCCTGAAAGATGGAAACTGGGCAGAGATCTAATCCTTGGCTGTTGTAATTTATCATTGTTTCTTTGTAACCTGTGTGATCCAACTTATGAATTTTAAGAAATATTCTAAACAAAATATAAAGCTGATCAACAGCTTTACCATCCTCCCAGATAACACAAGAAGACGAGAACTGTTTGTAGCCTACTTTTGACTTTTATGTTAGTTCTTTTTTATTTTTTTTAATCCTCAAAGGACAACTGACTGTTTTACATCATCATCATTTGTTTAGATAGACTTAGCATATTAAAAAGTAGAGACATCACTTTGCCAGTAAAAGCCTGTATAGTCAAAGCATGGTTTTCCCAGTAGTCATGTATGGATGTGAGAGTTGGACCATAAAGAAGACTGAGCACTGAAGAATTGTGCCTTTGAACTGTGGTGTTCAGGAAGACTCTTGAGAGTCCCTTGGACTGCAAGGAGATCAAACCAGTCAATCCTAAAGGAAACCAGCACTAAATATTTATTGTAAGAACTGTTGCTGAAGGCTGAAGCTCCAATATTTTAGCCATCTGATGCATAGATGACTCAATGGAAAAGACACTAATGCTGGGAAAAATAGCAAGCAGAAGGAGGATGACAGAGGATGAGATGGTTAGATGACATCACTGAGTCAATGTACATGAGTTTGAGCAGGCTATGGGAGATGGTGAAGGACAGGGAAGCCTGGTGTACAGCAATCCATGGGGTTGCAAACAGTTGGACCTGACTGAGCGACTGAACTGAACTGAACTGAACCCATGTATTATATTTAACGTTTTATCTTTTCACTATTTTTTTTTCACCTTGGTCTTCCAAGCTTGTTCTCCTTCTTCCTTAAGTACATTATCTCAGTTCTAGAATCTAGAAGTTCCTTTGGAGATGGTCTCTGGTAATAACCTTATACAGTTTTTGTTTCTTTGAATATGTCTTTATATCACTTTCATTTTAATAAGTAGTTCCACATTACACATAACTCATTTCACAGTTAATCTTATATTTAAAATGTTTCATGAGGAGTCTTACTGTTTGTTGAGGTTAGTACAAATGTTGTCTCCTAGCATATAAGTTCTATTCTTTTTCTTCTGATATTTTATTATAATATATCTGGATGTGTCTTGTATATTATGTTTAGAGTCATTGTGTTTCCTGACTTTAAAGATACAAGCTTCTCATAATTTCTGGAAATTTTTCAAGTATTTGTGGTTGTTTAGTCACTCAGTTGTGTCCAACTTTTTGTGACCCCATGGACTGCAACCTGACAAGTTTCCCTGTCCTTCACCATCTCTCAGAGCTTGCTCAAATTCATGTGCATTGAGTCGATGATGTCATCCAACCATCTCATCCTCTGTAACCACTTATCCTGCCCTCAATCTTCCCTAGCATCAGGGCCTTTTCTACTGAGTTTGCTCTTCACTTTTGGTTAGTTTTCTGTATTTTGGTTTTCATTTCAACTATCAAGTCTAAATATTTGTTTACCTGATCATCTCGTCATTTCCTTCTTATCCTCCAATAAGACATATATTGAACTTCTCACTCTCACTTTATGCCACTTAATAGATATTTTTAACTATTTCTTATTATAAAGGGAGAACAGCAGTAACTTTTCCTACTTATTCCCTGCTTCTAATTCCACTGAGTGATAGGCATAAGTGATAAACCTGTTAAGTGACAGCTGTCTGAGTTAGGAGCTAGAAATGCCTTTATATGTTCAGAGTTGACTTATGAAATTCCTTTTCTTAAATTATTTGTAAAAATTATAGATCTGATTCACTTACTCAAGAAAGAGTAAGCTCACTGCAGAATTTCCCAGGAATAACAAAGGAAACCATCAATAAAATGAAAAGTAAAATAAAATGAATGAGAGAAAATATTTTCAAAAATCATATCTCTGATAAGGAGTTAATAGTCAAAATATATGCGGAGCTCCAGTTCTAGAATCTAGAAGTTCCTTTGGAGATGGTCTCTGGTAATAACCTTATACAGTTTTTGTTTCTTTGAATATGTCTTTATATCACTTTCATTTTAATAAGTAGTTCCACATTACACATAACTCATTTCACAGTTAATCTTATATTTAAAATGTTTCATGAGGAGTCTTACTGTTTGTTGAGGTTAGTACAAATGTTGTCTCCTAGCATATAAGTTCTATTCTTTTTCTTCTGATATTTTATTATAATATATCTGGATGTGTCTTGTATATTATGTTTAGAGTCATTGTGTTTCCTGACTTTAAAGATACAAGCTTCTCATAATTTCTGGAAATTTTTCAAGTATTTGTGGTTGTTTAGTCACTCAGTTGTGTCCAACTTTTTGTGACCCCATGGACTGCAACCTGACAAGTTTCCCTGTCCTTCACCATCTCTCAGAGCTTGCTCAAATTCATGTGCATTGAGTCGATGATGTCATCCAACCATCTCATCCTCTGTAACCACTTATCCTGCCCTCAATCTTCCCTAGCATCAGGGCCTTTTCTACTGAGTTTGCTCTTCACTTTTGGTTAGTTTTCTGTATTTTGGTTTTCATTTCAACTATCAAGTCTAAATATTTGTTTACCTGATCATCTCGTCATTTCCTTCTTATCCTCCAATAAGACATATATTGAACTTCTCACTCTCACTTTATGCCACTTAATAGATATTTTTAACTATTTCTTATTATAAAGGGAGAACAGCAGTAACTTTTCCTACTTATTCCCTGCTTCTAATTCCACTGAGTGATAGGCATAAGTGATAAACCTGTTAAGTGACAGCTGTCTGAGTTAGGAGCTAGAAATGCCTTTATATGTTCAGAGTTGACTTATGAAATTCCTTTTCTTAAATTATTTGTAAAAATTATAGATCTGATTCACTTACTCAAGAAAGAGTAAGCTCACTGCAGAATTTCCCAGGAATAACAAAGGAAACCATCAATAAAATGAAAAGTAAAATAAAATGAATGAGAGAAAATATTTTCAAAAATCATATCTCTGATAAGGAGTTAATAGTCAAAATATATGAGGAGCTCCATGTTAGCTCCTTAAAGCTCAATAGCAAAAAAATCTGATAAAAATGTGCAGAACTTTTTGATAGGGAATTAAGAAAATACAAACCACTATGTATAAAATACATAAGCAACAAGAATATCTTGTACAGTACAGTGAAATATAATCATTACTTCATAATAACTTTAAATGGAGTATAATCTATAACTGTATTAAATCCCTATGCTGTATACTTTAAAGCAATGTAATTTTATAAATCAACCATACTTCAGTTAAAAATGTAATTCACAATCTTTTGATTATAAGAATGTTTAGTTAGTCCCTATACAGATGCTGATATTACTGATTCTGAAACTTTTCCTTCTGAAACAACATTAATTTTTGTACTGTGTGTTAATGATTGAAATGAAGTCCAGTAGTTATACACATGAAATCTTTATATGGATTCTAGTATTATGTTCACAGTTTGGACAATTAACTACTTGAAAATATTATTTAATAATGCTTACCTACTACTCCAATCTACAAATGGTGCACAGTCATTTCAATAAAGATTCTCTCCTGAAAAACAATGGGCAGAGGATGACCCAAACAGATATTTTTCCAAAGAAGACACGCAGACAGCAAATAGATACATGAAATGATATTCAATATCACTAACCATCATGGAAATACAGATCAAAATCACAATGAAATATTACTTCACACCTGTTAGAATCTTTATTAAAAATACAAGGAGTAGTGTGTGTCAGTAAAGATGTGGAGGAAAGGGAAGCCTTGTGCAATGGTGGGAAGGTGAAGTAACCACTATGGAAACAGTGTGTTGGTTCCTCAGAAGATTACAAGTAAAACTACCAAAATATCCAATAATGCCACTTCTGAGTATTTGTCAAAAGAAAATGAAAACTCTAACTTGAAAAGATATATGCATTCACATGCTCATTATAGCATTATTCATAGTAGCCAAGATATGAGAACAACCCAAATGTCTGATAATGAATGAATGGATAAAGGAGATTATATGTGTAAATATACATATACATATATGTATATATGTATACACACACACACACACACAATGGAATATTATTCAGCTAAAAAGCCATTTGTGCTAACATGAATGGACCTTGAGGGCATTATGTTAAATAAATCACACACAGAAAGACAAATTCTGTATGATCCTGCTCACATTGGAATCTTGAAAACAAAACAAAACTGAATTCATAGATGCAGAGAACAGACTGGGGATACCAGAGGCTGGGACTGAGGGATTGCTGAAATGGGTTAAGGGAGCTAAAAAGATTTTAACTTCCAGTTATGAAATAAATAACTCATAGGGATTTAATGCACCGTATGGCAACTGTAGTTACTAACAGTGTATTGGACATTTGAAAAGTGCCAAGAAAGTAGATCTTAAAACCTTTTATCACAAAAAAAGCATTCTGTAACTGATGAGGGATGATAACTAGACTTACTGTGGAGATCTTTTTAAATATATACAAATATTGAATCATTATGTTGCAACACATCAAACTAATATAATGTTTTCCAATTAGACCTCAATTGTAAAAAATCTCACAGGAATTATACTGACTGATAAACATTTTGATAAACTTAAATATTTAACATTATTTGCTAACTGTGAACCATGTCTTTTATAATTGCTGTTCTGTATTTTGACGCTTGTATTTACTATGTTTTGACTCGTTAATTTAAGTTTATTAGAAAGAAGTTAATGATTAAAAACCCTTAGTGTGAATATGTTTGAAGTTTTATTTCTTAATATTAGTATTATCAATTTTGGATTAGAAAACTCAAAAGACACAGAGGGGAAAAGTACTGAGAATGGCATGTAGTTCTTTCCAAAGATTAAATAAACCTGGCTTTTAAAATACATGGAATAGGGCTTCCCTGGTGATCCAGTGGGTAAGGACACCGCCTTGCAGTGCAAGGCACGCCGGTTCGATCCCTGGCCTGGGAAGATCCCACGTGCCGCAGAGTGGCTGGACCGATGTATCCAATTACCGAGCCGGAGCTCTGGAGCGCATGCGCCCAGAGCCAGTGCTCTGTGACAACATAGGCCGCTGTGATGGGAGGCCCACACGGGCCAAAGAACAAAGATGGATGAAAATAGATAAATGAAAAACCAATAGAAGTGGCCCGCCTGCTCCCCTTCCTCCCTACCCCACCCCCCCCAATAATAAATAAATAAATAAATCTTTTTAAAAAATAAAATAAAATACATGAAATAATATTTTTAATGTTTCAATTTCTTTTAATAGAATAAAAGTAATTTCTAGATCATTTTTTTCTAACATAAGGAAAGTTTGGAAACAGACTAAAATTCAAACCTCAGAAGATAATTATAGGATAAATATCTGGAATTGTTCCTGACCATAATTTCAATAATGGAAAATAACCTCAGGGCTGAACATTATACCAGTGACGGATATTTACTTAGGGAAGTAGTGATAAAGGAATTTAAATGATTTAAATAAAGTTGATATTTAAGCGTTTTTGTTCACAGGAGAATGAAACAATAATTTTGCAAAGAGTCACAGTAATACATAAGAGTCAAAAGACAAACATATATCTTTCAATGTTTTCAGGAGTTGAGAGGAAAAAATTTCAAATGTATGGATTACTTCCTATGTGAAGTTAAGGGACTGACAAAGCTGATTTGGGATTTGACTTCTCAAAAGTAATGTAAAACTGTATGTCAGATGAGAGACAAAAAAAATAATGTGACTGACTTTATTCAAAGTACATGTAGAGTCAAAGATAAGTTGCAAGTGCTTATAGAATAATTTAGGAAGTGGAAAATAGTAAAGGAATTATGTAAACTAAAATAACATCGTATTAAAGAGTCTAATCTTTAAAATAAGATTTCCTGGATTCAGATCTCTGGATTCACCACAGCTAATGCTGTATAAGTTCAGAGAAGAGGGTTCAGAGGATGAGATGGCTGGGTGGCATCACTGATGCAATGGACATGAGTTTGAGTAAACTCAGGTGATAGTGAAGACAAGGAAGCTTGGCCAGCTGCAGTCCATGGGTTACAAAGAATCAGACACATCTTAGTGATTGGCCAACAGTAGCAAAATACTCTACCATGTATACGCACCACATCTTCTTTATCCATTCCTCTATTAATGGACATTTAGGTTGCTTCCATGTCCTGGCTATTGTAAATAATGGTATAATAAAACGGAGGTGCATGTATCTGTTCCAATTATGTTTTTCTCTGTGTACATGCCCAGCATTGCTGGGTCATATGGATTTCTATCTTTAATTTTTTAAGGAACCTCCATACTGTTCTCCTTAGTGACTGAGCCTATTCACATTCCCATCAGCAGTATAGGAAGGTTTATTTTCCTCCATACTCTCTAAAGCATTTATTGTTTGTAGATTTTTTTGATAAAGCCATTCTTACCAGCATGAAATGATACCTCTTGTAGTTTTGATTTGCATTTCTCTAATTTCAATAATGGAAAATAACCTCAGGGCTGAACATTATACCAGTGACGGATATTTACTTAGGGAAGTAGTGATAAAGGAATTTAAATGATTTAAATAAAGTTGATATTTAAGCGTTTTTGTTCACAGGAGAATGAAACAATAATTTTGCAAAGAGTCACAGTAATACATAAGAGTCAAAAGACAAACATATATCTTTCAATGTTTTCAGGAGTTGAGAGGAAAAAATTTCAAATGTATGGATTACTTCCTATGTGAAGTTAAGGGACTGACAAAGCTGATTTGGGATTTGACTTCTCAAAAGTAATGTAAAACTGTATGTCAGATGAGAGACAAAAAAAATAATGTGACTGACTTTATTCAAAGTACATGTAGAGTCAAAGATAAGTTGCAAGTGCTTATAGAATAATTTAGGAAGTGGAAAATAGTAAAGGAATTATGTAAACTAAAATAACATCGTATTAAAGAGTCTAATCTTTAAAATAAGATTTCCTGGATTCAGATCTCTGGATTCACCACAGCTAATGCTGTATAAGTTCAGAGAAGAGGGTTCAGAGGATGAGATGGCTGGGTGGCATCACTGATGCAATGGACATGAGTTTGAGTAAACTCAGGTGATAGTGAAGACAAGGAAGCTTGGCCAGCTGCAGTCCATGGGTTACAAAGAATCAGACACATCTTAGTGATTGGCCAACAGTAGCAAAATACTCTACCATGTATACGCACCACATCTTCTTTATCCATTCCTCTATTAATGGACATTTAGGTTGCTTCCATGTCCTGGCTATTGTAAATAATGGTATAATAAAACGGAGGTGCATGTATCTGTTCCAATTATGGTTTTCTCTGTGTACATGCCCAGCATTGCTGGGTCATATGGATTTCTATCTTTAATTTTTTAAGGAACCTCCATACTGTTCTCCTTAGTGACTGAGCCTATTCACATTCCCATCAGCAGTATAGGAAGGTTTATTTTCCTCCATACTCTCTAAAGCATTTATTGTTTGTAGATTTTTTTGATAAAGCCATTCTTACCAGCATGAAATGATACCTCTTGTAGTTTTGATTTGCATTTCTCTAATTATTAGTGATGTTGAGTGTCTTTTTATGTGCCTTTTGGCCAGCTGTGTGACTACTGTAAACCACTTTTTTTAAGTTAAGTAAATACACTCACTTTTAGCTGTAATGCATTAATAAACTTTTATAACATTTTTAGAAAGGTTGGGTTTTTTTGGCTATTTCTATTGGTTTTTCATTTATTTATTTTCATCCATCTTCACTCTTTGGGCTGTGTGGGCCTCCCATCACAGTGGCCGCTTTTGCCACAGAGCACTGGCTCCAGGCACATGCACTCCAGAGCTCCAGCTCGGTAGTTGTACAAATCGGTCCAACCGTTCTACGGCAGGTGAGATCTTCCCAGGCTAGGGATCGAACCGGCGCCCCTTGCACTGCAAGGTGGTGTCTTTACCCACTGGACCACCGGGGAAGCCCTTTTATAACTTTTATATCCTCCAGTGTATAGCAATTGCAAACATCTTATGGGTGCTTTAAGAGATGATGACTGAAAACCAGCTACATTTCTTCCTTAAGTATTTTTTTTCCTTAAGTATTTATAATCAGTTTTATGCCATGCTGATAAAGGAAAGAGGGGAGATTGCCTTTGTTTTTAAAATAATATAAACAGTAGCTAGCCACCTGTTTTCTATGTAATATATAATAATGAAAAGAAAATAAAGAATTTTTAAGGTCTAATGGAATTACTCAGAGGTGTCCAGTGTGAAGCAGTGGGGTTTACTCTGACAAAGGCACATTTGAGAGAGTAGCACTTGTGAAGACTTTCTCACAGGCAATAGAGAGGCTTAAAATACAAATAACACCAAGTTTCACAAACAAAAGTGATTAATTGTTTAAGCAAGTCCTGGCTTTAGTTCAAAAGTGGCTGGTTACAAGAGAATTTGGTTTGGCTCACTGCTGAGCCTTCAGTTGATTGTGGTATTGAGAGGATAATGTCACAGATTTGCCATCAACAGATAGCCTCTTTTCCTAGTGACTAGCCTATCACATTCCCATCAGCAGTATAGGAAGGTTTATTTTCCTCCATACTCTCTAAAGCATTTATTGTTTGTAGATTTTTTTGATAAAGCCATTCTTACCAGCATGAAATGATACCTCTTGTAGTTTTGATTTGCATTTCTCTAATTATTAGTGATGTTGAGTGTCTTTTTATGTGCCTTTTGGCCAGCTGTGTGACTACTGTAAACCACTTTTTTTAAGTTAAGTAAATACACTCACTTTTAGCTGTAATGCATTAATAAACTTTTATAACATTTTTAGAAAGGTTGGGTTTTTTTGGCTATTTCTATTGGTTTTTCATTTATTTATTTTCATCCATCTTCACTCTTTGGGCTGTGTGGGCCTCCCATCACAGTGGCCGCTTTTGCCACAGAGCACTGGCTCCAGGCACATGCACTCCAGAGCTCCAGCTCGGTAGTTGTACAAATCGGTCCAACCGTTCTACGGCAGGTGAGATCTTCCCAGGCTAGGGATCGAACCGGCGCCCCTTGCACTGCAAGGTGGTGTCTTTACCCACTGGACCACCGGGGAAGCCCTTTTATAACTTTTATATCCTCCAGTGTATAGCAATTGCAAACATCTTATGGGTGCTTTAAGAGATGATGACTGAAAACCAGCTACATTTCTTCCTTAAGTATTTTTTTTCCTTAAGTATTTATAATCAGTTTTATGCCATGCTGATAAAGGAAAGAGGGGAGATTGCCTTTGTTTTTAAAATAATATAAACAGTAGCTAGCCACCTGTTTTCTATGTAATATATAATAATGAAAAGAAAATAAAGAATTTTTAAGGTCTAATGGAATTACTCAGAGGTGTCCAGTGTGAAGCAGTGGGGTTTACTCTGACAAAGGCACATTTGAGAGAGTAGCACTTGTGAAGACTTTCTCACAGGCAATAGAGAGGCTTAAAATACAAATAACACCAAGTTTCACAAACAAAAGTGATTAATTGTTTAAGCAAGTCCTGGCTTTAGTTCAAAAGTGGCTGGTTACAAGAGAATTTGGTTTGGCTCACTGCTGAGCCTTCAGTTGATTGTGGTATTGAGAGGATAATGTCACAGATTTGCCATCAATATGTTTTTGGTCGATCCTTGTTAGTTTTCCAGGAAGTAGTAGCTCTGGTTCTATCTGAGTGAACCCTGACTGCTTGACCTCTGCACCCTCTGGGCTAAAGACCATTTCAGGAGGCAAGCTTAAAAATACACTTGCTCAAGGCTCAGTGGAAATGTTCTTCATCAATGAGAGAAAATTCTCGGATTATGTTTTATCCATTCTCTGTCAAAAGAAAAGCCTGTGATATTGGACCACATGCCTTAATAATTTATAAGGTGAATCACAAATGTATAGACAAAGGGTCTTTGTCATTTTCATTACAATGAGAGTTGGTAATTCCAGAGAGAAACAGGACAAGCAAACTGTATAGAACTGAAAAGTATTTATGTTTCTTTCAGTAAAGAAGATGGGTAAAAACAAATCCATAGAGAAAAATGCAAATAAAGATTGGCTGAAATAAAATCACCTATTTTCTTGCACTTTATGGCATGTGAAACCGTGACAGACTTTATCTCCCTGGGCTCCAAAATCACTGTGGATGGTGACTGCAGCCATCAAACTAAAAGATGCTTGCTGCTTGCAAGAAAAGATATGACAAACCTAGACAGTGTATCGAAAAGCAGAGACATCACTTTGCTGACAAAAGTCCATATAGTGAAAGCTACGGTTTCCCCAGTAGTCATGTATGAATGTGATAGTTGGACCATAAAGAAGGCTGAGCGACAAAGAATTGATGCCTTTGAACTGTGGTGTTGGAGAAGACTCTTGAGAGTCCTTTGGACTGAAAGGAAATCAAAGAAGTCAATCCTAAAGTAAATCAACCCTGATATTCACTAGAAGGACTGATGCTGAAGCTGAAGCTCCAATACTTTGGCCACCTGATGAGCAGAGATGATTCATTGGAAGAAACCCTGATTTGAGAAAAATAGAAGGCAAACAAAGGCAATGACAGAGGATAAAATGGACGAATGGCATCACTGAGTCAATGGACTTGAGTTTAAGCAAGCTTCAGGAGATGGTGAGGGCCAGGGAAGGGAAGTCTGGAGGGTTGCAATGAGTCGGGCAAAACTGAGCGACTGAACTGAACTGATGGCCATGTTGCCGCCAGAAGATTGTTTTCATATTAAAAACAACCAGGTAAACTATGGAGTGTTAGAGGTCCTGCTACGTTGGCACAAGTGGCATTAGCGAACCTGTACATTTTCTTATACAAGTAAATATTCAGTAAGGTAAAATATAAATGGCTGCAGGCAAAATACCCTAAAAGTATTAAAAAACATAATGAAGTTCTGAGCAAATTCGGGAGATGTGCACCTGTGTTTTATCTGTTACTGTAAGTACTAGCAATGGTCCAGAGAATCAAAGTTGCATAAGTAAATTTCACTCATTGCTAGCTTTGGTAAAAGAAAGCAAAACAAGAAAAAACAATTTTGAGGGTGTTCTCCTCCCTGGCCCATCCTTCTAAATGATATGAGAGATGATAACATTTAAGGAAATATCCTAGGCTTTTGCCTGGGGAAAAGTCAGAGGTATAGAAATTTCTCTAAAAATGGAAAGAGTCCTTTGCCTCTGGTCATTGGAATACACAGAATTAGAGGGAAAGGAAACCAACAGCAAAAGTAGCCTTCAGATAGCTTTTCTGGAGTGTTCATTTCCCCATGCTGATTGTCAATACCTCACTGCACACCAAGGCCTGGAGAGCAGAAAATATCCCTCTCTTTAATTTTTCTTCCTTCAAAAGGCCAAACATGCTGTCTTTGGACAGATTTCAATCCCACTTTATTTCATTAAAAAGTGAAACAAAATTACCATTTACGTCCTTGACAGCTAGCAGGTTTTATGTGTTCTTACTACTCCTGCCAACTAGCAAAAGGTTTCATTCAACTCAGTCACGGATCCTTGGAGAGCTTCGAGTGTGGAGCCCGTCAAAACATTGTGGCAACAAAGGCACAGGAGCTGCAGGCGCCAGGGTATTATGCCAATGCATCGGTGTGTAGGAATTCATCACTTTTTAAAACTTCAAAAAGGAACTACAACAAAAGATCTGAGAGGGCTCAGATCACAGGGAGTTTCTGTGCCACTTGGGGTTGTTGATTATCTCTATTGAGAAAAATAGAAGGCAAACAAAGGCAATGACAGAGGATAAAATGGACGAATGGCATCACTGAGTCAATGGACTTGAGTTTAAGCAAGCTTCAGGAGATGGTGAGGGCCAGGGAAGGGAAGTCTGGAGGGTTGCAATGAGTCGGGCAAAACTGAGCGACTGAACTGAACTGATGGCCATGTTGCCGCCAGAAGATTGTTTTCATATTAAAAACAACCAGGTAAACTATGGAGTGTTAGAGGTCCTGCTACGTTGGCACAAGTGGCATTAGCGAACCTGTACATTTTCTTATACAAGTAAATATTCAGTAAGGTAAAATATAAATGGCTGCAGGCAAAATACCCTAAAAGTATTAAAAAACATAATGAAGTTCTGAGCAAATTCGGGAGATGTGCACCTGTGTTTTATCTGTTACTGTAAGTACTAGCAATGGTCCAGAGAATCAAAGTTGCATAAGTAAATTTCACTCATTGCTAGCTTTGGTAAAAGAAAGCAAAACAAGAAAAAACAATTTTGAGGGTGTTCTCCTCCCTGGCCCATCCTTCTAAATGATATGAGAGATGATAACATTTAAGGAAATATCCTAGGCTTTTGCCTGGGGAAAAGTCAGAGGTATAGAAATTTCTCTAAAAATGGAAAGAGTCCTTTGCCTCTGGTCATTGGAATACACAGAATTAGAGGGAAAGGAAACCAACAGCAAAAGTAGCCTTCAGATAGCTTTTCTGGAGTGTTCATTTCCCCATGCTGATTGTCAATACCTCACTGCACACCAAGGCCTGGAGAGCAGAAAATATCCCTCTCTTTAATTTTTCTTCCTTCAAAAGGCCAAACATGCTGTCTTTGGACAGATTTCAATCCCACTTTATTTCATTAAAAGTGAAACAAAATTACCATTTACGTCCTTGACAGCTAGCAGGTTTTATGTGTTCTTACTACTCCTGCCAACTAGCAAAAGGTTTCATTCAACTCAGTCACGGATCCTTGGAGAGCTTCGAGTGTGGAGCCCGTCAAAACATTGTGGCAACAAAGGCACAGGAGCTGCAGGCGCCAGGGTATTATGCCAATGCATCGGTGTGTAGGAATTCATCACTTTTTAAAACTTCAAAAAGGAACTACAACAAAAGATCTGAGAGGGCTCAGATCACAGGGAGTTTCTGTGCCACTTGGGGTTGTTGATTATCTCTAATAGACATTCTAGATATTTAAAGTAAGAAATGCATCTTTAGGACAACACATATAGTAAAAGAAATACAGGAATTTAACTACCTTCCATTACCAAAACAGAGAACAAGCTAACTTGTATTGGTTGACTGAAAATAAAACAGCACTGGAAACACAGCAGAATTTTGGGATTTAAAATATGTTTTTCTTTGATTAATAAAATATAGCTCTAATTTTCTATGAGGATGGAGGTGTGTTATGGGTGTATGGGTATACAATCATGAATTATAGGCTTCTTTATGTTATTTGATTGAGGAAATAAAAAACTGAATTAAAACATAGGCCCATAAGAGATGACCAATTTCAAGTTAATGAATTATGATAAAGTTTAGATCCTTCTTTCTGTGATTTTCTGTTGGCTTGAATAGGATCTTGGTTAATTATAATCATCACTAGCCTTGTGGTGAGAGACAATACAAGAATAAGATTACTAAGTGTCAATTGCATTTTTTAGGCAAGATTAGTTTACAGAGATAGCAAATAATATCGTGTTGGAGACTGTGTAACCTAGCATTTAGAGATCTACTCTTGAAGTCTCATTTCCTGAGTTCCCATCCCATTTTTGAGTAGGTTGACTTTAAGCTTATTACTTAATCTCTCTATGCCCTCAATATCTTTATTTACAAACTAGAATAGAATAACCGTATCTACTTCATTGTTAGTGTGAAACTTAAATATGATAATGAGATAAAGTTATACATTATAAGCATTCAAAAATGTTGATTATAAATATTATTGTGTCATATGGTAGCTTTTTTTCCTAGATTTTAAGGAATCTCTATCATGGTTGTATCAATTTGCACTCCCACCAACAGTGCAAGAGCATTCCCTTTTTTCTACACTCTCTCCAGCATTACAATTTGTAGATTTTTTGATAATGGGCATTCCATTCTGTGTAAGGTGATACCTCATTGTAGTTTTTTTTTTTTTTTAATTCTTTATTTTAAAGGTTTTACAGAGTTTTGTTGTTCACCGACATGTATGTCCCCAGATCAGTCATATGCGTATCCCTGGTCCCCCCCACCCAGTTCCCCCCATCCCACTCCTCCGGACCATCGCCCCAAGCCATTGTGAGCACTCCTATTCCTTTAGCACAATGACAATAGCTATCTTTTCCACACATGACAGTATAGGTTTCCATGTTACTCCCTCCATGCCTCCCCCTCCCTGTTTCTTCCCCACAATGTCCATATGTCTATTCTCTGTCTGTTTTTCCATGCGTTCACTGCGTTTGTTATCAAGACCATCCTACTAGATTCCATATATATGTGTTAGTATACTGTACTTGTCTTTCTTTTTTTGACTTACTTCACTTTTTATGATAGGTTCTAGCTCCAGCCACCTCATTAGGACTGAGTCTTCTGCATTTCTTTTAACAACTGAGTAGTATTCCATTGTATATATGTATCAGAGCTTCTGGATCCATTCATTCGTCAATGGACATCTAGGTTGCTTCCATGTTCTGGCTATTGTATAGAGACCTGCAATGAACACTGGGGTACAGGTGCTTCTTTCAGATTTGATTTCATCAGGATATAGGCCTAATACTGGGATTGCTGGGTCATAGGGTGCTTCTATTTTTAGTTTTTTAAGGAATCTCCATACCATCTTCCATAGAGGCTGTATCAATTTACATTCCCACCAGCAGTGCAAGAGGGTTCCCTTTGCTCCGCACCCTCTCCAGCATTTATTGTCTGCAGATTTTTTGATGATGGCCATTCTGACGGGTGTGAGGTGATATCTCATTGTAGTTTTAATTTGCATTTCTCTAATTATAAGCGAGGTTGAGCATCATTTCATGTGCTTTTGGGCCATCTGTATGTCATTGTTGGAGAGGCGTCTCTTTAGATCTTTTTCCCATTTTTTCATTGGGTTGTTCGTTTTTCCAGTGCTAAGTTGTCTGAGTTGCTTGTAGATTTTGGAGATTAATTCTTTCTCTGTTATTTCATTTACTATGATTTTCTCCCACTCTGTGGGGAGTCTGTTGAGCTTTTTTGTAATTTCTTTTGCTGTACAAAAGCTTTTAAGTTTCATTAGGTCCCATATGTTCATTTTTCTTTTTAGTTCCGCTATTCTAGTAGGTGGGTCAGAGAAGATCTTGTTTTGATTTATGTCCTTGAGGGTTTTGCCTATATTCTCCTCTAAGAGTTTTAGGGTTTCTGGCCTTACATTGAGGTCTTTAATCCATTTTGAGTTGATCTTTGTATATGGTGTCAGGGAATGTTCCAACTTCATTTTTTTTGCATGTAGCTGTCCAATTTTCCCAGCACCATTTGTTGAAGAGGCTGTCTTTGTCCCATTTTATATGTTTGCCTCCTTTGTCAAAAATAAGGTACCCATAGTGGCGTGGGTTTATCTCTGGGTTCTCAATCTTATTCAATTGGTATATATTTCTGTTTTTGTGCCAGTACCATACTGTCTTGATGACTGTTGCTTTGTAGTAGAGTCTGAAGTTGGGGAGGCTGATCCCTCCAACTCCATTCTTCTCCCTCAGGACTGCTTTGGCTATTCGAGGTCTTTTGTGTTTCCATATGAACTGTGTTATTCTTTGGTCTAGTTCTGTGAAGAATGTTATTGGAAGTTTGATAGGGATCGCATTGAATCTGTAGATGATATTTGGTAGTATGATCATTTTCACAATATTGATTCTTCGGACACAGGAACATGGAATATCTCTCCATCTGTTTAAGTCTTCTTTAATGTCTCTCATGAGTGTCTTGTAATTTTCTGTGTACAATTCTTTTGTTTCTTTGGGTAGGTTTATTCCTAGGTATTTTATGCTTTTGGTTGCAATGGTAAAGGGGAATGCCTCTTTAATTTCATTTTCTGATTTTTCATTATTTGTATATAGGAATGCCAGTGATTTCTGTGTGTTGATTTTGTATCCTGCGACTTTGCTGAATTCACTGATTAGCTCTAGTAGTTTTGTAATAGTGTCTTTGGGGTTTTCTATGTATAATATCATGTCGTCTGCAAAAAGAGAGAGTTTGACTTCTTCCTTTCCAATCTCAATTCCTTTTATTTTTTCCCATCTCTTATTGCTGTTGCTAGAACTTCCAGGACTATGTTGAATAGTAGTGGTGAAAGTGGACACCCCTGTCTTGTTCCTAATCTTAGAGGGAATGCTTTCAGTTTTTTCACCATTGAGGATAATGTTTGCTGTGGGCTTCTCATATATGGCTTTTATTATGTTGAGATAGGTTCCTTCTATGTCCATTTTCTGAAGAGTTTTTATCATAAATGGATGTTGTACTTTGTCGAAGGCTTTTTCTGCATCTATTGAGATGATCATGTGATTTTTGTCTCTCAGTTTGTTGATATGGTGTATCACATTGATTGATTTGCGGATATTGAAGAATTTTTGCATGCCTAGGATGAACCCAACTTGATCATGATGTATAAGTTTTTTGACGTGTCATTGAATTCTGTTTGCTAGGATTTTGTTGAGGATCTTGGCATCTAAGTTCATCAGTGAAATTATCCTTTTTTGTGTTGTATTTGCCTGGTTTGGGTATCAGGGTGATGGTGGCCTCGTAGAATGTGTTTGGAAGTGTTCCTTCCTGAGCAATTTTTTGGAAGAGTTTTTTTTTTTTTTTTTTAAAGATTTATTCATTTTTTTTATTTTGAGGGGGTGGAGTGGGGAGGGAGGGGAGCAGGCAGACTACATCTATTGGTCTTTCATTTGCCTATTTTCATCCATCTTTGTTCTTTGGCCCCAGAGGGCCTCCCATCGTGGTGGCATCTGTTGTCACAGAGCACTGGCTCTGGGCACATGCGCTCCAGAGCTCCGGCTCAGTAATTGGACACATCGGTCCAGCCACTCTGCGGCACGTGGGATCTTCCGAGGTCAGGGATTGAACCGGCGCCTTGCATTGCAAGGCGGTGTCCTTACCCACTGGACCACCAGGGAAGCCCTGGAAGAGTTTTAGAAGGACAGATGTTAGCTCTTCTTTAAATGTTTGGTAGAATTCGGCTGTGAAGCCATCTGGCCCTGGGCTTTTATTTTGGGGTAGATTTTTAATCACAAATTCAATTTCTGAGTTTGTGATTGGGTTGTTCAAAGTTTCTGTTTCATCCTGGCTCAGTCTTGGGAGATTAATCTTCCCCAAGAAACTGTCAATTTCTTCCAGGTTGTCCAGTTTGTTGCCATACAGTTGTTCAAAATAGTCTCTTATAATCCTTTGGATTTCTGCATTATCTGTTGTAATCTCTCCTTTTTCATTTTTGATTTTGTTGATCTGGTTCTTCTCTCTCTTTTTCTTGATGAGTCTGGCCAGTGGCTTGTCAATTTTGTTTACCTTTTTGAAGAACCAGCTTTTTGTTTTATTTATCTTTACACTTGTTTCTTTCATTTCTTTCTCATTTATTTCTGCTCTAGTCTTTATAATTTCTTTTCTTCTGCTGGCTTTGGGGCGTTTTTGTTCTTCTTTCTCCAATTGTTTTAAGCAGAGGGTTAGGTCATCTGCTTCATATTTTCCTAGTTTCTTGAGGTAGGATTGTATTGCTATCAATTTCCCTCTTAGAACTGCTTTTGCAGTATCCCATAGGTTTTGCGCTGTTGTGTGCTCATTGTCATTTTCTTCTAGGAATTTTTTAATTTCTCCTTTGATTTCCTCAGTAATCAGTTGGTTTTTTAGGTATGTGTTGCTTAATCTCCATGTGTTTGTGTGTTCAGTGGTTTTTTTCCCTGTAGTTGATCTCTAGTCTCATTGCATTGTGGTCCGAGAAGATGGTTGATATAATTTTGGTTTTCTTGAATTGACTGAGGTTAGATTTGTGGCCCAAGATGTGGTCTATCCTGGAGAATGTTCCGTGAGCACTTGAGAAGAAAGTGTATTCTTCTGCTTTTGGATGGAACGTCCTAAAGATATCGATGAGGTCCATTTTTTCTAGTGTGGCATTTAAGGCTTGTGTTTCTTTATTAATTTTCTGTTGGGATGATCTGTTCATTGGTGTGAGAGGAGTGTTAAAATCTCCTACTATTACTGTGTTATTATTGATTTCTTCTTTTATGTCTGAAAGTATCTGTCTTATGTTTGAGGTACCCCTGTGTTGGGTGCGTAGACATTCATGACTGTTATGTCTTCCTCTTGGATAGATCCCTTAATCATGATGTAGTGACCCGCCTTGTCTCTTAGAATCTTCTTTACTTTAAAGTCTATTTTGTCTGATAGGAGGCTTGCTACTCCAGCTTTCTTTTGATTTCCATTTGCATGGGATATCTTTTTCCAGCCTCTCTCTTTCAGTCTATGAGTGTCTCCAGGTCTGAAGTGGGTCTCTTGTAAACAGCATATATATAGGTCTTGCTTCTGGATCCATTCAGCCAGCCTGTGTCGTTTGGTTGGAGCATTTAGTCCATTTACGTTCAAAGTAATTATTGATACGAATGTTCCTATTGTCATCTTCTTAGAAATTTGGGGTTTGATTTGTAGGACTTCTCCTACTCTTGTATTTATTGGCTATATCAGGGCCTTTAACACTTGTTGTAAGGCTGGTTTTATGGTACAGAATTCTTTTAGTTTTTGTCTGTCTGTGAAGCTTTTGACTTCTCCATCAATTCTGAATTAGATTCTTGCTGGCTAGAGAATTCTTGGTTGGAGGTTATTCTCTTTTAGCCGTTTAAATGTGTCTTGCCATTCGCTTCTAGCTGCAGGGTTACTGTTGAAAGATCTGCAGTTAGATGTATGGGGTTTCCTTTACATGTTATTTGTTGTTTGCTCCTAGCTGCTTTTAGTAATCTGTCTTTATATTTAGTCTGAGTTAGTTTGATTAGAATGTGCCTTGGTGTGTTTCTTCTGGGGTTTCTCCTGTATGGAACTCTTTGTGCTTCTTGGGCTTGGTTGACTATTTCCTTTCCCATGCTGGGGAAGTTTTCAACTATAACCTCTTCAAGAATTTTTTCATAGTCTTTCTTTCCCTCTTCTTCTTCTGAAACTCTTATAATTCTAATGTTGGTGCGTTTGATATTGTCCCATAGGTCTCTGAGGCTATTCTCAGTTCTTTGAATTCTTTGGGCTTTGTTCTGTTCTTCAGCACTTCTTTCCACCATTCTGTCTTCCAGCTCATTTATCCGTTCTTCTGTCTCTGATAGCCTACTGTTGAGGCCTTCTATAATGTTTTTGAGTTCAGCAATTGAGTTGGTTGTCTCTATTTGCTTATTTTTCATTTCTTGCATGTCTTTTCTCAATGCACTAATTTCCTCTAGTTTTCTGTTTTTGGTGTTTTATATCCTCATTAGTATAGCTTTTCTGAATTCTCTTTCAGATAATTTGTCTATCTCCTCCTCTGTCATTTGAAGCGGTGTTTCTCTAGCTTGGTCCTTCATGTGTGCAGTGTTTCTCTGATGTTTCATTATTAGGTTAACTTTTGGTTTCTTTGTGTGTGTCTGTGTGTGTGAAGTTCTTTTTCCCCCACAGGCTTCTTGGTTGAATTCTCCCTTCCTTTGGGTTTCTGTCCTTGTAGAAGGGTTCAGTGGTTTGTGTCTTAGGTGGTGTTAGACCTTGTTTACAGGTGAATAATCTCTAATGTTGTATGTTCTTTGATAGTGTGGGGTCTTGGAATCAGGGCTTCCACTCTGAGGATACTTGGTTTGATGATTGGTCAGGGGG
Organism: Tragulus kanchil; assembly: GCA_022376925.1. Classification (NCBI taxonomy): domain Eukaryota; kingdom Metazoa; phylum Chordata; class Mammalia; order Artiodactyla; family Tragulidae; genus Tragulus; species Tragulus kanchil. The sequence goes on from JAIOJX010000025.1 coordinate 10,232,835, forward strand.
TGTAGGCTCTATGTCTGGTTTGCTCTGGTGTTCTGTGATATTAGTTCAAATACTAGCATGTGAGGAACAAGAGGTGCATCCCTGATTGGTGACAGTCATAAAAGCATGCATATGTTTTCTAACATAGTCGTAAGATATACATACATACATACATAACAATAACCACATCTTACCAGTCTTACAGAGATGAAGCATAGGAAAATTTTCTGGCAAACGATACAATCAAAGATGATACTTGCCTGAGCTCTGAATTAATTAAAATAGTGCCTGGAGAAATAGATCCAGGGCAATGTCCTGGCCTGGACTATTACTATGAAAGCAATTTTTAATTAAGACATGTTGGGGGTGAGGAGGAGGAGAATGTATGGGTAATGAGAAGGAATAGATACGTCTTGGAAGGATTTTATAGAGTTAGGTAGCAAAGATTAGTGTGTTGTATTGTTTAATGCAGCTGGAAGAGAATAGTGGAGACAGGAAGGTAGGAAATATTTATCTAGAGGATAGTGGTAGATAGGAGAAAGTTTTACATTTAGAACATAGAGGGAGGAAGCAGTGGAAAAGAGGAAAGAAAATTAGAAGCTTCCAAGAATTAAAATTTTTAAAAAAATTAAAAATTAAAAATCAAAAAAACAAATTAAAAATTAAAAAGGGAAGAAAAACTTAATAAGAAGAGCCAAAAAAAAAATGAAGAAGAAACAAAAAAAAAATCCAAACCTGATCAGTCTATCGAATAAACAAAACCGTCCACAACAAATAAACAAACAAAAAAAGCTAAATACTGTCCCTGGTTTTTATTCTCTCATCTGCCTGGTGGAAACCTATCTGCTCTTGATGGTGTTGTCTTGATGATGTAGTCTTCCCCTCACAGCACCAGTTGCTATGGTTTCTGTTTTTGTTTTCAGCAAAACAAATGCTTTGCTGCGAGCTCAGGTGCTGGCCAGGGCTGCAGGCTGATCCCAGTCCGTCCGGCTGGGGCCCGTGGCACACGCAGTCCCGTGTTGGAGAGGGGCACGCCGGCTCTACCGTGCACCGGCCGGTAGCCTCCAATCCCTGTTCTTCTCCCGTCTTCCTCCGCTGTGGCTGCAGCTCTGGGGGTGCACGGGCTTCTCCACCGCCAAGTCCCAAAGGCAGGCACAAGCTTTCCTGTCCGGCTCAAGCCCGGTCCCTGGTCAGCAATCCATGGGCGACTTCCCCTCTCCGTTCAGCAAGTCCCCCACTAGGGGTGTTTGAACTTACCCGGTGCTAGGCAGAAAGTCGCGATTTTCGCCCGGCCAAGCGGCGCAATTTTCGCACTGGGCGCACCTTGTTCGGCTCTATCCAGGTCCCTAGGCAGCTCCCCGTGGGGAATTTCCTAATTGCGTTCTGCCTGGCCCTGCTCCAGTATCTTATCTTCGCAGTGTCTTAATTTCTTCCAGCAATCCGGCCGGTTTTTTGGAATTTTCGTGCTGAGCGCTGCCTCTCTCCCTGATGCTCCACTCAGGCTCCCTTTTAGGGCACTTGCTAGCATGCTCTCCATCGGTCTGGCGTGGGGTTAGGGTAGAGGGTTCTCAGAACAGTAGCTCCGGAAAGTTCTGGCTGTTCACTCTTGACCCTCGCAGACCTAAGGAGTTCTTCTGTCGGAGAATAGAGGAAAGAAAGATTTTACATTTAGAACATAGAGGGAGGAAGCAGTGGAAAAGAGGAAAGAAAATTAGAAGCTTCCAAGAATTAAAATTTTTAAAAAAATTAAAAATTAAAAATCAAAAAAACAAATTAAAAATTAAAAAGGGAAGAAAAACTTAATAAGAAGAGCCAAAAAAAAAATGAAGAAGAAACAAAAAAAAAATCCAAACCTGATCAGTCTATCGAATAAACAAAACCGTCCACAACAAATAAACAAACAAAAAAAGCTAAATACTGTCCCTGGTTTTTATTCTCTCATCTGCCTGGTGGAAACCTATCTGCTCTTGATGGTGTTGTCTTGATGATGTAGTCTTCCCCTCACAGCACCAGTTGCTATGGTTTCTGTTTTTGTTTTCAGCAAAACAAATGCTTTGCTGCGAGCTCAGGTGCTGGCCAGGGCTGCAGGCTGATCCCAGTCCGTCCGGCTGGGGCCCGTGGCACACGCAGTCCCGTGTTGGAGAGGGGCACGCCGGCTCTACCGTGCACCGGCCGGTAGCCTCCAATCCCTGTTCTTCTCCCGTCTTCCTCCGCTGTGGCTGCAGCTCTGGGGGTGCACGGGCTTCTCCACCGCCAAGTCCCAAAGGCAGGCACAAGCTTTCCTGTCCGGCTCAAGCCCGGTCCCTGGTCAGCAATCCATGGGCGACTTCCCCTCTCCGTTCAGCAAGTCCCCCACTAGGGGTGTTTGAACTTACCCGGTGCTAGGCAGAAAGTCGCGATTTTCGCCCGGCCAAGCGGCGCAATTTTCGCACTGGGCGCACCTTGTTCGGCTCTATCCAGGTCCCTAGGCAGCTCCCCGTGGGGAATTTCCTAATTGCGTTCTGCCTGGCCCTGCTCCAGTATCTTATCTTCGCAGTGTCTTAATTTCTGCCAGCAATCCGGCCGGATTTTTGGAATTTTCGTGCTGAGCGCTGCCCTCTCTCCCCTGATGCTCCACTCAGGCTCCCTTTTAGGGCACTTGCTAGCATGCTCTCCATCGGTCTGGCGTGGGGGTTAGGGTAGAGGGTTCTCAGAACAGTAGCTCCGGGAAAGTTCTGGCTGTTCACTCTTCGACCCTCGCAGACCTAAGGAGTTCTTCTGTCGTCTAGCATCTGGTTTGTTATTAGTGTTTAATTTCTTTCTTTTTTTTTTTTAAAAACATTTATTTTATTTATTTATCTTTTGGGGGGTGAGGTCGGGAGGGACGGGGACAGGCACGCCGCTTCTATTGGCCTTTCATTTATCTATTTTCATCCGTCTTTGTTCTTTGGCTCCTGTGGGCCTCCCATCGCAGTGGCCTCTGTCATCGCAGAGCGCTGGCTCTGGGCGCATGCGCCCCAGAACTCCAGCTCGGTAATTGGACACATCAGTCCAGCCGCTCTGCTGCACGTGGGATCTTCCCAGGCCAGGGATCGAACCGGCGCGCCTTGCATTGCAAGGCAGTGTCCTTACCCACTGGACCACCAGGGAAAGCCCAGTGTTTCATTTCTTGATTAGTTCTGGTGATTCTGATGATTCTGTTGGGGAGCTGGTGAAATCTTCCCCTCATTCCTCCGCCATCTTGGCCCCCCTCTCCTCATTGTAGTTTTGGTTTGCTTTTCTCTACCAGTGTGCTATGTTGATCATCTTTTCACATGTTTATTAGCCTTCTGCATGTCTTCTTTGGAGAAATGTCTATTTAGACCTTCTGCCCACCTTTTGATTGGATTGATTGTTTTTCTGGTATTGAGCTGCAAGAGCTGCTTGTATTTTTTGGAGATTAATTGTCAGTTGTTTCATTTGCTGTTATTTTCTCCCATTCTGAGGGTTGTCTTTTCACCTTGTTTATAGTTTCTTTTGTTGTGCAAGTACTTTTAATTCAGTTCCATTTGTTTCTTTTTGTTCTTATTCCCATTATACCATGAGATGGGCCATAGAGGATCTTGCTGTGATATATATCAGAGTGTTCTTATGTGTTCCTCTAAGAGTTTTATAGTTTCTGGTTTTATGTTTAAGTCTTTAATCTATTTTGAGTTTAATTTATCTTTGTATGTTGTTAGGAAGTGTTTTAATTTGATTCTTTTACACATAGCTTATTACCATAGTTTACACATAATTATTACTATAGTCTAATGTAAATGAAAGTTGCTCAGTCATGTCAAACTCTTTGTGATTTATGGACGAGCCATGGAATTCTCCAGGCAAGATTACTGAAGTGGATAGCCACTTCTTTCTCCATGCTATCTTCCCAACCCAGGGATCAAAGGTCTCCCAAATTACAGGTGGATTCTTTACCATCTGAGCCAGCAGGGAAGCCCAAGAATACTGGAGTGGGTAGCCTATCCCTTCTTGAAGAGATCTTCCTGACCCAGAAATTGAACCGGGTTCTCCTGAATTATAGGTGGATTCTTTACCGGCTGAGCTACAGTTTACCAGTTTCCAGAAATACCAGCTTAAATAATATATTCAAATACCATGCTTATGAATTAGAACTTTGTCACCACTCTTGGCCATGAAGGTCACACCGATGCCACTGCTCAGCTCTGTTCTTAGTGCTTCAAAGTAGAATCAGAATTTTATTTTAGATCCCTATTTTTGGCTATAGTTAGAACTTTTTGACAAAATGAAAGGAGATAGAATGGCAAGCATATGCTTTGCTTATCTTTTGATTTTTGCATCTGTATTTAACACCTAAAATGAATTTTTTACTTAATTAGTACACATGTATATATGTGTGTATGTGTGTGTATATGTACATATTCAGGTTTTTTCCTAAATTTCTTTTATTTTTTATAGACTTTTATTGTTTACTGCCACACATCGATCTAAATCCAGCATAAATCTACAATACATATTCTGTTTTTTGAGGAAAACATCCTCAAAACCATTACTAAACTGTTACTAAGGGCATCTAGAAGGGATTTGTAGCCATTTTTCATAATTGAGTCTCAATCCAGCCCAGGAGTGCTGACAAATCAACATGGCTGGCTTCATTAAACTAAACAATGGCTATGCAAAATAAACTATTTGCTAATCTTCACTGTATTATAAAAATAATTATTTTGTCAATCATAGACTGATTCTATTACCTGACTGGGTTATTTTTACGTTGTTTCAGTTAGTTAGTTTCACATGCCTGCTATTTTTTGGTCTCTATTCCTTATCTCTGATTGGAGGAATGGGTCAGAGTTGCAACTAAAGCTGGAGGCACTGACTTTTTTGGCAAAATGTAGTCTTTAAGGCAGGTGCTCAGCCTTAGGTTGTTTCATTTATTAAGCCAATAAATTCTTAAAACAACTTGCTTTTAGAAAACCATCTTGTTGCTTTTTGCCTGTGCCTATTTGTTGCAGATATATTTTTTAATGTAATCTCATGGTTAGCGTCTACCAATAAATTAACTTGTAGAAAAACAATGAAGTCACTTTCTACACTGAAATAGTGTAGAAAGATGAGGTACATTTTTTTTTTTTCCAATCAGACCTTACAGGGAAAAGTCTAGTAGGTAATGAGGTTTGGAATACATTTTTAGACAGTAGACAAGATCAAGAAATCTTTACTGGGAGGTCTATGAGACATCTACTTTGTAAGTACTCAGATTTATAGACTGGTACAGAATTACAAACCCTTCAACGTCTGTGGAACATATTGGGAAATCAAAGTCACAAAAGATGTCATAGCAGTTCTGTATTTCTGAATTGTTAAACTTTAAAAATTTAGCTACAGTTTTGAAGTTTATTGTTTTGTAGGCCTACATGTTTCAAGAAAATGAGAACTGCCCTGATGAAGGCCTTTGGTACAAAAGAAAGTTATTTCCAACATCTCAAAGCCAAAATGTTTAAAGATGAAATCTTACCATATAAGATATCCCCCTTTTTGTTGCAGCACCATTTTTATAAGTTGTTAAAGTACAATCTTCCAAAATCTACAACTGTTACTATATTCTGTTTTTGAGGAAAACATCCTCAAAACCATTACTAAACTGTTACTAAGGGCATCTAGAAGGGATTTGTAGCCATTTTTCATAATTGAGTCTCAATCCAGCCCAGGAGTGCTGACAAATCAACATGGCTGGCTTCATTAAACTAAACAATGGCTATGCAAAATAAACTATTTGCTAATCTTCACTGTATTATAAAAATAATTATTTTGTCAATCATAGACTGATTCTATTACCTGACTGGGTTATTTTTACGTTGTTTCAGTTAGTTAGTTTCACATGCCTGCTATTTTTTGGTCTCTATTCCTTATCTCTGATTGGAGGAATGGGTCAGAGTTGCAACTAAAGCTGGAGGCACTGACTTTTTTGGCAAAATGTAGTCTTTAAGGCAGGTGCTCAGCCTTAGGTTGTTTCATTTATTAAGCCAATAAATTCTTAAAACAACTTGCTTTTAGAAAACCATCTTGTTGCTTTTTGCCTGTGCCTATTTGTTGCAGATATATTTTTTAATGTAATCTCATGGTTAGCGTCTACCAATAAATTAACTTGTAGAAAAACAATGAAGTCACTTTCTACACTGAAATAGTGTAGAAAGATGAGGTACATTTTTTTTTTTTCCAATCAGACCTTACAGGGAAAAGTCTAGTAGGTAATGAGGTTTGGAATACATTTTTAGACAGTAGACAAGATCAAGAAATCTTTACTGGGAGGTCTATGAGACATCTACTTTGTAAGTACTCAGATTTATAGACTGGTACAGAATTACAAACCCTTCAACGTCTGTGGAACATATTGGGAAATCAAAGTCACAAAAGATGTCATAGCAGTTCTGTATTTCTGAATTGTTAAACTTTAAAAATTTAGCTACAGTTTTGAAGTTTATTGTTTTGTAGGCCTACATGTTTCAAGAAAATGAGAACTGCCCTGATGAAGGCCTTTGGTACAAAAGAAAGTTATTTCCAACATCTCAAAGCCAAAATGTTTAAAGATGAAATCTTACCATATAAGATATCCCCCTTTTTGTTGCAGCACCATTTTTATAAGTTGTTAAAGTACAATCTTCCAAAATTTAAAACATGACACTCATATAAATATAAAAGGAACACATGTCAACAAATGAATTCAACTCATTGATTAGTTAATGAGGGAACCAGTCCTAAGTTAAAATCAGTTCAAAAAGCTTTTGAGAAGCTGAGTATCTAAAAGAATTTAAGGGAGGTCATTTTGGATAAGATTGCAAGGTTAGATATAATACTGATCAACCTCCTAAAGGGCAAAAAATTATAATTTTTGAAGTTATGTTTTATTTCGGACAGAAGTTGTTTACATATCTATACCAGCAACAATTTATAAGTCAATATGTAACTTCAATAAGTCTGAGACTTTAATCAGTCATAAAAAGAGAGTTGAACCAAATAATATATCCTCATAGGCACTTACATAATTCTTGAATGGGGCCTGTGCTACCCTCATCTGCCACTAAGATACACAACTTCCTTTTTTTTAACTTTATTCTCAATTTTTAAATGATTTTTCTTAAAAAGATAAAACCATGATTCTTCAGGACTAGGAATATTGTATTGTTTCTAGTCTAGCATGGGCTATACTGAATTCTGTTGATACTTCTTTCACAGCATCTCCAACACAGTATTTCTAAGGCACACTCCATAAGACAAGTGGGATCCATGGGCAAACATAGTTAGAAACATAGACGTATTCTTATTTCCATTTTCAGTAAAGATAAAATTGAGTCTTGGATACAATCAGAATTAGTAATTGAAAGAGAGGCCACAAAAGAAAACTAATTCTGTGCCATCTTGAAAGTTATCTCCTCCATGTGAAGTCTTAGAAGGAGCTATGATAACAGATCAAGGACAAGGGAAAAAAAAAAAAAAGCCACCATGTTATTAATAGAACTTTAGTTATAGACAGCTAAGAGATTAAAGTTCTTTTTCTTTGTGAAATGTACTCCATTTATTTATTTACTTACTTTTCATGCCTTTCTTTGACATTAAAGTGATAAAATGGATAGACTTTACCACACTTGAAAATGAGACACAACTTCTTTATAAGACAGAGTTGAAATTAGGAGGTTAAGAAAAAAAGATATGCGTAAAAATATTTTTACTATTATGGATCAAAATATTAATCTACATCCTCTAAATCTACCCCAAAGGGCTTTCACGTAACATTAAGCAGAAAGAATTCTGAAGACAAAACCGAAACTACTTAGAATAAGTTCAGCATTTCCTTAGATATGTGGGAGTAATTATTTGCTGTATCTTGGACCCCAAATAAGTTAATAATTCATTTCAGAGTAATGTTAATCTAAAAAATCTAAAGGGCAAAAAATTATAATTTTTGAAGTTATGTTTTATTTCGGACAGAAGTTGTTTACATATCTATACCAGCAACAATTTATAAGTCAATATGTAACTTCAATAAGTCTGAGACTTTAATCAGTCATAAAAAGAGAGTTGAACCAAATAATATATCCTCATAGGCACTTACATAATTCTTGAATGGGGCCTGTGCTACCCTCATCTGCCACTAAGATACACAACTTCCTTTTTTTTAACTTTATTCTCAATTTTTAAATGATTTTTCTTAAAAAGATAAAACCATGATTCTTCAGGACTAGGAATATTGTATTGTTTCTAGTCTAGCATGGGCTATACTGAATTCTGTTGATACTTCTTTCACAGCATCTCCAACACAGTATTTCTAAGGCACACTCCATAAGACAAGTGGGATCCATGGGCAAACATAGTTAGAAACATAGACGTATTCTTATTTCCATTTTCAGTAAAGATAAAATTGAGTCTTGGATACAATCAGAATTAGTAATTGAAAGAGAGGCCACAAAAGAAAACTAATTCTGTGCCATCTTGAAAGTTATCTCCTCCATGTGAAGTCTTAGAAGGAGCTATGATAACAGATCAAGGACAAGGGAAAAAAAAAAAAAAGCCACCATGTTATTAATAGAACTTTAGTTATAGACAGCTAAGAGATTAAAGTTCTTTTTCTTTGTGAAATGTACTCCATTTATTTATTTACTTACTTTTCATGCCTTTCTTTGACATTAAAGTGATAAAATGGATAGACTTTACCACACTTGAAAATGAGACACAACTTCTTTATAAGACAGAGTTGAAATTAGGAGGTTAAGAAAAAAAGATATGCGTAAAAATATTTTTACTATTATGGATCAAAATATTAATCTACATCCTCTAAATCTACCCCCAAAGGGCTTTCACGTAACATTAAGCAGAAAGAATTCTGAAGACAAAACCGAAACTACTTAGAATAAGTTCAGCATTTCCTTAGATATGTGGGAGTAATTATTTGCTGTATCTTGGACCCCAAATAAGTTAATAATTCATTTCAGAGTAATGTTATTAAATTCGAATAATAATAATGAGCACCTGATATGCCCAAGGATTTCTACCAATTCAACTGTTTTAACTGTTTTCTTGTATCTCAGCTTGATTCATAAATCTGTCATATGTAACTACTTAATTCTTTTTAAGAAAGAAGTTCTAGCTAACTGCTGTATGATATATAGAAAAGTGGTTTTTATTTATTTATTTTTAAATTTTATTTATCTATCTTTTGGAGGGTGGGGTGGGGAGGGAGGTGGATGGGCGGGCCCCTTCTATTGGTCTTTCATTTCTCTATTTTCATCTGTCTTTGTTCTTTGGCTCCTGTCGGCCTCCCATCGCGGTGGCCACTGTCGTCGCAGAGCACCGGCTCTGGGCGCATGCGCTCCAGAGCTCCGGCTCGGTAATTGTACACATGGGTCCAGCTGCTCCATGGCACGTGGGATCTTCCCAGGCCAGGGATCGAACCAGCGCCCCTTGCACTGCAAGGAGGCGTCTCCACCCACTGGACCCCTGATACATAGAAAAGTTTTTAAAAGAGTAAATCTTAAGAGTTTTCATTACAAAGGAAACTTTCTCCTTTTTTGTTTTCTTCTTTTTATTGTATCTATATGGGAAGGTAGAAGTTAGCTGAAATTATTGTGGTAATTGTTTGATAATATATGTAAAGCACACCATGCCTAACAACCTTATTCAGTGATATATGGCAGTTACTTCTTAACAAACCTGAAAAAGTGAATTTATTTTCCCACAGATTGCCTATAAGGGTTGATGATTTTGCAACTGTTTGAGTTGGCTATTAATAATGGTTTTGGAAATCAGTTATGTTTTAAGAGTTCTATCCTTGGGAAAATAAACCAATAAAATCTGAAAATACATGAAGCAAGTATAACACAGACACTAAGAGGATTTATTTCTAAAGTTTTAAATGTATTTTAAGCAGAAGTGCTAACTCATTTTTATTAACACTTTGTATAATATATATTTAATTCTAAAGATAATATGCTCCTGTACTGTTGGATGACCTGGCTTGTTAAAGCTGCAAACTCACTGTGTCTTCAGAGTCTTTTCTTTTTAAAAAAATTTTGGCTTCTTTTAATTCATTTCAGAGTAATGTTATTAAATTCGAATAATAATGAGCACCTGATATGCCCAAGGATTTCTACCAATTCAACTGTTTTAACTGTTTTCTTGTATCTCAGCTTGATTCATAAATCTGTCATATGTAACTACTTAATTCTTTTTAAGAAAGAAGTTCTAGCTAACTGCTGTATGATATATAGAAAAGTGGTTTTTATTTATTTATTTTTAAATTTTATTTATCTATCTTTTGGAGGGTGGGGTGGGGAGGGAGGTGGATGGGCGGGCCCCTTCTATTGGTCTTTCATTTCTCTATTTTCATCTGTCTTTGTTCTTTGGCTCCTGTCGGCCTCCCATCGCGGTGGCCACTGTCGTCGCAGAGCACCGGCTCTGGGCGCATGCGCTCCAGAGCTCCGGCTCGGTAATTGTACACATGGGTCCAGCTGCTCCATGGCACGTGGGATCTTCCCAGGCCAGGGATCGAACCAGCGCCCCTTGCACTGCAAGGAGGCGTCTCCACCCACTGGACCCCTGATACATAGAAAATTTTTTAAAAGAGTAAATCTTAAGAGTTTTCATTACAAAGGAAACTTTCTCCTTTTTTGTTTTCTTCTTTTTATTGTATCTATATGGGAAGGTAGAAGTTAGCTGAAATTATTGTGGTAATTGTTTGATAATATATGTAAAGCACACCATGCCTAACAACCTTATTCAGTGATATATGGCAGTTACTTCTTAACAAACCTGAAAAAGTGAATTTATTTTCCCACAGATTGCCTATAAGGGTTGATGATTTTGCAACTGTTTGAGTTGGCTATTAATAATGGTTTTGGAAATCAGTTATGTTTTAAGAGTTCTATCCTTGGGAAAATAAACCAATAAAATCTGAAAATACATGAAGCAAGTATAACACAGACACTAAGAGGATTTATTTCTAAAGTTTTAAATGTATTTTAAGCAGAAGTGCTAACTCATTTTTATTAACACTTTGTATAATATATATTTAATTCTAAAGATAATATGCTCCTGTACTGTTGGATGACCTGGCTTGTTAAAGCTGCAAACTCACTGTGTCTTCAGAGTCTTTTCTTTTTAAAAAAATTTTGGCTTCTTTTATTGGTTTTTTATTTATTTATTTTCATCCATCTTTATTTTTTGGCCTGTATGGGCCTCCCATTGCAGTGGCCTCTTGTTGCAGAGCACCAGCTCTGTGCACATGCGCTCCAGAGCTCTGGCTCATAACTGGACACCCTGGTCTAGCAGCTCCACAGCATGTGGGATCTTCCCGGGCCAGGGATTGACCTGGTACCCCTGCACTGCAAGGCGGTCTCTTTACCCACTGGACCATCAGGGAAACCCCAGAATCTTATGATATATACCTTATATTGCTTTGCCAGGGCTGTTAACAGTGAGTGGGTGAGTGAGTGCTCAGCTGTGGCCAGATCTTTGTGATCCACAGACTGTAGTCCAAGAGGCTCCTCTGTCCATGGGGTTTTACTGACACAAATAACTGGACTGGGTTGCCATTTCCTCCTCCAGGGAGGAGGATTTTCCTGACACAGGGATCAAACCTGCATCACCTATATTGCAGGCAGATTTTTTACCACTGAAGCATTGGGAAAGCTGGGGCTGTTATAACCAAGTACCATAACCTGGGTACATTAAACAAAAATGATTTATGTTTTACTCACAATTCTGGAGGCTAGGAGCCTGAGATCAAGATGACAGCAGGATTAGTCTTTTTGTGTGTGTGACCTGTCTCCTTGCCTTGTAGAAGGATGTCTTTTCCTTGTGTCGTCACATGATCTTCTTTCTGTGTGTGTCTTAATTTCTTCTTATAAGGACACTAGATGTATGAGAATAGGACCCACCAAATGACCTAATTTTAACTTAGTTTTTTAAAGAGGCAGAATGATAGAAAATGTATATATTGATCTCTGTCCCTAGGTCCTGGTACAGAACTCGTGAAATCCTCTTAACTTCTGAGGTTCAGAGAGTTTTTTGCTGTAATAGCTAATTCTAGGTCAGCTCTTGGATGACTCCTGGATAAGAACTGGTCGCTGGAAAGACCAGCGCATGATAAGAAATGTGGGGTTCTCAGCCTTACCCCTCGTTCGCTTGAGCAGGGAGTAGGTTTGGAAATGGAATTAATGCTCAATATTGCCTATATGTGGGATTCCCCAGTGGCTCAGTGGTAAAGAATCCACCTGCATTACACGAGTTGCAGGAGATGTGAGTTCAATTCCTGGGTCAGGAAGATCCCCTGAAGGAGGACATGACAACCCACTCCAATATTCTTGCCTGGAAAATCCCATGGACAGAGGAGCCTGATGGGCTACAGTCCATGGGGTCGCAAAGGGTGGGACATGACTGAAGCAACTGAGCATGCACACCTATATGATGAAGACTTAATTAAAAATCTCCAAAGTATGGGCTTCAGAGGACTTCCAGGTGAATGAACATACTGGGAAGGTGACACACCTCAACTTCCTAGAGACAAAAGCTCCTGGGCTCAGGATGATTCAAGACCTCATGCGACATAGCTCTTCCATCTGGTGGTTCATCCATATCCTTTATCATAGCCTTTAATAAACTGGTAAATATTAAGCAAATTTCCTCTGAATTTTGGGAGCGACTTTAGCAAATTAATCAAATGCAAGGTGGAGTCATGGGAGCCTCTGATTTATAGCCAAGATGGAAAGAAGCTGTGGTTAACCTGGAAACCTACTACCTGCAATTGGCGGTAGTGGAGGAATGGGGAGGAATCTTGTGAGATTTAGCCCTTAACCTGTGGTATCTGACACTATCTACAAGTACAAAGTGTCAGAGTTAAATTAAACTGTAAGACACCCTGCTGCTCTTAGAGATATTTTTGGTGAAAGAAAATCCCCCGTACACCTGGAGTCTGAAGTGTTGGAGCTTGGCAGTGGGGTGAGAGTAAGGAGAAACACAGGCGGAAGGACTGGGTTTTTCCCTACTTAGAAGGAAAAGACTTTTCTGACTGAAGATATTATCTCAAAATACAGTCACATTCTAAGGTACTAGGGATTAGGATTTCAATATATGAATTTGAAAGGGTACACAGCTCAATTTAGACCTCAAATCTGCCTAATAATAAATTCCATAGTTGCCATTGACCCAGATTTGGCAAAAAAATAAATAAATAAGTCAGTTAATGTTTTCCAGTCATCTAAATGTTTAAGTGTGTGTTGCATATGTGTTACAGTACGCCTGTTTTCTTTCCTTGTTTGGTGTGAGTATTAGTTGTTACTTCTTTTATTTCCAAAACTGCTCTGGCCGATTCCACTATTAGCACTAAGGAAGAAGTTAAAAATACCTCTTGCTAACAAAACAAAAAAAAAAACCTCTTGCTAATGAATCTGTTTAGAATTTAATCACTGAACTTATGCCAAGATTACTTTGAATATTTTTGATACAAATATACTGAAACACTTAGAAATCAGATTGAGTTTTTAAAAAGAATGTCAATTTTATGTCTGCTGTCTGATTTTCTTGGTGTGAAAAAGAGGATAATGAATTCCAGCAGAAAAATAGAGGTCTCACTCTGACAAATAGAAGGTAGAGAATTTGATCCTTTAGGAAGTTGTATAAAATGGCATAACCGTGTGCTGATGAGACTCAACTTGTTGAAGTATAAGAAACATGGGATTATTTTACGTTTTAACCCTTATCACTTGTCAGAGTTATAGAATGAATCTCCTTTCCCTACTGGATAACATTTTGGGGAGATCTGATAGCTTTCTGTTGTTGTTGAGTTAGTAAACCGTGTCTGACTCTTTGTGATCTCATGGACTGCAGCACTCCAGGCCCCTCTACTCTCTGCTGTCTCCTGGAATTTGCTCAAATTCAGGTCTGCTGAGTCGGTGATGCTATGGACCATCTCATCTTCTGCTGCCCTATCTCCTTTTGTCTTCAATCTTTCCCACATAAGAGTCTTTTCCAATAAGTCGGTGCTTCATATCAGGTTATCCATACTAGATAACGTTTTGGGCAGACTTGATAACTTTCTAGGCAATTTCAATAATCAAAATTTTTGTCTACTCCAATTTATAGGTTTGGTATTGTATTTGATAAAATTATTTTCTCTCTTCTGTTGCTAGAAACAAAAGTTAAAAGTACCCCATAGTTTGAATATTTGTAATGAGAATAAATATGGTCTCTCTATACTGCAGTATTTTTTAAATCAAAAAATGAGGAAATGGGGCTTCCCTGGTGGTCTAGTGGGTAGAGAGTCTGCCTTGCAGTGCAAGGTGCGCTGCTTTGATTCCTGGCCTGGGAGGATCCTATGTGCCGTGGAGCAGCTGGACCAGTGTCTACAATTGCAAGCCAGCACTCTGGTGTGCATGTGCCCAGGGCCGGTGGTCTGCCATGAGAGGAGCCACTGCGATGGGAGGCCCACAGAACAAAGATGGATGAAAATAAATAAGTGAAAGACCAATAAAAGAGGCCAAATATTTTTTTAATGAGGAAATGGATATGAATTTATTTTATAAAGTGTAAAATGCTAAGAAGTATCAAACAGTATTGTGCTTTTTTTAAAATTTTTGTTTTTTGGATCTACTTATTTCAAAACTCATTTATGTACAAAATTGACTTCACAAAGGAGAAGATAGGTTCTAGAAGGAAAAAAAATCACCCAAACCTAGTTTTTTTCTCTTATAATAACTACAAATAAGAACTATGATGACCTGTTAGAAGCTGATTAGGAGGGGAATTGACTCCTCTGTTGTGCCCTCAAGCCAGCTGATATAAATAAGGGGAGCAGCCACTGGCTTCCAAGCTGGAACTGAAATTTGATCGGTGGACTTTCTGTAGAAGGTAATGGTTCAGAATAAGAAATTTGTTTTTGGATAGTACTTAGATCGTTTTTTCACCATCACAGACTATGATCTTCGTCAAACTACTTACATGTAAGTGAACATAATGATATTACTGCTTTGGGTGGATGAAAACTTGCAACATGTAGATCAACAATACTTTCCATACTAGTACTCATTATTAGCTCTTGCAATGTATTAGCATTATTTGAAGTGCTTTACGTGCATGATGTTATATGTTATTATTTGGTAACTCAGTCACGTCTGACTCTTTGCAACCCCATTGACTGCAGCATGCCAGGCTTCCCTGTCTTTCACTATCTTCTGGAGCTTGCTCAAACTCATGTCCACTGAACTGGTGATACCATCCAACCATCTCATCGTCTTTTGCCCCCTTCTCTGCCCTCAATCTTTCCCAGTATCAAGGTCTTTTCCAGTGAATTGGCTCTTTGTATCAGAGGGGCAAAGTATTGGAGCTTCAGTTTCAGCATCTGTCCTTCCAGTGAATATTCAGAGTTGATTTCCTTTAGGATTGACTGACTTGCTTTCCTTGCTGTCCATGTAGTTCTAAATATCTTAATTATATAAGGTCTATAGTGTGCTTGCAAGTACTATATACTTTTTGAGCTAAATTGTAGTTAGTTGTCAGGCTAGAAAAGGCAAATATGACTAGTTCTACATAAAACTTTCAACCAGGCAGTTGGAAAGTGTGGCAACAACCAGGCAGTAAGCAGAGTGCCGGAAGGGCTGGAGACCACAAATTCAGGGTTTTCCCTCTGGTCATGTAATTACTGGCATCTGCAGGCACTGCCTTTTGTGTGGGTTTCCTTGGACATAGGCTGCATTACTATTTAACTGATCCTCTTTCAGTATTATTCTCCTGGACATGAGTTTGCTCATTTCATTCTTAGTATCTAGTTTCAAGATTGCAGACCTGCAATCTTATGACCAGAATAGAAGATATACTTGCTGTCTCTGAACAGATTACAGAAGAATGTCTCTTGATAAACTTCTTTTTAATCTTTTAAGAGAGCTCTGAAGGACCTAAATATACAGCTTATATTTATAAGAGAGCTATGCCGGACCTAAATATATACTGTGTGGGAAAGGGGGGTTCTGCGGTGAAAAGAATTTGCAAAATATTGGTATATATAAACAACTTTCTTAACTAAAAGTCTTTTAGAAATCAGTTCTACCCTAATGTGCTTTCTAAATCTGCAATAAGGGAGGAGTACTGGCTTCCTTTCTCACTCACATATAGTGTGATCTCAAGTTGCTTATAAGTAAATTAGCATTATTTGAAGTGCTTTACGTGCATGATGTTATATGTTATTATTTGGTAACTCAGTCACGTCTGACTCTTTGCAACCCCATTGACTGCAGCATGCCAGGCTTCCCTGTCTTTCACTATCTTCTGGAGCTTGCTCAAACTCATGTCCACTGAACTGGTGATACCATCCAACCATCTCATCGTCTTTTGCCCCCTTCTCTGCCCTCAATCTTTCCCAGTATCAAGGTCTTTTCCAGTGAATTGGCTCTTTGTATCAGAGGGGCAAAGTATTGGAGCTTCAGTTTCAGCATCTGTCCTTCCAGTGAATATTCAGAGTTGATTTCCTTTAGGATTGACTGACTTGCTTTCCTTGCTGTCCATGTAGTTCTAAATATCTTAATTATATAAGGTCTATAGTGTGCTTGCAAGTACTATATACTTTTTGAGCTAAATTGTAGTTAGTTGTCAGGCTAGAAAAGGCAAATATGACTAGTTCTACATAAAACTTTCAACCAGGCAGTTGGAAAGTGTGGCAACAACCAGGCAGTAAGCAGAGTGCCGGAAGGGCTGGAGACCACAAATTCAGGGTTTTCCCTCTGGTCATGTAATTACTGGCATCTGCAGGCACTGCCTTTTGTGTGGGTTTCCTTGGACATAGGCTGCATTACTATTTAACTGATCCTCTTTCAGTATTATTCTCCTGGACATGAGTTTGCTCATTTCATTCTTAGTATCTAGTTTCAAGATTGCAGACCTGCAATCTTATGACCAGAATAGAAGATATACTTGCTGTCTCTGAACAGATTACAGAAGAATGTCTCTTGATAAACTTCTTTTTAATCTTTTAAGAGAGCTCTGAAGGACCTAAATATACAGCTTATATTTATAAGAGAGCTATGCCGGACCTAAATATATACTGTGTGGGAAAGGGGGGTTCTGCGGTGAAAAGAATTTGCAAAATATTGGTATATATAAACAACTTTCTTAACTAAAAGTCTTTTAGAAATCAGTTCTACCCTAATGTGCTTTCTAAATCTGCAATAAGGGAGGAGTACTGGCTTCCTTTCTCACTCACATATAGTGTGATCTCAAGTTGCTTATAAGTAAATTAACATATGATATTGGGTAAATGAGAAAAACTCATATTCAGTTGGTGTGCAATATTATCCATATTATAGAAAAGATAGTGTATCTATTTGCACAAGAATACTTTTTCATGGAGATTTTCCTGGGGATAATATTCCTTGGAACATACTTTGGGAAATGAATTATCTAAGTGTTGCATCCTCACTTTCCAGATGAGGAAACTGAGGTCCAGAAAGATGGCCCTGAAAGCAACTGGAATCCTGGCTTAAGTCTGCGGGAAAATTGTTCCCTATTATTTCCCCTTCCCTCACCACATCAAAGTAAGCCTTGGAGTATCATATTTGAAACACAAATGGCAGCTCCAATGGGTCAGTTCATATGATGTCCTTTTAAAGTAAACCACAATCTCTCATGCCCCCAATTTTTCCTTATCTTTTCATGGTGGTGAGAAAATCAGATTTCAATGTTTTGGGCTGATGTTTTATTTCTAAACTTAATATAGATGCTATCAACTCCGTAGATAGAAACCTTTTATTTATTCCTAAATTCATCCATCTGGCATCCAGCCACAACATTCATTTGTAAAAGCCTTCTATGAATCTAAGAAATAGAGTCTTTTTTGAATGTCATTTGGTTTAGTTTAGCCAAATCAAAGATTAATGGTTCGGGGGTGGGAGAGGGGTAAAGTATTTCTAATAATTAGATCTCAACCAACGAGTGCAGTTCTGCTGAAAGGGAGTATTTGGTCTGAATTAAGTGTGTCTGTTACAAACAGCTCACCACAGCCTCTGTCATTTTTTAATTTTGGTAGCCTGGTCTGCTTTTATCTGTCAGGACAGCTCCTCTTGGGTACTGACTCCCATTGTGTGCATTTGTCACAGTTTTGACTTTGAGGGAGTAAGACTTACACACCAAGAAACAAATCTTATATAAAATTTATTTATCTTGCCTCTAACATTCTTTCTCAAAGTACCAATACTGAAATAATATGAAAGAGTCTTCATACACGGAGAGTTCTCCTGAAAGGACAAAGATGTTTAAATTCTGGGGAATCCCTGGAAAGTTGCATCTTATGTCGTGTGAACAAGCACCACATTCTGTTGTAGGAATTCTTTTTGGTTACTTTTTTTGAATTATTTCATTGATTCTCTTGAAATAAACATGTCTCTATGATTTGGAAAATGTTTCTAAGTAGCATTAAATCTGCTATTTCAGCTTTACATGTCCAGGAAGAAGTTGACCCTCCGATTACTATCAAATCTGTTGATTTAATAGTTATATCATTCTTTCCTCACTGTTTTCCATTGTGTTTTATTTCTACCTGCTGTCTTTACTTTCTCCTCTTTACTTTTTTATTATCTTCAGGCCTTAAATCCCATTTCCCTGAATTCCTTCCCCAGATCTCTAGACTTGAGAGCTACCAGGAGGCTTTATTTGTATTTTCTTATGCAACTTTGCTCCTTGATACATCCTGCTTTCTTCAGAAGGAGATGGTTTGGACTTCTGCTTGTGACTCACTTGTTCTTAGACACTATTTTTTATTTAAATGTAGTTTCAGACCTTCCAGCCTGAAACCAATTGTAGTGGCAGGTCTTTCCAATGCTTTTAGATAATCCATGGTACAGACAGCATGTTTTCTTTTAAAGCCTCAAATCCTGGGTTGTAAAGTCCCTATAAATGAATGTTTTTCTTGTGGTGGGAAAATGTCTTATTTAAAAATTGCTTAATAGCCTGCCACTGTCAAAGGATAACATTTAGACCCTCGGCCAAGATATTGGTGTTGATGCTAATTCCCTTCTGCTTTTTATAGCTCATGCATGACTCTTGCACACTCAATATTTTAGTTGTGTGCTACAGACCTTCAAGTGAAGCAGTTCTTGGAAACGACATGATATCATGAGTCTGTTACAGTTATTAAGTCATGGCAGCTAGAGTGGAAATGAATACAACAAAAACAGTTTATATAGGAATATGTTTCTCAGTGGATCAGTTTCAATATTGCTGCTGTGGTTGAATCAAGTTTATCCTAAAGGCCAGTGTTTCAGCCATCATCCACATGGACATAAATAACATGGTGATGACAGAAATTTTATTTGCTTCAGTTTTAGGTTTGATATAAATGCATATCTGGAACTTATCTGACAACAAATAATGTTATAAGAGAAGTTGGGAAGGCTAATATTATGCATCATTATCTCTCAGGAGGTCATTCTCATTTCTTGCTCTTTCCTTCTGGTGATTTCTATCCCAAAGGAACCTGGTCATTCTGGGTACAAGTTTTAACACAAAATGAACTGATTTACAAAACAGGAAAACACTGACACACTTAGAGAACAAACGTATGGTTGCCAGAGGGAAGGACAGGGAGAAGGGATCAGTAGGGAGCTCGGGATGGACACGGACACATCGCTATATTTAAAATGGATAACCAACAGGACCTACCGGATAGCACATGGAACGCTGCTCAATGTTACGTGGCAGTCTAGATGTGAGGGGAGTTTGGAGGATAATGGATACATGTGTATGTATGGCTGAGTCCCTTCGCTGTTGTTCTCCAGGTGACTCTGCAGGATTCTCATATTCTATCTTGATTAAAGTCTTCAGGAATTCGCAGAGAACTATTGAAGCTATTGGTGTCTTTTTTGGGCAGCTACCAATTCTACTCCCTATCTGAACAGTTGCTCAGTTCTATATTAAATCCTCATCTTTCTTTCTTTCTACTGAACACTTAGACATTTTCTTAAACCTGGGTGGAATTCAGTTTACTCTGTTGTAGAAATATAATTTGCATAAGATGTAACATGTATCTGCATTGATAAGAATGTGGTTTGAAGTGCTGGCAGGGTAAAAAGGAGTTGGGGAGTGGATGATAGCAAAGAACTTGTAACTTTTCACCAAGAGCTGACTGAGGATAAGTAGAATTACTATTAACCTCTTTTTCTTTTTAAGAAAAAAAAAAGCATATTGTGAAGTCATATCACATCAGCCCAACAAAATATGTTACCAATGGGCCCCTTGCACACTAATTTTATTATTAGAAGTAATATATATCATACAGACTGCTTTATCTGATGAAATTCAGTTTGATAATTGGCCGATTCATAGAAAAGTTCAGTCAACTACAGTAATCCTTAAGAAGCAGACATTTGTCTTGAAATTTTAATTTTCACTGTAAACATAAAATATGTTATCATTTTTCTTTTGATGTAGATGAGTTTTCTCTTTTCCTAAGTAGAGGCCTTTTCTGTGTCTGATTATTCTTGAATATTCCTCTTCCTCTTCTTCCTCCAAAATATATACTAATTTCCACAAGTCCCAAAACTTGCGAATAATTGTTAAATCCTGTCCCTCAACAAAACTCCAAAATATATCATAGCTCAACTGTTCCTCAACCTTTCATCTGCACTGCTTTAGTGCAAAAAACCTACTAACTAATTGGATTCCTGGCTTTCATCTTTGCCCATTTCTCTCTACCCAGCAGCCAACAGGATTCTTTAAAGGAGGTCAGATTTGCCCACTCTGTTCAAGCTTCCCAATGGTTTTCACTTTATGCAGAAAAATACTCACTTCCTTACCATGTTCTGCCAAATTGTATATGATCTGGGCCTCCCTCCAGTTCTCTGACCTCCACTGCTCCTCCTCTCTCATCTCCCCCTGTTCCCTAATCACATGGCTTCCCTAGGGTTCCTACACTGGCCCAACAAGCCCTCAGCTCACGCCCTTTGTACCTATAAGAAGCTCTGCTGTTGCAGAGCCACTGAGCAATGTGATGGCTTCCTCATCCTTTAGGTGTCTGTTCACATGCCATTTCAGCAGGTCTTCACTAGACACTGTACAGAGACAGTGCTCTCTATCACCATGCCTGATTCACACATCATCTCCAGATAGAAACTTAGGGATTCACTGCCTATCTTCCTACTTAACACTTTATGAGGGCAAGAATTTGAACTCCAAACAAAATGTTTAATAAAAATTTTTAAGTGTTAGTTGCCCAGTCATGTCTGACTCTTTGGAACCCCATAAACTATAGCCCTTTAACCTCCTCTATCCAGGCAAGAATACTGGAGTAGGTAGCCTTTCCCTTCTCCAGGGGATCTTCCCAACCCAGAGATTAAACCCAGCTCTCCTGCAGATAGATTCTTTACTATCTGAGCCACCAGGGAAGAGCCTGGTGTTTTTCAAATGCTTTTCTTTTTTTTTTTTCAGGGGGGAGCGGGTTGGGGAGGGAGGGGTGGCAGGTGGGCCACTTCTATTGGTTTTTCATTTATCTATTTTTCGTCCGTCTATTTGTTCTTTGGCCCGTGTGGGCCTCCCATCATGGTGGCCTCTGTTTTCGCAGAGCACCGGCTCTGGGCGCATGCACTCCAGAGCCAGAGCTCTGGCTCGGTAATTGGACAAATAGGTCCAGCCGCTCCGGGGCACGTGGGATCTTCCCAGGCCAGGGATAGAACCGGCACCCCTTGCACTGCAAGGCGGTGTCCTTACCCACTGGACCACCAGAGAAGCCCTCAAATGCTTTTTGACATGAACAAAATTCTGAATGAATGAACAAAATTATCACCGTATATTCCCAATGTTAGTTTTCTGAAAGTAAGAACTTGAAACCATACAGAAAATTTTTTTCTAGTTTTTGTCACTCCTCCCCTAGTTTTTGGCCTTCTTAAGTGAACTATGCAAAGAAATAGAACAGTAGAATGGGGAAGACTAGTGGTCTCTTCAAGAAAATTAGTACCAAGGGAACATTTCATGCAAAGATGGGCACATTAAAGGACAGAAATGGCAAGAAGCACAAGAGGTTAAAAATGGCAAGAATACACAGAAGTCTATTAAAAAGGTCTTAATGACCGAGATAACCATGATAGTGTGGTCACTCACCTAGAGCCATACATGTTGATATGTGAAGTCAAGTGGGCCTTAGGAAGCATTATAATGAACAAAGCTAATGTAGGTGATGGAATTCCAGCTGAACTACTTCAAATCCTAAAAGATGCTGCTGTTAAAGTGCTGCACTCAATATGCTAGCAAATTTGGAAAACTCAGAGGTGGCCACAGGACTGGAAAAAGTCAGTTTTCATTACAATCCTAAAGAAGGGCAGTGTCAAAGAATGTTCAACCTCCTGCACAATTGTACTCATTTCACATGCTAGCAAGGTAATGCTCAAAATTCTTTAAGACTTTAACAGTAAACTGAGAGCTTTCAGATGTATAAGCTGGATTTACAAGAGGCATAGGAACCAGGAATCAAATTGCCAGCATCTGCTGGATCACAGAAAAAGCAAGAGGATTCCTGAAAAATATCCACTTTTGCTTCAGTAACTACACTAAAGCCTTTGTGTGGATCACAACAAACTGTGGAAAATTCTGAAAGAGATGGGAATACCAGATCACCTTACCTGTCTCCAGAGAAATTTGTGTGCAGGTCAAGAAGCAACAGTTAGAACAAGACATGGAAAAACAGACTGGTTTCAAATCGGAAAAGGTGTGCGTCAAGGCTGTATATTGTCACCCTGCTTATTTAACTTATATGCAGAGTACCTTATGTGAAATGCTGGGCTGGATGACTCACAAACTGGAATCAAGATTGCCAGGAGAAATATCAACAACCTCAGACATGCAGATGATACCACTTTAACAGCAGAAAGTGAAGAGGAACTAAAAAGCCTCTTGATGGTGAAAGAGGAGAGTGAAAAGCTTGTTTAAAACTCAACATTCAAAAAACTAAGATCATGGCATCCAGTTTCATAACTTCATGGCAAACAGATGGGGAAAAAGTGGAAACAGTGACAGATTTTATTTTCTTGGATTCCAAAATTGCTGTAAATTGAGATTGCAGGCACGAAATTAAAACATGTTTCCTCCTTGGAAGGAAAGATACATAAATCTAACCAGCATATTAAAAGGTAGAGACATCACTTTGCTAGCAAAGATCCATATAGTCAAAGCTATGGTTTTTCTAGAAGTCATGAACTGATATGAGAGTGGGACCATAAGGAAGGCTGAGCTCTGAAGAACTGATGCTTTCAAACTGTAGTGCTGGAGAAGACTCCTGAGAGTCCCTTGGACAGCAAGGAGATCAAACTGGCCAATCCTAAAGGAAATCAATTCTGAATATTCATTGGAAAGATTGATGCAAAAGATGAAGCTTTGATGCTTTCCCCACCTGATGCAAAGAGACAACTCATTGGAAAAGATCCTGATGCTGAGAAAGACTGAAGGCGGGAGGAGAAGAGTGCAATAGAGGATGAGATGACAGGATGGCATCACTGAATTAATGGACATGAGTTTGAGCAAACTCCATGAGATGATAAAAGACAGGTAAGCCTGGTGTGCTGCAATTCATGGGGTTGCAAAGAGTTAGATATGACTTAGAAACTGAAAAACAAACGAATCTTTTTTTTTTAGCTGTAAGATTATTCACACTTAAAGCAACTAATTTGCTTCAGTAACTACACTAAAGCCTTTGTGTGGATCACAACAAACTGTGGAAAATTCTGAAAGAGATGGGAATACCAGATCACCTTACCTGTCTCCAGAGAAATTTGTGTGCAGGTCAAGAAGCAACAGTTAGAACAAGACATGGAAAAACAGACTGGTTTCAAATCGGAAAAGGTGTGCGTCAAGGCTGTATATTGTCACCCTGCTTATTTAACTTATATGCAGAGTACCTTATGTGAAATGCTGGGCTGGATGACTCACAAACTGGAATCAAGATTGCCAGGAGAAATATCAACAACCTCAGACATGCAGATGATACCACTTTAACAGCAGAAAGTGAAGAGGAACTAAAAAGCCTCTTGATGGTGAAAGAGGAGAGTGAAAAGCTTGTTTAAAACTCAACATTCAAAAAACTAAGATCATGGCATCCAGTTTCATAACTTCATGGCAAACAGATGGGGAAAAAGTGGAAACAGTGACAGATTTTATTTTCTTGGATTCCAAAATTGCTGTAAATTGAGATTGCAGGCACGAAATTAAAACATGTTTCCTCCTTGGAAGGAAAGATACATAAATCTAACCAGCATATTAAAAGGTAGAGACATCACTTTGCTAGCAAAGATCCATATAGTCAAAGCTATGGTTTTTCTAGAAGTCATGAACTGATATGAGAGTGGGACCATAAGGAAGGCTGAGCTCTGAAGAACTGATGCTTTCAAACTGTAGTGCTGGAGAAGACTCCTGAGAGTCCCTTGGACAGCAAGGAGATCAAACTGGCCAATCCTAAAGGAAATCAATTCTGAATATTCATTGGAAAGATTGATGCAAAAGATGAAGCTTTGATGCTTTCCCCACCTGATGCAAAGAGACAACTCATTGGAAAAGATCCTGATGCTGAGAAAGACTGAAGGCGGGAGGAGAAGAGTGCAATAGAGGATGAGATGACAGGATGGCATCACTGAATTAATGGACATGAGTTTGAGCAAACTCCATGAGATGATAAAAGACAGGTAAGCCTGGTGTGCTGCAATTCATGGGGTTGCAAAGAGTTAGATATGACTTAGAAACTGAACAACAATCTTATTTAGCTGTAAGATTATTCAGAAGCTCCTGAATAATTTGTTAGTTTTGCATTTTTATTCTGTTAAATATTTTCAAATAACTATTTTATAATTATGATTATAGGAATGTAAATTTTCATGAGTAAGCCAATACATCATCTAAGAATCATACTAAATCAATCCCCCTTTTAATCTTTTTATTATTTTCACTTTTGGACCATTGTTTCATACTGAAGATTTAAATATTTCTCTAAATCACTCAGTTAAAAGATAATCAATTGTATCTTTTCCCCACCACACTTATTTTTAAAAGCACGAAATCAAAACACAAAAGTGTAAATGTCAAACTTAAAATTAAACTTTCATTTGAAAATGTATGTTATATTATATAGGAATAATTTTAGTCCCCTTCAATGTACGAAAAAAATAAAAGTTTAGATAAAATATATTTAAATTTACTTTTTGAATTAGCACTTGAACTTTAAGTTTCAATCTGTGCAAAAACTTGTTTGCCGTAGCACATCAGCCAGGTGTGTAGGGAATAGTGGGTGTGATGAGACATTAAGAAATACACACACACATACAGAGAAAGGGAACGGGGTGTGAAGAAGGGTTCAAGACCTCTTGGATCAAGGCCCCAAACACGCTCACACAGCCCGTTTTTATTGAGCGCTTAAGCATCCAGGTGTTTGCAGGAAATGCTATTAACATGGGCTGGGACACACTCATTGCCCTGATCAATAATTACTCTCACAACTCTAAGAATGGAAAGGGTGTGCTGTAGCTGGGGGGAACTAGACCAACAAGAAGTTAAGGAGTCTGTCCTGAGTGCACACACAGTGTTCTAATGTGTGCTGACCAGGTGTTCCAAAGTCACAGCAATCTCCCACCTGTTACTGATCAGTATGACGCCAGCTAATGAGCCCATGTGAAACGAATCAGCTTGTTTTTGTCTTAGTTCTTTTGTTTCCAAGATGCTTTTCTCCTGGCTTGGCCAAAGCTGCAAAAACCTTTACTGGTTTGTTTCCCCACACTTGTTAACTCATTTTCTTTTTTGCCAAATGTATAAATGACTTAGTAAGCCAACTTCACTAGACAGTGTGCTCACAGGTCTTAAGGTTTTATTGACTGACTACATGCTACCTATTCTACTAACAGTCAACAAGAAAACATATTATGAGGGAAGTGATGGATGTGGATCAATAAAGATTACAAGGTGAAACCATCAAGAAAATGAAAAGGACACCTACTTAATGAGAGGAAAATATTTGCAAATCATGTCTTATAAGGAATTAATATCCAAAATATATGGGGGTTTCCCAGATGAATCGATGGTAAAGAGTCTGCCTGCCAGTGTAGAGAGGCAGGTTTGATCCCCAGTTAAACTTTCATTTGATAAATGTTTTTTTTGCACGAAATCAAAACACAAAAGTGTAAATGTCAAACTTAAAATTAAACTTTCATTTGAAAATGTATGTTATATTATATAGGAATAATTTTAGTCCCCTTCAATGTACGAAAAAAATAAAAGTTTAGATAAAATATATTTAAATTTACTTTTTGAATTAGCACTTGAACTTTAAGTTTCAATCTGTGCAAAAACTTGTTTGCCGTAGCACATCAGCCAGGTGTGTAGGGAATAGTGGGTGTGATGAGACATTAAGAAATACACACACACATACAGAGAAAGGGAACGGGGTGTGAAGAAGGGTTCAAGACCTCTTGGATCAAGGCCCCAAACACGCTCACACAGCCCGTTTTTATTGAGCGCTTAAGCATCCAGGTGTTTGCAGGAAATGCTATTAACATGGGCTGGGACACACTCATTGCCCTGATCAATAATTACTCTCACAACTCTAAGAATGGAAAGGGTGTGCTGTAGCTGGGGGGAACTAGACCAACAAGAAGTTAAGGAGTCTGTCCTGAGTGCACACACAGTGTTCTAATGTGTGCTGACCAGGTGTTCCAAAGTCACAGCAATCTCCCACCTGTTACTGATCAGTATGACGCCAGCTAATGAGCCCATGTGAAACGAATCAGCTTGTTTTTGTCTTAGTTCTTTTGTTTCCAAGATGCTTTTCTCCTGGCTTGGCCAAAGCTGCAAAAACCTTTACTGGTTTGTTTCCCCACACTTGTTAACTCATTTTCTTTTTTGCCAAATGTATAAATGACTTAGTAAGCCAACTTCACTAGACAGTGTGCTCACAGGTCTTAAGGTTTTATTGACTGACTACATGCTACCTATTCTACTAACAGTCAACAAGAAAACATATTATGAGGGAAGTGATGGATGTGGATCAATAAAGATTACAAGGTGAAACCATCAAGAAAATGAAAAGGACACCTACTTAATGAGAGGAAAATATTTGCAAATCATGTCTTATAAGGAATTAATATCCAAAATATATGGGGGTTTCCCAGATGAATCGATGGTAAAGAGT
Organism: Tragulus kanchil; assembly: GCA_022376925.1. NCBI lineage: Eukaryota > Metazoa > Chordata > Mammalia > Artiodactyla > Tragulidae > Tragulus > Tragulus kanchil. The sequence goes on from JAIOJX010000025.1 coordinate 10,259,980, forward strand.
CTGCCTGCCAGTGTAGGAGAGGCAGGTTTGATCCCCAGGTTGGGAACACCCCCTGAAGTAGGAAATGGCAACCCACTCTAGTATTCTTGTCTGGAAAATTCCAGGGACAGAGGAGCCTAGACAGATGCAGTTCAAGGGATTGCAAAGAGTTAGACATGACTGAGTGAGCACAAGCATGATCCAAAATACATAAAGAATTAATATAACTTTGCAGCAAAAAAAATGCCTCCCGAAATAAAAAACAATTTGATTTAAATACAGGCAGAGGATCTGAATAGAAATTTTTCCAAATTGCCGACAGGTATATGGAAATATATTCAAGATTATTATTTATTAAGGAAATGTAAGTGAAATCTACAATGAGCTATCACCTCATATGTCACTCATGTTAGGATGACTATTAAAAAAGAAAGAAAGAACCAGTGTTGGTGGGGATGTGGAGAAAATGGAACCCTTGTGAACTACTGGTAGGAATGTAAATTGATGCAGTGTGTATGGAGAACACTATGGAGTTTCCTCAAAAGTTACAAATAGACCTACCATATGATAAAGCAATTTTGCTTCTGTGTGTTTATCTGAAGAAACTGAAAACACTAACTCAAAAAGATAGATGCAGCCCATTTTCATTGCCTTATTATTTACAGTATCAAAGATATAGAAACAATACAAGTATCCACCCAAGGATAAATGAATAAAGAAGATATAGTATCTGTATAAACAATGTAGTATTATTCAGCCATAGAAAAGAATGAAATCTTGCCATTTGCAACAGCATGAAGAAATTGTCAGGGCATTATGCTAACTCATAGATACAAAGAACAGATTGTTGAAGGGCAAAATGAGTAAAGGCATTCAAAAGGAACAAACTTTCAGTTATAAAATAAATAAGTCATGGGGATGTAATGTACAGTATGATGACTAGAGTTAATAATACCATATTGCATATTTTAAAACTGCGAAGAGACTAGATTTTAAAGGTTCTTATCACAAGAAAAAAAAACTCTGTAACTGTATGGTGATGGATATTAACTAGACTTAACTAAGGTAAGATTGCATACTTTGTGTACAAAATATACAAATAACAAATCATTATGTTGTACACTTGAAATTAACATAATGTTCATATGAAGTATATCTCAATTAAAAAAGGGACTGCAGGGATTCCCTGGTGGTCCAGTGGGTAAGGACACTTGCAGTGCAAGGGGCACCGGTTTGATCCCTGGCTTGGGAAGATCTCACGTGCGCGGAGCAACAGGACTGATGTGTCCAACTACTGAGCTGGAGTTCTGGAGCGCGTGCACCAAGAGCCGGTGCTCTGCAGCAAGAGAGGCCACTGCGATGGGAGGCCCACACAGGCCAAAGGACAAAGATAAATAAATGAAAGACCAATAGAAGTGCCCCCCCCCAAAAAAAATCTTAATCAAAAAAAAGACTGCAGAAAGTATTCTGAGAAATTTCAAGGACAAATCATGCTTTAATGTTAAAAGAACAACCTTTATCTTTCAAAAATAAAGGAAAAAACACTGCTTCTTATTTCAGTGTATGCATGTCCTGGCCAATACACTAATAATGCTGTTCCCTTTCTCTCCCTGGATCTCACTTCCAGCATCCCCTCTTTGGCTAAACTAACTTTCTATGTAATTTGGTAGAGGACTGATGCCTGAGGAAGAAACAATAATGCCTTTTGACTCTCTTTTAGAAAAACACTCCCTATCCTATGCACAACAAGAACTAGGAAGTATAATCTAAACACAGATGGCCTCTTCATATGAGGTTTCTCCATCTCCCTTTTCAGACCAAGGATAAAAGGTTATCTGTATAAAAAATTTAGAAAAAAAAATGAACTCTTGCCATTTGCAACAGCATGAAGAAATTGTCAGGGCATTATGCTAACTCATAGATACAAAGAACAGATTGTTGAAGGGCAAAATGAGTAAAGGCATTCAAAAGGAACAAACTTTCAGTTATAAAATAAATAAGTCATGGGGATGTAATGTACAGTATGATGACTAGAGTTAATAATACCATATTGCATATTTTAAAACTGCGAAGAGACTAGATTTTAAAGGTTCTTATCACAAGAAAAAAAAACTCTGTAACTGTATGGTGATGGATATTAACTAGACTTAACTAAGGTAAGATTGCATACTTTGTGTACAAAATATACAAATAACAAATCATTATGTTGTACACTTGAAATTAACATAATGTTCATATGAAGTATATCTCAATTAAAAAAGGGACTGCAGGGATTCCCTGGTGGTCCAGTGGGTAAGGACACTTGCAGTGCAAGGGGCACCGGTTTGATCCCTGGCTTGGGAAGATCTCACGTGCCGCGGAGCAACAGGACTGATGTGTCCAACTACTGAGCTGGAGTTCTGGAGCGCGTGCACCAAGAGCCGGTGCTCTGCAGCAAGAGAGGCCACTGCGATGGGAGGCCCACACAGGCCAAAGGACAAAGATAAATAAATGAAAGACCAATAGAAGTGCCCCCCCCCAAAAAAAATCTTAATCAAAAAAAAGACTGCAGAAAGTATTCTGAGAAATTTCAAGGACAAATCATGCTTTAATGTTAAAAGAACAACCTTTATCTTTCAAAAATAAAGGAAAAAACACTGCTTCTTATTTCAGTGTATGCATGTCCTGGCCAATACACTAATAATGCTGTTCCCTTTCTCTCCCTGGTTCTCACTTCCAGCATCCCCTCTTTGGCTAAACTAACTTTCTATGTAATTTGGTAGAGGACTGATGCCTGAGGAAGAAACAATAATGCCTTTTGACTCTCTTTTAGAAAAACACTCCCTATCCTATGCACAACAAGAACTAGGAAGTATAATCTAAACACAGATGGCCTCTTCATATGAGGTTTCTCCATCTCCCTTTTCAGACCAAAAAACACTTGGAAATTATGAGAAAGTAACTGGCAAAAAGGAGTCTAATTCTTACGCCATGAATGGTCGGTCAACTACTTCAGTCTAATACAGGGCTTCTGAATAACAGGAAAACAGCTATTTTTGAGCCCCCTTCAAGGAAAGAATCCTGAGAACATAGCAGCAATCTTTCACTTCCCACTTTTCAGCGCTTGGGCCATACACAATCACAGTATCTTAGAGTAGAGACAATCTTTCAAAATACAATGGTGCAAACCTTGAGCAATCTCTCTGGGAAGTCAGGACCTCAGGAAGAGAGAGGCAGAGCTCTCAGAGAGTCTTCCTTTGGAAAGGAACAGCATGCTTTATTTTTACTCACACGGCTTTTCCTTTGTATGTGAATCCTACTGAAGGAGAATGTGGTTTTATTTCCAGCGAGGTCTCTTACTCAACTTCTCGGTATCATCCTCATATTGAAACAATCCTCTCTCTGTCAGCTGGCTCTATATCGTTTCCCAACGTTGTTACAGGTCAAGCTTGAACTCCCCCTTTGAACTCTGTAATTCTTAAACAGTCACCTTTATGGTTTCCTAGCAGGAGCAAGGATTTGTCTGATCTATCTCCTTAGATTCTTATTTCTTCAGTTGTCTGTTCTTTCACTATGACCTTGTACATTAAGGTTTATTACTTGCTTGATCAGTTTATCTTATGAACTGAATGACATCAATTATAATTTAGGCTGAAAAAAGGCAAAATTAGCTTGCCACTTTTAAACTCAACTCCTCTGATTTTGTACATAAATAAAACTACACTCTTATTTTGAGGAATCATGCTGTTGGGAGATTGAGTTCAACTCCTAGTCATTATGTTCAGTCTTTCTATGGTTTCTCTGTGTCATGGACATTTGTCCATGAAAAACAAAAAAAATTTGAAATAGTTTCATTTGAACTTAGGAAGTATAAATCGCTGAAAATCCTACCCTTTGTTTCACAGTAATGGCAAACTTTCTAAAGGATTATGAGAGAAGGGTGGAAATTTCTGGACACTAGGGGAAGCATTTACACTTAAGAGGGAGAAAAATCATGTTCTATTCCCAACCTCCTTCAATGGAAAACACTTGGAAATTATGAGAAAGCCAAAGGAGTCTAATTCTTACGCCATGAATGGTCGGTCAACTACTTCAGTCTAATACAGGGCTTCTGAATAACAGGAAAACAGCTATTTTTGAGCCCCCTTCAAGGAAAGAATCCTGAGAACATAGCAGCAATCTTTCACTTCCCACTTTTCAGCGCTTGGGCCATACACAATCACAGTATCTTAGAGTAGAGACAATCTTTCAAAATACAATGGTGCAAACCTTGAGCAATCTCTCTGGGAAGTCAGGACCTCAGGAAGAGAGAGGCAGAGCTCTCAGAGAGTCTTCCTTTGGAAAGGAACAGCATGCTTTATTTTTACTCACACGGCTTTTCCTTTGTATGTGAATCCTACTGAAGGAGAATGTGGTTTTATTTCCAGCGAGGTCTCTTACTCAACTTCTCGGTATCATCCTCATATTGAAACAATCCTCTCTCTGTCAGCTGGCTCTATATCGTTTCCCAACGTTGTTACAGGTCAAGCTTGAACTCCCCCTTTGAACTCTGTAATTCTTAAACAGTCACCTTTATGGTTTCCTAGCAGGAGCAAGGATTTGTCTGATCTATCTCCTTAGATTCTTATTTCTTCAGTTGTCTGTTCTTTCACTATGACCTTGTACATTAAGGTTTATTACTTGCTTGATCAGTTTATCTTATGAACTGAATGACATCAATTATAATTTAGGCTGAAAAAAGGCAAAATTAGCTTGCCACTTTTAAACTCAACTCCTCTGATTTTGTACATAAATAAAACTACACTCTTATTTTGAGGAATCATGTTGTTGGGAGATTGAGTTCAACTCCTAGTCATTATGTTCAGTCTTTCTATGGTTTCTCTGTGTCATGGACATTTGTCCATGAAAAACAAAAAAAATTTGAAATAGTTTCATTTGAACTTAGGAAGTATAAATCGCTGAAAATCCTACCCTTTGTTTCACAGTAATGGCAAACTTTCTAAAGGATTATGAGAGAAGGGTGGAAATTTCTGGACACTAGGGGAAGCATTTACACTTAAGAGGGAGAAAAATCATGTTCTATTCCCAACCACCCTACAAGACATCCTCTGTAGTTCCAAGGTGACTTAGGGATACTGTAGCTTGCCCAGAAATTTTCCTCCTATTGCTGTTACTTACTACTCGTGAAGTATATGGGCCAGGATAGGGATTTTCATTTTCAATTCAAACCCCACAAAGACAGAATAAACAGGTCATGCTAACAGCACAAATAGTTGTTTCTTTGGCTGAAGGATTTCTGGATTACTGTGGTTTGTTAGTTTATCAACCTGAGTTTTTATGTAACAAAAACATAAAAACTAATGTTTGTTTAATTTTCATATTCAAATAAAGCTATGATTAAAATAATATTTGGCAGAGAGTATAAGTAAGGTAAATTAGACTTTTACTTGATCTCCTAAATGGGATGTCCTAGGGTGTATGTGTGTGTGTTTTCAGGATGTAAGAAAGAGAAGTAATATAACACAGTGGTTGCTCTAAGAGGCTGATTTTATGTTTGTGTGAAAGTAAACTAAAGGAAATTATGAAATTCCTTTCCCAGGAGATCTTTAATAGTATCCTGGGTTGCATCTGCTGAGATCTTTATGACGAATTCTGCCTACAGGCAGGGTAATGGATTTTGAAGATCTTTCATGGAATTCTATACCCCCAAGAGTATGTGAAATTGAGTTCAGCAGCTGAAAGAAACAAAGATTCAAAAAGTCTGTTTTCTTCAAATAAGTTAGGTTTCTGACCTTGGATTCCAGTTTTTTCCTCTGTAAAGTTATTAGTTGTAGAAGAGATCAGTGATTCTTAACATTTTTTTGTTGTATAATACAATCCAGTGGGGTGGGAGGGGAGTGGGGAGTATGGATTTTCTGAAGCCCATCCATTAACTCTCTGGGGTCCATTGGCCTTATGTTAAATTCTAGAATTAATGATTTCTTGGGTAGCACAGAGTAGCTTGATTCCTATATTTTGAAAACTTGGGGAGAATTAAAAATAAATAGGAGACATCTGTTCTTAGGAAGTGACAATCTTGTGTAGGAGTCGGTAAGCACATACAGTAAAGACCTAGGTATGTTTCCACAGTGGTGGGAATATCATGTTCTATTCCCAAACCACTTAAGAGGGAAAATCATGTTCTATTCCCAACCACCCTACAAGACATCCTCTGTAGTTCCAAGGTGACTTAGGGATACTGTAGCTTGCCCAGAAATTTTCCTCCTATTGCTGTTACTTACTACTCGTGAAGTATATGGGCCAGGATAGGATTTTCATTTTCAATTCAAACCCCACAAAGACAGAATAAACAGGTCATGCTAACAGCACAAATAGTTGTTTCTTTGGCTGAAGGATTTCTGGATTACTGTGGTTTGTTAGTTTATCAACCTGAGTTTTTATGTAACAAAAACATAAAAACTAATGTTTGTTTAATTTTCATATTCAAATAAAGCTATGATTAAAATAATATTTGGCAGAGAGTATAAGTAAGGTAAATTAGACTTTTACTTGATCTCCTAAATGGGATGTCCTAGGGTGTATGTGTGTGTGTTTTCAGGATGTAAGAAAGAGAAGTAATATAACACAGTGGTTGCTCTAAGAGGCTGATTTTATGTTTGTGTGAAAGTAAACTAAAGGAAATTATGAAATTCCTTTCCCAGGAGATCTTTAATAGTATCCTGGGTTGCATCTGCTGAGATCTTTATGACGAATTCTGCCTACAGGCAGGGTAATGGATTTTGAAGATCTTTCATGGAATTCTATACCCCCAAGAGTATGTGAAATTGAGTTCAGCAGCTGAAAGAAACAAAGATTAAAAAAGTCTGTTTTCTTCAAATAAGTTAGGTTTCTGACCTTGGATTCCAGTTTTTTCCTCTGTAAAGTTATTAGTTGTAGAAGAGATCAGTGATTCTTAACATTTTTTTGTTGTATAATACAATCCAGTGGGGTGGGAGGGGAGTGGGGAGTATGGATTTTCTGAAGCCCATCCATTAACTCTCTGGGGTCCATTGGCCTTATGTTAAATTCTAGAATTAATGATTTCTTGGGTAGCACAGAGTAGCTTGATTCCTATATTTTGAAAACTTGGGGAGAATTAAAAATAAATAGGAGACATCTGTTCTTAGGAAGTGACAATCTTGTGTAGGAGTCGGTAAGCACATACAGTAAAGACCTAGGTATGTTTCCACAGTGGTGGGAATATCATGGGATGGAATACACACTGCCCATAGAAGAACAGAGAACAGACAGAGGAAAGTAACATAAGTAGATTCATGCCAAGGAAAATCTCCATTTCTGGTAGAGGTAAGGGAAAACAGTCAAAAAACTCAGAAGTACCATAAAAAATGTCAGGCACGTTTTCTTTTTTTTTAAGGGAAACTGTGTTGAGTATGCCTTTTAAAGCAATCTAGTTTAAAAAGATGTTGAAGTGCAAGAGCCTCTCACAGACTCAGAGAAACAGAAGGGAGGACAGGCATTAGCCAGGAATTTACATGTCAGGTGATCTCCATCTTGGAAATGAGGCTGGCATGGATTTTGGTCTGTTCATCATTTTCTTTAGTCTTCTCAGTGGTCTTCTCTAGCCGGATGCACCTCAGCTCCTTCCCCAGGCTGCCTAAAAGGCCAACGCCTCCACTCAGGCCTTGCTCTGGACCTGGATCATCTCCCCATTAATGTCGCTTTTGGGGCCTTCAGTGTTTCGTACCTTTTCAGTTCATACTGTGGAATTCTCAACATTCGCCTTCAGGGAGTCTCATGCGTGCGCTAGCTTTTGATCATGCATGCTCTAGCCTTTGATCACCGATTTCTGTTTTTCAAATAGCTTGAAAAGGTCAGAGGAAGATTCTCCTGTGGAGTTCAGGCCTCTTTCAGGATCTTCTGCATCTCGGCTTTGCTTTCCCACTGCCTGATGTGTGATCCTCGAGACCCGCCCCAGGTCCTTCAGGAGGAGAAGCACCTGCAGGGCAAGCCCAGGCTCCGGGTAAGTCAGGCCCAGCCACGGGTGGAAGGTGGGCCTCCTGAGAAAGGCGCCTCCAGGTCACGCGGGAGGTGGATTTAGCGCTGGCGCGGGGCGGTCTCAAATGGCTCCTTTTCAGGAGTGATTGAGCTGAAGTATAAAGACTCTTTACTCAGGTCGGCTTTTTGAACAAGAAAGTCGCAAACTGCTCTAGAACCGAGGTCAGCAGGAGCGGGGACCCTAACCAGGTCTTGGGAAGTGCCCCAGGCTCATGCGTGACGCTGTCCGGTGGGAAAAGATGCATCTGGCTGCATTCGGCTTCCCTGCTTGCCCGCCGCCCTGGCAACGCTGGACCTGCGGCACCACCTAGTGATGTCGGTCTTCTGAGGCTGAGCCACTGCCTCGCAGGTGAGTCTCTGAGGCTGCAGGCCCAGCGCTTTGCTCCTCCGCCATGGCCCGCCGCCCACTCTGGGGCTTGGCCACCCAGCCACCTTCGACGGCTTAGTTGGGCCTATGCCAGCCACCCAGGGGCTCTCAGCCGTCCTCCTTTGGCCTGCCTCATCTTTCAAGGGAGACTTCCAGAGAAACAGAAGGGAGGACAGGCATTAGCCAGGAATTTACATGTCAGGTGATCTCCATCTTGGAAATGAGGCTGGCATGGATTTTGGTCTGTTCATCATTTTCTTTAGTCTTCTCAGTGGTCTTCTCTAGCCGGATGCACCTCAGCTCCTTCCCCAGGCTGCCTAAAAGGCCAACGCCTCCACTCAGGCCTTGCTCTGGACCTGGATCATCTCCCCATTAATGTCGCTTTTGGGGCCTTCAGTGTTTCGTACCTTTTCAGTTCATACTGTGGAATTCTCAACATTCGCCTTCAGGGAGTCTCATGCGTGCGCTAGCTTTTGATCATGCATGCTCTAGCCTTTGATCACCGATTTCTGTTTTTCAAATAGCTTGAAAAGGTCAGAGGAAGATTCTCCTGTGGAGTTCAGGCCTCTTTCAGGATCTTCTGCATCTCGGCTTTGCTTTCTCACTGCCTGATGTGTGATCCCCTCGAGACCCGCCCCCAGGTCCTTCAGGAGGAGAAGCACCTGCAGGGCAAGCCCAGGCTCCGGGTAAGTCAGGCCCAGCCACGGGTGGAAGGTGGGCCTCCTGAGAAAGGCGCCTCCAGGTCACGCGGGAGGTGGATTTCAGCGCTGGCGCGGGGCGGTCTCAAATGGCTCCTTTTCAGGAGTGATTGAGCTGAAGTATAAAGACTCTTTACTCAGGTCGGCTTTTTGAACAAGAAAGTCGCAAACTGCTCTAGAACCGAGGTCAGCAGGAGCGGGGACCCTAACCAGGTCTTGGGAAGTGCCCCAGGCTCATGCGTGACGCTGTCCGGTGGGAAAAGATGCATCTGGCTGCATTCGGCTTCCCTGCTTGCCCGCCGCCCTGGCAACGCTGGACCTGCGGCACCACCTAGTGATGTCGGTCTTCTGAGGCTGAGCCACTGCCTCGCAGGTGAGTCTCTGAGGCTGCAGGCCCAGCGCTTTGCTCCTCCGCCATGGCCCGGCCGCCCCACTCTGGGGGCTTGGCCACCCAGCCACCTTCGACCGGCTTAGTTGGGCCATCCAGCGTGTCCCAGCCCAGGTTTTTTTGGACCCCGGACAGGGGACCCGGGACTCTCAGCCGCCTCCTGGGGCCTTTTCTGGCCTGCCTCATCTTTCAAGGGAGGTCTGAGACCAGGACTTCCACTGCTGCCTTGGTCCGGGCGGCCTCATCAGAGAAGTTAAATTCTGGGCTTATGAGCCCACTGCTCAAAGCATGGGCCAGTTGATCACTGGCCACTTTCTGTTGAGAACTTGGGGTCAGGACTTCTCCAGGCTTCAGAGGGCGGACAGGATGCCATGTTCTCAGGACCAGACGTGACCTGGGACCAGTCAGGCAGGTCTACGAGGGGCCATTCTCCACCAGGTACATTTTGATCAAAAAGCAGGAAGGTGGTGTTTTGTTTTGTTTTGTTTTAATTCTAAAGAAGAAAGAGAATACCTCCTTGAATTTCCTTGAAATGCGCCAGAGGCGTTTGATTGCCTAGCCCTAAAGTACAACTATTAACTACAAGGTGAATGGCAAGGATGTGTTGCTAGGAAATACTTCTGGAGAAATTTCTGCATAGGTAGAAAAAGAGGGAGGATGACATACTATGTAGACTGTTCTTTTAATGGTCAAGGGAAAAGTGCAATCATGGTATAAGGAACAGTGCTTAGGCTTGCACAACTAGGAAAAAACTGCTGATTAAACATATTATTCCAAATAATAGAAGAAATATGGTAATGCGGAAGAGACAATGAAAGGTAGAAACTAACATAAGCCCTGTGTACTCTTAATTCACCATTGTAGCAAAAGCCTTGCAGGTGATGAGGACTTTAGATCAAAGTAACCCACAGGTGGCATGAGTAGGCTCAGCTTTTAAAGGTACTAATGTATTAAGGGACCCTTCCAGTAGTGAAATCTTAAAGTAACTGGCACAGAAGTGAGACTTCTTAGATGATTCAAGACAGATTTGAGAACCATGTCTCTCAGAAAACTGATTTTTTTTTACTTTTAGACCGTTCTGACATTATCCATTTAGAATTTAGTTTAGGGTTTAATTTTTTTGTCCTGTAAAATGGATACTGTTTTCCTGGAATTGAGGCATGATCACTTAGTCAGCTACTAAATCCTTCTGAAGTCTTGAACAAATAGACATACTCATTGCCAGAGGAATCCCTTCAATTTATAATGTTTGTAAAATGAAAATAAATTAAGCTTTTTGTTTCTTAGTAAAAGCGTTAAGAGAAACTTTGCCAGTCTTTGAAGTGAGAGAGTTAATTTTTCATATTGATTTTTTTCCCATATCAATTGTGAACTGAGACGAATTCTGCTATATAATAAATGTCTAGTTTCTACATTGAATATAGTTTTGGAACTAAGAAATCCTTCAGGCAGTAGTAATTCTGTTCAAATCTGTGTTGAAAAATATCCACATAATATGAATATATAAAATAAAATAGCAATATATTTCTCAAAAAACCTATTTCTCAATGTCTTGAGGACAATCTTCAGTGCATTCTTGTGGAGAAAGGTTAGTGGTTGGTAGACAGATTACATGGGATAAATATACTCCACGGGGTAGAATTCCCTACATGTTTAGATTTTTTTCCTTGCACTATTCCAAGGAATTTTTGAAGTATCCATTTTTTTATAGTGCAGATCAATATTATATCCAGGTTTTATCAAAAACAGTCAAGCAAATAAATTGGAACCACTCTCAACTGCCTGAATTTGCAGACTGAATTCAGACTCTGTAGTAAAGTATGTGTGTACGGATAAACTCAGCTCACTTTAAAATTAAGGTTGTCCCTATTTGATTTAGTTCCCTGAGAATCTGTTCTCATATTTATCAATTGGCCCTCAAGGCATTCTGGAAATTGACTGTGGTTTTAGACCTAGGTATTTTATGTGGGCCAGAGATGCTGGTGGGAGTTTATATACTAAATTTGGTACCAGATTTCAATCAGGAGACCAGAATCCCAGAGTATCAGTGGCTGAGTAATGGGGCAGAGACTTTATTTACTGAGGTAAGGGGGAAAATTTATCTTCATAGGTCATGTGACTGGATGATAATGCAAATCTCTGGCCTTGAGAGATATTTGATAATACCCATCACCAGGTTTCTAAGTCCACATCAATAATCAACCCTCTAAGATCCACACTGGGGCCTCCCTCATAGCTCAGACAGTAAAGAATTTTCCTGCAATGCAGGAAACCCAGGTTCAATTCCTGGTTTGGGAGGATTTTCTGCTCTTTTTCATGTCTTTTCTCAAATGTTCCCTTTTCCCTAAGACCATCCAGCCAACCAGCCTATTTCATGTATGCATACCCTTACCCAGATACCCTACCCAGATCTTTATATTCTTCAAATACATGTTATATCCATCTCCCTTAATATAATAGGAGCTCTTGGAAACAGGGAAGTTCACTATTCCTGAGAATGGACCTTAAAAGCAGGCCCAGCAGTAATGAGGTACTCATCAAGGACACACAATTTGGGTGATGCTAAAAAAACTCAGTTATCTAGGTAGAAAATATTTTAATGCAATAATCAAAAAAACATCATTAATGCAAAATAATCCATGATGAATGAAGTATCAATGTTTTAAATAAAGCCAGGATTCATAATAATGTCATAATGAGCAATATTAGAAACCTAGGCAAAATGAAAACAAAACAGAAATACTGGTCCAGTGGTGTGGGGTTTTTACAGTAAAGTGTGAGTTGCTGAAGCTTATTCCCATACCATTAAAAAAGAAGCACAATATTTGGATAACATCTTTAGATTTTTGGAGAAGACATATACCTCTTTTAGGTGAATTCCTCTGACCTGTTTACTGGGTTGTTGCCAAAGCTATGAACTTTCAGTCAAGCTCAGAGTGAGAGAAGTTTTCCCACCTGGTGTGGCTGTTCATGCTTCTTATGTCTTGGGGAATTGGTATTACTGGCATGTCTGTGGCACAAAAGAATCTCCATGGAGTTTGCAGCAAGCCCTGAGAGGCTGTTTGATTTTGGAGCACAGCCACTCATTTTTTGTCAAAAAATTATTCTCTCTCTATCCGTGAATTGTGGCAATGCGCATCTCTTGAGATGTGAATATAGTCCACCGGCTTTCTCAGTCTTTCCTGCAGCTAGGATGCATGCGTGTGAATGAGGATCTGTCAGCCAGATATTCTTAGCCCAGACTTTGATTTAGGATCAAATGACTGAAAGATGTAGATGCCACATACAATTCATTTTGCTGTGGGAAGAGAGGACTCTAATTTCTAGGGTCAGGAGTAGTAGCTGAATTTCTAATGACAATACCAGAGTGCGCTCATTGATAGCAACAGAGGTGGCCTCCCTGAACAGTTCTCCATTCTGGTGTCAATTCTGACTTCATGCACAGCCTCCAAACCTGGCTATCTGACTTTTCCAGAAGTTGTATGAGCTATCCAATACAGTTTAATCTCTTTGCAGATTAAATTATTGAAAGATTGTGACAGTTATGAGTTTTGATTTACATACTAATGTATGGATCCTGCCAAATGAAGAAAAAGTTCATGTTTTAACCTTAAGTAAAGTAGTTTGGTCTATTTAAGAGAAAATATTTTTCTTCTTTAAACAATCCCTGGAAAGTTACTTATGCATTTCTTAACTTATTTTTCTTCTTACTGTACATATTGTAATATGAGTTAGATAAATACTGTTGGCTAAAATGAACAAGAGTATGACTCACACCATCAGATAACTCACCTATTTTAATATATTCTAGATTCTTAATGTACCATCCACTCTATATAAACAAATAAAGAGTAGGAAGTATTTGAGGAAAATTAGAGTGGGTAGCTGTCTTTACAGCCCTGAAAAAGTAACCTGAGATAGGCGCGCATGTATAAAATAAGGGAGGTATATTTATCTTGGAGAATCTGACTATTTTTCAGTGTGGTCTAGAATCTAGGATACCTCTTGAAGCAATGATTGAAGCTCTGCAGAATTGAGCCTCTTGGAGACATTCACTGTTTCCCCATGTTTCACTACAGTTCACTAGGTGTCAGGAAGATTTGCAAGCACCTGGGATAAAATTGAGGCCAAATGTCCCTGCTTAGTCACAGACACCCTCTCCTTCTCCCCATCTCAAGGAGAGCCCTGTGGACTTTGTCTGAGACTAAATCTGCCTGGCCTGGCTTTCCAAAGATGGTGCAATTTAAAGGGATAGAAGCCACGAGTAATAAAGGATGCTGGCAGGGATTTTGGGAGGCAAATGCAAGGTCTTCAGTGGTGAATCCATGTGTCTGCTGTCTCAATGGCTTATGCATTTTTTAGTGAGAGAGAAAGTTGTTTGGGGAGTATCCTACAAACCTTAGTGAAGACAGACTGTACTGATTTCTGTTGGCTCCTTCATGTTCAGATACAAGGTTCAATGGCAGCAAAACTTCAGAGTCTGTAAAAACTGGTTAGTGAACCTGATCAGGTGCACCAAGGGAAACAAAAGCACACAAACTATTCAATAGAGAGCTTCATGCAGCTTAGAGATGTGTCTCTCCTGCAGCTTCCTGTTCCCTTCCAGGGTAAGAAAAACTGCTGGGCCATGTACCTAGTAGCAAAAGTTAGTGTCCTCCCTGAATAAAAATAAACTAAAGTTCTGTTAATGTGACACACAATTAATTCAACAGACGCTGAGTATTATATGAGTAGGATCTGTCCCCCAACAGGAAAGGCTTTTAGGCAACGTTTTTTTTCTTCTTTTGCCCATCCTTTCCCATTTATTTATATCTTTTTTATTCTTTGGCCTGTGTGGGCCTCCCATTGCAGTGGCCTCTCTCCTTGCAGAGCACTGGCCCTGGGTGCATGCACTCCAGAGCGCTAGCTCGTAATTGGACACACCGATCCATCTGCTCCGCAGCACGTGGGATCTTCCCAGGCCAGGGATCACATCGGTGCCCCTTGCACTGTAAGGCGGACTCTTTACCCACTGGACCCCCAGGGAAGCCCTAGCCAGCAGTTTTAAGGGAAAAGTGGCAACTGTGAGAGTAAAATAAGTGGGACATTCACAGGTCCCATGACCCACATGAAAAATGCATCTTTTCAGAAATTCAACCCAAAAAGTAATAGACCTGGGGATGACTCTTGCCTGCCTCACACAAGCAGGGCTTTTCCTCTCCACATATAAATGACCAACTCCAATTAGCAGTGGTTACTTTTGGTGATGTTTCTGCAACCACTCGCCTGAGCCACCCCCGTCTCCTGAAGCACATCCGGTCAACACCATACAGCATAATCGTTGGAATTCATAGCTGGCGTCAGAGCTGGATGATCTCTTTCTACATCCTCTTACTCTTGCCAAAGCAATCAAATTCGTTCTGTTAACAGCCTGCCAAATCAGCCAGCCTAGTAAACTCTGTGCCTTAGAAAGGAAATCTAGACATTCGTATTGGTTCATATTGTTTTTCTCCCCTCAGTGTGATCTTGGGAACCTTGCCAAGGGGTCTGATGGCTGTCGTCTGAGGATGCCATGTGGAGTCTTTAATAAGCTGACATTTCCTGTTGATGAGCTGCCATGTCTGAAGGCCAAACCAAACAGTGTTTAGGCTCTTTGGATCCCAGACTCTGTTTTTGTCTCTTTCTCTTCCTTTTACTGAGCGAGTTGTCAGCTCTGCCCACCTGTGTTTCTTCATCTTACCTTGGTAGATATGAAATACAAAGGTCAGACAGCAGGCACTGCCCTCCAGCAAGACTGAACCTACTGAAAAACCCTTGAGAGCAGAACAGCCTGGACTGTGTTGTTGGCTTTGTTATGAGACACAGAGGGGAGCATTGGCTAGAAGTATTTCCTGTGAGAGGGAGAAGCTGTTTTCTGAGAAGGCAAATGGAAGTTTGTCAGTTGGGCTAAAGGAGGAGGCAAAGAAGTTCTTGTCTTTCAAAGTTTTTGTGACTGTTCATTGAAACACATGAGTAAAGAATAAAAATGCTGAAAATAATGAAGTAAAAGTTGAGAATAGGAAATTAAGAAAGAGTATTGCCAGCTAAACTGGCCAAAATTCTTACTATATTACAATTAGTGGTAAATTGTATCCTCAGATTTAAAAGTGAAAGCTCTGTAGAAGAATCTGAGAGTTTGATTTTGTTTTAAGAGTGTGGGTTAATTTTCACTGGCAAGACTGCTTACCATTAGGGTAGCAAACAACACATCCACAGGTGGGCAGGCATGACCTGCACAGAGCTCTGCGGCAGCATAGTACACCTGCCTAGGGTCAAGCTGTTGGGACATTCTCTGATGTTGAAATGACAGGATAGTGTTTTGCTCATGTGTGGTAGGGGCTAGAATGAGATGATATGTGAAATGTGGGGAGAATCCAGGGTACCATTCCTTCCAAGATTTTGATGGTAACATATCTACTGTGTAACATCTTAGCCAAGTTTTTATAACCCTGAAATGAAGACAACTATTATGTTCCCTCAACACTTTTCACTAAAATACCCTTATAAATTTTGATGAGATCTTCCAAATCTTTTTTTCCTCTTTTTTTTAGTGCTTTCCCAAGTGTTAGGAAATATATTTTTTATGGCAATAAGAAATTTGTATTTCTCTTGAGGTTGACCATTTTCCCAGAAATGATTGAAATCGACTTTTCCTTCTGTGTGGCTTTATCAGGAAAATTGTTTTAGCTCAGTGTAGCAGTTTTAGCTGAACAACTTACATACTAATCATGCTTGGAAGTTTTCTCTCAATTCAGAGTCTCCATTCATTCTCTCAACTGAGTTTCCAGTCATTCTTTTTTTCTTCTTTTTGATATTGGCTTGATGGATTAGTAAACCAAAAGGCTTAAGAGAGTCAGACATGACTTAGAGACTAAACAACAAGAAGGATCTAAGAAAGTAACATAAACTAGTGAAGTAAGTTGCACATCAAAGACACTGAACACTCTGTATTGGTGTATTTTACCAGAAGGCAGAGGAAAATAGCAAGGCATTTATATATAAATAAATATTCAATTCTGACTTCAGAAAGGTCTGTCCATGAGAGAAAGAGCCCTAATCCCCAGAGGAGAGAATGGATAAGAAACAATGCTGAAAATGAACCTTGGGAACAGATTTCACAGAAAGACCACCGACCTAGAGGAAACTGAGAACATTGGCTCAGCAACAGAGTAGATCAGAAATAGGAGAATGAAGCCAAAGGTAGCCCTGTAGATAAAAATAATCAGGGTATACTGGTAATTGAGCCTCAAACACTGCATGGAAACAGGACTTACTTCTGGGTTATGGATCCTGAATCTGATCATCCACAAAGAAGGTCTGAGTAGTGTGTGGCATGTGGGGACAAGGAGTGGTGATTGAGCAGCAGAATTTTTGCTCTGTGAGCTATCATTCATTTTTATATCCTGCTATGTAAGTGGGTAGAGGAGTGAGGAAAATGTATTTTTATTGCCTCTTTGATCTTATTACTGATTTAATTATTTATTAATTAAAAATGAAGATAAGCAGAAAGAAGAAAATTAACCAGATCTAATTTCATATACATCTCACAGGTGTTTGAAGCTCAGTGTGGCCTATATTAAACTGTCCTCAAATCTACTCTATGAAGTATAGTCCCTGGTCTTACTGATCCTGCTATGTCATCACCCAAACCAGATACTCACCATTCATTCATGATTTCTCTTTTTCCTTATTCAACACCAAGATGTATTAATTATCTAAATTTTATGGGATTGTTTTCTCCTCCATCTTCCGGCTACTCTTTTAGTCTGTAGGCATATTGTCCCTCACACAAGTGATTGCACTAGTCTCTAATCGATCTATCTGTAGTAAGTCTCCCCTGCTAAATCCATTCAGGTCCATATCACGAGTTTTCTAAAGAAAATTATGCAAATATTGCAGCTGACAGAGGCTTAATTTCTAAAAAATGTAAACAGCCAATTCAGCTCAATATTTAAAAAAATCAAAAAAGTGGGCAGAAGACCTAAATAGACAGTTCTCCAAAGAAGATATACAGATGGCCAAAAGCACATGAAATGATGCTCAGCATCACTATTAGAGAAATGCAAGTCAAAAATACAAAACTTCATTCCAGTCAGAATTTTTTGTTGCTGTTCAGTTGCTGACTCATGTCTAACTTTTTGTGGCCTCATGAACTGTAGAACACCGAGCCTCCCTGTGCTTCACCATCTCTCAAAGTTTTGGTAGTATGATATTTGGTAGTATGGTCATTTTCACGATATTGATTCTTCTGACCCAGGCACATGGACTGTCTCTCCATCCATTTAAGTTGTCTTTGATTTCTTTCATTCGTGTCTTGTAATTTTCTGTGTACAGTTCTTTTGTTTGTTTGGGTAGGTTTATTCCTAGATATTTGATTCTTTTGGTTGCAATGGTGAAGGGGATTACCTCTTTGATTTCATTTTCTGATTTTTCATTGTTTGTATATAGGAATCCAAGTGATTTCTATGTATTGATTTTGTATCCTGCAACTTTGATGAATTCATTGATTAGCTCTAATAGTTTTCTAATAGTGTCTTTGGGGTTTTCTATGTATAATATCATGTTGTCTGCAAATACAGAGAGTTTTGCTTCTTTTCCAATCTGGATTGCTTCTGTTTCTTTTTCTTCTCTTACTGCTATTGCTAGAACTTCCAGGACTATGTCAAATAATAATGGTGAAAGTGGACACCCCTGTCTTGTTCCTAATCTTAGAGGAATGCTTTCAGTTTTTCACTGTTGAGGATAATGTTCGCTGTGGGCTTCCCATATATGGTTTTTACTGAGTTGAGATAGGTTCCTTCTATGCCCATTTTCTGAAGAGTTTTTTTTTTTTTTATCGTAAATGGATGCTATACTTTGTCGAAGGCTTTTTCTGCATCTATTGAGATGATCATGTGATTTTTGTCTCTCATTTTGTTGATATGATGTATCACATTGATTTACAGATATTGAAGAATCCTTGCATGCCTGGGATGAACCCAACTTGATCATGATGTACGAGCTTTTTGATGTGTTGTTGAATTCTGTTTGCTAGGATTTTGTTGAGGATTTTGGCTTCCAAATTCATCAGTGAAATTGGCCTATAATTTTCTTTTTTTGTGTTGTCTTTGCCTGATTTTGGTATCAGGATGATGGCAGCCTCATAGAATGTGTTTGGAAGTCTTCCTTCCTGTGCAATTTTTTGGAAGAGTTTTAGAAGGACAGGCATTAACTCTTCAGAATTTTTTGTTGCTGTTCAGTTGCTGACTCATGTCTAACTTTTTGTGGCCTCATGAACTGTAGAACACCGAGCCTCCCTGTGCTTCACCATCTCTCAAAGTTTTGGTAGTATGATATTTGGTAGTATGGTCATTTTCACGATATTGATTCTTCTGACCCAGGCACATGGACTGTCTCTCCATCCATTTAAGTTGTCTTTGATTTCTTTCATTCGTGTCTTGTAATTTTCTGTGTACAGTTCTTTTGTTTGTTTGGGTAGGTTTATTCCTAGATATTTGATTCTTTTGGTTGCAATGGTGAAGGGGATTACCTCTTTGATTTCATTTTCTGATTTTTCATTGTTTGTATATAGGAATCCAAGTGATTTCTATGTATTGATTTTGTATCCTGCAACTTTGATGAATTCATTGATTAGCTCTAATAGTTTTCTAATAGTGTCTTTGGGGTTTTCTATGTATAATATCATGTTGTCTGCAAATACAGAGAGTTTTGCTTCTTTTCCAATCTGGATTGCTTCTGTTTCTTTTTCTTCTCTTACTGCTATTGCTAGAACTTCCAGGACTATGTCAAATAATAATGGTGAAAGTGGACACCCCTGTCTTGTTCCTAATCTTAGAGGGAATGCTTTCAGTTTTTCACTGTTGAGGATAATGTTCGCTGTGGGCTTCCCATATATGGTTTTTACTGAGTTGAGATAGGTTCCTTCTATGCCCATTTTCTGAAGAGTTTTTTTTTTTTTTATCGTAAATGGATGCTATACTTTGTCGAAGGCTTTTTCTGCATCTATTGAGATGATCATGTGATTTTTGTCTCTCATTTTGTTGATATGATGTATCACATTGATTTACAGATATTGAAGAATCCTTGCATGCCTGGGATGAACCCAACTTGATCATGATGTACGAGCTTTTTGATGTGTTGTTGAATTCTGTTTGCTAGGATTTTGTTGAGGATTTTGGCTTCCAAATTCATCAGTGAAATTGGCCTATAATTTTCTTTTTTTGTGTTGTCTTTGCCTGATTTTGGTATCAGGATGATGGCAGCCTCATAGAATGTGTTTGGAAGTCTTCCTTCCTGTGCAATTTTTTGGAAGAGTTTTAGAAGGACAGGCATTAACTCTTCTTTAAATGTTTGGTAGAATTCACCTGTGAAGCCATCTGGCCCTGGGCTTTTATTTTTGGGTAGATTTTTAATCACAAGTCGATTTCTGAGCTTGTGATTGGGCTGTTTATAGTTTCTACTTCTTCCTGGTTCAGTTTGGGAAGATTAGTCTTTTCCAAGAAAAGTGTCCATTTCTTCCAGCTTGTCCAGTTTGTTGCCATATAGCTGTTCATAATAGTCTCTTAGAATCCTTTGGATTTCTGCATTATCTGTTGTAATCTCTCCTTTTTCATTTTTGATTTTGTAGATCTGGTTCTTCTCTCTTTTTTTCTTGATGAGTCCGGCCAGTGGTTTGTCAGTTTTATGTACCTTTTCGAAGAACCAGCTTTTTGTTTTATTTATCTTTACTATTGTTTCTTTCATTTCTTTTTCATTTATTTCTGCTCTGATCCTTATGATTTCTCTTCTTCTGCTGGCTTTGGGGTGTTTTTGTTCTTCTTTCTCCAATTGTTTTTAGCGTAGGTTAAGGTTGTCTGTTTGATATTTTTCTTGTTTCTTCAGGTAGGATTGTATTGCAATCAATTTCCCTCTTAGAACTGCTTTTGCGGTATCCCATAGGTTTTGCTCTGTCGTGTGTTCATTGTCATTTTCTTCTAGGAATTTTTTTTTATTTCTCCTTTGATTTGCTTGCTAATCAGTTGGTTTTTTAGGTATGTGTTGTTTAATCTCCATGTGTTTGTGTGTTCAGTGGTTTTTTTCCTGCAGTTGGTCTGTAGTCTCATTGCATTGTGGTCAGAAAAGATGATTGATATAATTTCAGCTTTCTTGAATTGACTGAGGTTAGATTTGTGGCCAAAGATGTGGTCTATCCTGGAGAATGTTCCATGAGCACTTAAGAAGAAAGTGTATTCTTCTGCTTTTGGATGGAACGTCCTAAAGATATCCACAAGGTCCATCTCTTCTAGTGTGTCTGTGTTTCTTCATTAATTTTCTGTTTTGATGATCTGTCCACTGGTGTAAGAGGAGTGTTAAAGTCTCCCCCTATTACTGTGTTACTGTCAATTTCTTCTTTTATGTCTGAAAGTGTTTGTCTTATATATTGGAGTACTCCTGTGTTGGGTACATAGATATTTATGATTGTTATGTCTTCCTCTTGGATAGATCCCTTGATCATTATATAGTGACCTACTTTGTCTCATGTAATCTTTACTTTAAGGTCTATTTTGTCTGATATGAGGATTTCTACTCCAGCTATCTTTTGATTTCCATTTGCATGGAATATCTTTTTCCATCCTATCACTTTCAGTCTATGTGTATTGTTAGATCTGAAGTGGGTTTCTTGTAAATAGCATATATGCATATAGATGTGTGTGTGTGTATATATATGTATATATGTGTATATATATGGGTCTTACTTTTGTATCCATCCATCTAGCCTGTGTCTTTTGCTTGGAGCATTTAGTCCATTTATATTCAAAGTAATTATTGATACAAATGTTCCTATTGTCATCTCCATAGATGTTTGGGGTTTGATTTGTAGGACTTCTCTTACTTTTGTATTTATTGGCTATATCAGGCCCTCTTAACACCTGCTGTAAGGCTGATTTCATGGTACAAAATTCTTTTAGCTTTTGCTTGTCTGTGAAGCTTTTGACTTCTCCATCAATTCTGAATGAGATTCTTGCTGGGTAGAGAATTCTTGGTTGGAGGTTATTCTCTTTTAGCTGTTTAAATGTGTCTTTCCATTCTCTTCTGGCCTGCAAGGTTTCTGTTGAGAGGTCAACAGTTAAGTATAGGGTTTCCTTTGTATGTTACCTGTTGTTTTTCCCTTTCTGCTCTAAATAATCTGTCTTTGTGTTTAGTCTATGTTAACTTGATTAATATGTGTGTTGGCATGTTTCTCCTAGGATTTATCCTGTATGGGACTCTCTGTGTGTCTTGGACCTGACTATTTCCTTTCCCACGTTGGGGAAGTTTTCTGCTATAATCCCTTCAAAAATTTTTTCATAGCCTTTTTTTTCTCTTCTTCTTCTGGGATCTGTATTATTCAAATGTTGGTGCATTTGATATTGTCCCAGAGATCTCTGAGACTGTCCTCAGTTCTTTTCATTCTTTGCTCTTTTTTCCTTTCTTCAGCCGTAATTTCCACCATTCTGTCTTCCAGCTCACTTATCCATTCTTCTGCCTCAGATACTCTGTTATTGAGTCCTTCCATAGTATTTTTAAGTTTAGCAATTGAGTCGTTTGTCTCTGTTGTTTTTTTAAGTTAATCAATTGAGCTGTTTGTCTCTCTTAGTTTTTTCTTAATTTCTTTCCCGTCTTTCTCTAGTGTGTCAATTCTATTATTCTATTTTTGGAGTTTTGAATCATCCTTATTATCACTCTTCTGAATTCCTTTTCTGATAGTTTGTCTATTTCTTCTTAAGTCTTTGGGTCTGTATGTTCATACTTTGTTCCTTCATTTGTGTGGTATTTCTCTGTATTTTCATTATTATGTGTTTTTTTTTTTTGAATGTTTTATATTTGAGGCTTGTAGTAGGTGTTTTCTCTCGGGATTCCTAGGATTGGTCTTGGCCATTGTGTGGGAATTGCACCTGGTGCTGAGCCTCTCCGGGCTGGCACTGCACCTCTACTGCACCTCTCTGGGCCGGCACTGGCACTGCCTCTCTGCTGCGTGGTCCTCTGGCTCCGCCTCTCCCTCATTCCTTCTTACATGGGAGTGTTTACCTTGTGAACATTCACTGGGTTACCTACTTTTGATTGTTAGTTTTTCCAGCTTCTTATCAAGGTAAATAAATAGAAAAACAATCATTAAAAACATAAATATGGAGAAGGAAATGGCAACCCACTCCAGTGTTCTTGTCTGGAGAATCTTCATCGACAGAGGAGCGTGGTGGGCTACAGTCCATAGGGTCTCAAAGAGTTGGACACAACTGAGTATGTGGTAACTAAACTGGTAGAATTAAGTGTGAGGAAAAAAAAAAAAAAGGAAGAAATGAATAGAGTGATAAACTTGAACAGAAAGAGAATTCCTTCAAGAAACCTAATCAAGACCAGTTTTGTTCTGGTTTTTAAACTATATTTTCTTTGTGCTAATTCAATTTACATTATATATTTTTATCCTTACTCGTTCATTTTTTTCCACATCTGTTATATTACAGACCTTTCAAGGACCTTTCCATGATCTTCTGTCCTTTTCATTATTTATTTTACAATGGGAGAAACACCCATTGAATGCCTGAAAAGTTACTTAAACATGTTCTCTTCTTCTCTATACTATATTAGCTGGAAAAGGGATATTTTATAATGCATTAACATTTAGGTATCCACCTAATACAATTATAAAATCTTGTTCACAGGGATTTGCCACTAATTTAATATCACTGATAATAAAAAGGCAAATTTTGAAAACATGTTTGTTCTTGAGTCAGACATAACAGTATTACTGAACAAAATCACAATGTGTATTTAAATAAGAAGGAAGATATGATGTAAATTATCTGTGTGATATTTCTTAAAAATAAAGAATGTGGAAATTCAAGTCATTGTGTATAGAATACTCATAAGAAATACGGCCAGTGAATTGGAGCGGATCAACTTGAGATTAGTGTGAAATTCTAATTAGATTAAATGTGAAATTCTAAGTGTAAAAAGTTGAAAAAAAAATGTACTTTTATCTAAGATGGTTTAAAAGGAAGAAATTATTATACAAGTATACCCTTCTTAATGAAAAGTGAATTTCTGGTAGTTGCTTTATCACAAAATATATTCATTGGATAAGAATATATTTATTCCTATTCTTAATAATAAGCTTTAGAAATATGAAGATGAATTCCACCTGAAACATACAAAATAAAGCATTAAAAAGTTGATATAAAAACTGAAAAATTTTGAAGAAGAGCTAGCAACAGGTAAGGGTCAACTATTACCTGTTACATAAATCACATTTTATTTGTAGAAGTTTGTGAAACAATCATAATAAAATCTGAGACTTACCTGGTTTCAGTTTCAAATAAACCTGAAACTCAGGGAGTTTCAAGAAAAGTTTTGCCAAAGTTCATGAACTTCCATCATATGTGGGCTGATTTTATTTTTTTTGAAAGTTGGACCAGTCAATAATTTTCATCGTGTTTAGACAAGATTTCTTTAAAACTAAAAATTTACAGATGAAAAATAAAGGAAGCTAAAATGCAAACAGTTTTTGCTTGATTTTATCAATATAACCTGGTGCAATTTTTTTCCTATTTCTTAAGAAGTTTTTAAGTCAGTTTTGACAGGGCAAAAAATATGTGAGTTTGCTCTTCTATCTGCATATAAAGCTTAACCAAATTAGTACTGCTTGTGTTGCTACTTTTCACAGAAAACAATAGGAGTGAATATAAGTACATTTTATAATAATAATGATATTTATTGTTCAGTTACCGTTTTAAATATTGTACAAATATTATTAATTCCTGCTGCAATTTTCTATGGTAAGTCCTTTGACAGACAAAACTGAGATTCAGTGAAAAGTAAAATATAAATTTGTCCAGTCTTTTGTTTCTAAAGTTGACCTTATGTGTCAGCCCAGACATTATAATACTGTTTACTTCCTTTAGTCCTCTGATATGAATAAGTATATTTCTGAGTCAGATATTCTGTTAGCCAGTTTTTGTTCTGCTTCAAATTGTGTAGAGAGAAACTCTTTCACTAGTGATACTCTGTGAGAATGACTAAAATGGAACATGGAGAAAAGCTGAGTACAAACATCATGGATTCTCCCTGAGTATCTTTGAGGGTGTATAACAGTTGATGAGAATTAGTATGAAGAATAAAGCTAACGTTCTAACACACATAATGCATTAATTGAAGGCATAAATTACTTCTTGAAGTGGTCTAGTGTCATAATAAAGATGTCTGAGGTTTAAGTACTATCTACATGGTACATTTGTCATAATTACCAAAATATTTAATGACCACTTAATAATTTTAATCAATTCGCTTTTCTAATTGTGGTGCAATCAAACAGCTGAAACATAATTCATACATGAATCTCTTTAAACTTTTTTTTTTTGGCCACTTCTATTGATCTTTCATTTATTTATCTTCATTCTTTGGCCTGTGTGAGCCTCCCATCGCAGTGGCGTCTCTCATTGCAGACCACCAGCTCTGGGTGCATGTGCTCCAGAGCTCTGGCTCGGTAGTTGGACGCATCGGTCCAGCTGCTCCAGGGCGCGTGGGATCTTCCCAGGCCAGGGATGGAACAGGCGCCCCTTGCACAGCAAGGTGGTGTTCTTGCTGGACCACCAGGGAAGCTCCACACATGAATATTTTAACACACATTTTTGTATTGGGGGAAAATTACTATCATAGTCTAAAAAAGTATTGCTTTGAGTTGGACTTACTCCCTCTGGGGGGCAGCATTTATAAATGGGAAGTATACAAGGACATATGCGCCATTTTAAAATCCTGTCCTGTTTTCATTTACCTTTCAATTCCACCTACTAAATGAGAGTCTTTAAGTATATTTTATGTAGACTTAAAAGACTTTAAAATTTATTTTTCAAAACAATTTTTAGATTTTTAGAGATGACCTCTTGAATTCAAAATCTGTCAACTAAGGACAGACTTTCACAGTTTCAGAGCAGCAGATTCTTGTGACTGATGTCAGATATGAGTTTGAAAACTTGAATATTAGGTTAATAGATATGTTGCTGAAACTTTCTACTGCTATGAAGGTTTAAGATAGAATATGTAGTAAATGGTTAATAAACCATTCCTCAGTGGAATAACTGAAGAAATTCACAGCTGCTTTCACATGAGTTCAGTAAGGTTTATAATAAAAAAATTATATTATTTACTCAGGAAATGAAACTAGCCAAGTGGCAAGATAGCTCTCTAAAACAGATGCATCGCTTCAGTCTGCTATTTATTACAAGCATTTTCTCATTCATCATGGTTTCCTGGCCCCTTTGTAGTTGAACCATGACAACTGTAAATCCAACAGAAATGATGAGACACAGTGATAAATCAAAGTAAAGAACAATTACTTAAATAAGAAGAAAACATGCTTGCTATTGTGGTTAAAAACAGTTTGTGTATCATTGAACGAGAAAATATGACCACCTCTGATTATGCCAAGAATATAACCAATGGTGTTTTCAAAATCATAAGACCATTTAGTTATTTGGCATAAATACATAGAAGAGTAATTAATGTATGGAAACTATCAGTTGCATTGTGCCTATTACCAAGAAGCCTTTTGAAATGAAATTCCTTAATCTTTACAGCTATTCATCTTTCATTCAATTAATCAATTCCTGGTTCTGGTAGAAAGTTCACCTTTCGCTGGTCGGTTCTATCACAGTAATCTTAGATTCCATTTGGAACTCTACACTTGGCTAGAACATTCATCAAAGTTAAAAACATTCTGTACTTGATACTGATCCAAATGCTTAGCCTCTACCCTAGAGGATTTGTATTAAATATAACACTGTTGTGCACTGTGAAATTTCTCTTGATTTAAATGCTTGAAGCATATCCTGTCTGTAATATGCCAAAGGTAAATGGTGATCAATCATATGTTTTTGAAAACTGTAGGTCTTTCAGTCTTCAGTTTAATCAGTCGGTATCTATATGTGCTTTGTTTTTACATAAGAAAAGCATACTGTTGGCTCAGTAAGACTAGAAGATGTGAAAGTCACTCAGTCGTGTCCAACTTTTTGTGACCTGTGGATGAGCCATGGAATTCTCCAGGCAAGAAGATGTACTAAGTGGCTTATTTCTTAACTAACTATGCTGAATCATTAATATCAATTAAAACTAGAAAAACTAAATAGCTTAAAATCCTATTGCAAAATATCTTCCTTTTAAGTCCTGAGTTTTATTGCACTGAGACAGAGTCAAACTGTTGTTTTGACCTATCATGCACATGTCATCCTTCCAAGATTTTCCATGTTATTTGACAGGTTTCTTTACACTTTGTTTGAAAAATATAACATAAGCTTTGCAATAACACACGTGAAATGAAATCAGTGCAAATACTGTCTATATAAACTTGACAAGTTCAGTTCATGGAAAAAGCTGAAATGTCAACAAGGTCTTGGTCAGAAGGTTACAACATTTGCCTACTATAATTATTATTATTATTTTATCTCTCTTAGCAACAGATTATGGTTTGTTTAAGCTAAATAGTTCTTTAGGAGGCTGACATTGAGATGATTTAGTACATAAGAGGGCTTGGCTTGTTAAACTACAAAGAATTAATCCCACCTGATTTCACAGATAGCACCTGCTCAAGCCTGCTAGAGTTGTCTGTCTACATGGAATGTGTCAGAGCAAAATTTGGCAGGACCAACAGACAGACTGAATTATCAAAGCTTCAGAATGTTTGCTATGAAAGAAACCTACTCTCTTTTTCACTACTGAGTATTTGTTTGGAAATTAACCCTGAATTAGCCAATTTCAAATGACTAATCACAAAATAATGTTATGCAGTGTAAGGTATATTAATTGTAGTATTAATTGCTCTAAAAAGAGTCTCCAAAAAAAAAATCTTTTAACAGGGGCTCAGAGCCTTCTGGCTTCCTTGGTGGCTCAGCAGTATAGAATCCACCTGCAATGCTGGAGATGTAGGAATAGCAAGTTTGATACCTGGGTCAGGAAGATCTGGAGGAGGAAATGGTAACCCACTTCAGTATTCTTGCCAGGATAATCCCACGGACAGAGCAACCTTATGGGCTACAGTTCAGAGGATCAGAAAGATTCAGATACAACTGAGCAACTGAGCACAAAGTTTTCTAGAGGAATTATGGAAACAAGTGCATCACTGGGTATAAACTTGGAAAGAAGAACTTTTGCGAGTTCAGTAAGTAGCTTTTCCCAGTTCATGTGGTAGATTGGTCTTTTCTTGGTACAACCTTTTGGCATTAACTATGCTGAATCATTAATATCAATTAAAACTAGAAAAACTAAATAGCTTAAAATCCTATTGCAAAATATCTTCCTTTTAAGTCCTGAGTTTTATTGCACTGAGACAGAGTCAAACTGTTGTTTTGACCTATCATGCACATGTCATCCTTCCAAGATTTTCCATGTTATTTGACAGGTTTCTTTACACTTTGTTTGAAAAATATAACATAAGCTTTGCAATAACACACGTGAAATGAAATCAGTGCAAATACTGTCTATATAAACTTGACAAGTTCAGTTCATGGAAAAAGCTGAAATGTCAACAAGGTCTTGGTCAGAAGGTTACAACATTTGCCTACTATAATTATTATTATTATTTTATCTCTCTTAGCAACAGATTATGGTTTGTTTAAGCTAAATAGTTCTTTAGGAGGCTGACATTGAGATGATTTAGTACATAAGAGGGCTTGGCTTGTTAAACTACAAAGAATTAATCCCACCTGATTTCACAGATAGCACCTGCTCAAGCCTGCTAGAGTTGTCTGTCTACATGGAATGTGTCAGAGCAAAATTTGGCAGGACCAACAGACAGACTGAATTATCAAAGCTTCAGAATGTTTGCTATGAAAGAAACCTACTCTCTTTTTCACTACTGAGTATTTGTTTGGAAATTAACCCTGAATTAGCCAATTTCAAATGACTAATCACAAAATAATGTTATGCAGTGTAAGGTATATTAATTGTAGTATTAATTGCTCTAAAAAGAGTCTCCAAAAAAAAAATCTTTTAACAGGGGCTCAGAGCCTTCTGGCTTCCTTGGTGGCTCAGCAGTATAGAATCCACCTGCAATGCTGGAGATGTAGGAATAGCAAGTTTGATACCTGGGTCAGGAAGATCTGGAGGAGGAAATGGTAACCCACTTCAGTATTCTTGCCAGGATAATCCCACGGACAGAGCAACCTTATGGGCTACAGTTCAGAGGATCAGAAAGATTCAGATACAACTGAGCAACTGAGCACAAAGTTTTCTAGAGGAATTATGGAAACAAGTGCATCACTGGGTATAAACTTGGAAAGAAGAACTTTTGCGAGTTCAGTAAGTAGCTTTTCCCAGTTCATGTGGTAGATTGGTCTTTTCTTGGTACAAACTCTCTTATATCTTATAAGGGCACTAAGCCTATCACAATGTCTCTGCTCTCATGATCTCACCTAAGAAACTTGTGCAACCACTGCTATTATTTACTTACAGAACATCTTCATCACCCATAAACAAATCTCCATACCCATTATCAGTCACTGTCCATATGCCCTTTCCCACAGCCCCTGGCAGCCACAAATCTACTTTGCACCTCTATGAAGTTGCCTATGCTGGACATTTTATAAGTGGAATTATACAATATGTGTCTTTTTGTGTCTGACTTCTTTCATTTAGCATGATGTTTTCAGAGTTCACTTACGCTTTAGCATGTATCAGCACTCTATTCCTTTTTATGGCTGAATAGTATTTACTGTGTAGATAAATCACATTTTGTCTGTTTCATTAGTTGTTGGACGTTTGGGCTGCTTCCATTTGAGAAAGGTGCTATTTTGAATAATTATGTTATGAAAATTTGAGTACAAGTTTTTGTACCCCTGTGCTTTCTCAGTTCTCTCAGGTATTGGAATTGCTGGGTCAGAGAACAGCATCTTAAGGTTTTGGAGGATGGTCAAACTGTTGTCAAAAGTAGCAGCCCTGATGTGGTGACATAACTGATGAGGCAGATAAGGCAATTCCATAACTTCAACCTCTACAAACACACCTTTGATAAGCTAGCAAAAGTAATCAGAATCAACTTGTTCAGAACTCTGAAATCCTCAAAAATGTATCATAACCAGAGGAAACCTGGATGAAAAAAGACATTGCTGCACTGCAATGAGAGAGTGCTCTGGCATTCTAAGTTACTTCTCCTTGTCCCCACTCCCAGATTAGCAGTAGCTATTATAATGACAGCCTGAAATCCTGCTGCAGGTTGCAAGTTCAAGAGGGAGCAATATAGTCCTTATCTTCAAAGAACTATGGCTGTGAATTTCAACCTGTTTGAAAGGACCAGTGCAAGGTCTTGTCATTGTTTTTCCTAATTTGGAGTTTTGCCATAACTCAGATGGCTCCTTGGGTGTTGGCAGTCTTGCGTTTGTAGTCAAGGCAAGCAATGAATAGATCAAAAAGGTCAGGAATCATGAGGTTGAGAAAGACGTGTGTGGGAGAATAAGGATTTTTAAGGGTTTCCCATGTAGTGTCTGCCAGTGAAGGAGACAGAAGAAACGTGGCTTCAATTCCTGGGTCCACAAGATCCCCTGGAGGAGGACATGGCAAGTCATCCTGGAATTCTTGTCTGGAGAATCCCATGGGCAGAGGGAGCCGAGCAGGTTGTAGTCCAAAAGGTTGCAAAGAGTCAGACAAATGAAGCAACTTAGCATGCATGCATGCAAGGGCTTTTAAAAGCTCATACTTGTATCAAATAATTAAGAAAATGCACACGCCCAGGACCATATATGCTCAGAAAAGGTCTAGTAGAACTTTAATTTTTTACCTCTGACTCATCGTCAGGTTACACAGAAACACAAGTGAAGGCTAAGGCAGAGCTGTAAAAAGTCTGGCTAAATGTAAAAGGTGTGTCCCATAGCAGAGCCCAACTATAAACTGGGAATTTCAGTGCTCACATATGACAAAGAATATAGGCTTACAAGAATAATTCACAAAAGTTACTAAAGCAAATAAAAAACAACCTACAATAAGGAGTTATAACCCTAGGGAATGAGAATAATCTTATTTCCAGGGCTGTCACATTATAATATTCAAAATGCTCAATTTTCAACAAAATAATTACAAGACATGCAAAGAAAGAAGAAGGTATGGCCTAGTCACAGGGAAGAAGACATTGATAGAAACTCTATCTGAAGTATTCTGAGCGTTGAACTTACTAGACAAAGACTGTAGATCAAGTATTTTAAATGTACCCAAAGTGCTAAGTGAAACGGACAAAGATGAAGGGAAGCCAAGAGAATAATGTTCTCACTGAAGAGAAAATAGCTGCAAAAGGTATAAATCATTTTTCAAAAAAAGAGGCAAATAGACATCTGGAGCCTAAACATACAATAACTGAGATAAAGGGTTCACTAGAGGATTGCAACAGCAGATTTCAGCAGAAAAAAAAGAATCAATGAAATTTAAATAAATTATTTAAATTCCTCAGTCTGTGAAACCAAAAAAAAAAAAAGACAAAAGGTAAAAAAGGAATCATGAGGTTGAGAAAGACGTGTGTGGGAGAATAAGGATTTTTAAGGGTTTCCCATGTAGTGTCTGCCAGTGAAGGAGACAGAAGAAACGTGGCTTCAATTCCT
Source organism: Tragulus kanchil (assembly GCA_022376925.1). NCBI lineage: Eukaryota > Metazoa > Chordata > Mammalia > Artiodactyla > Tragulidae > Tragulus > Tragulus kanchil. The sequence continues at coordinate 10,291,054 of JAIOJX010000025.1, forward strand.
GGGTCCACAAGATCCCCTGGAGGAGGACATGGCAAGTCATCCTGGAATTCTTGTCTGGAGAATCCCATGGGCAGAGGGAGCCGAGCAGGTTGTAGTCCAAAAGGTTGCAAAGAGTCAGACAAATGAAGCAACTTAGCATGCATGCATGCAAGGGCTTTTAAAAGCTCATACTTGTATCAAATAATTAAGAAAATGCACACGCCCAGGACCATATATGCTCAGAAAAGGTCTAGTAGAACTTTAATTTTTTACCTCTGACTCATCGTCAGGTTACACAGAAACACAAGTGAAGGCTAAGGCAGAGCTGTAAAAAGTCTGGCTAAATGTAAAAGGTGTGTCCCATAGCAGAGCCCAACTATAAACTGGGAATTTCAGTGCTCACATATGACAAAGAATATAGGCTTACAAGAATAATTCACAAAAGTTACTAAAGCAAATAAAAAACAACCTACAATAAGGAGTTATAACCCTAGGGAATGAGAATAATCTTATTTCCAGGGCTGTCACATTATAATATTCAAAATGCTCAATTTTCAACAAAATAATTACAAGACATGCAAAGAAAGAAGAAGGTATGGCCTAGTCACAGGGAAGAAGACATTGATAGAAACTCTATCTGAAGTATTCTGAGCGTTGAACTTACTAGACAAAGACTGTAGATCAAGTATTTTAAATGTACCCAAAGTGCTAAGTGAAACGGACAAAGATGAAGGGAAGCCAAGAGAATAATGTTCTCACTGAAGAGAAAATAGCTGCAAAAGGTATAAATCATTTTTCAAAAAAAGAGGCAAATAGACATCTGGAGCCTAAACATACAATAACTGAGATAAAGGGTTCACTAGAGGATTGCAACAGCAGATTTCAGCAGAAAAAAAAGAATCAATGAAATTTAAATAAATTATTTAAATTCCTCAGTCTGTGAAACCAAAAGACAAAAGAATGAAATGAATGAAGGAAAAAATAATGGAGCCAGAGGTCTATGGGACACCATCAAGTGGACCAACATGCACAAAATTGGAGTTCCAATTTTAGAACCGAGGAAGGAGCCAGAAAGAATGTTTGAAAAAATATTGAGCAAAAACATCTCTTATATGATGGAGTATATAAATCTTGCACATATAAGAAGCTCTAAGAGCTTCAGGCAGGATGAATTCAGAGAGATCCACAGTGAGACACATTATTGGTGGATTAGATGACAAAGAATCTGCCTGCAATGTGGGGGCCCTAGGTTTGATCCTTGGGTTGGGAAGATCCCCTGGAAAAGGGAAAGGCTACCCACTCCAATAATCTTGCCTGGAGAATTCTATGGGCTGCAAAGAGTCAGACACAACTGACTGACTTTCACATGCATTACTACTCTCTAACCCATATTGTCTGATACATATTTTATAAAATACCCTATATTCTAGTCAACACTCTGTGAAAATTGTTCATTTACTCTAGAATTAAGTTTACTATGTTATAAAAAATAGATTTACTTATCATTCTGTGTATTCCCGTTTATCTAGTTTTGCCAAAAGTGAGATGTTGAAAAACAAAGTAATAAGCCATCTATCCCAATAGCAATGATGTTTCCTGAGTGTACTTAGGAGTATTCCTGGTCTGTATGTGTTCTGACCACACTCTGTCCCACTGCACAGGCCCAGAACCTTTCCAGGAAACAAGACGATTGCTTAGGGAAAATAGCATCATGGTGCAGCCAAGGTCTGAGGAAGGTGACTTACTCTTAGTTATACTTCCTCAACCCTTGATATAGTCTCCTTTCTTTCCTATCCTCCGGTAAAGAGTGCAAAGCATTTAGCACATTATGTACTGATTTTAAATTAATGTCAGTTTACAGGTCTCATCTTGATGATAGGTATCTTGGAAATCGAGGAACACTGGCAGACACAATAATGTTTATCTCCTCCTTCCCTTTTCCCTCCTCGCCTTGGTGCCAACAGCATTTATCAACACTTGTCTCTAATCATAATACATGTCCTGACAATGACCGTGAATGCTTACTGATCAGTCCAAAAATTTCTAGTCCCAAGAAGTCTTATTTTCAAAGTAAGACTTTAATAAAACCATCTCTAGAAATATGATTTAAGTAACTTAAAACTGATGAATGCATTTTATTGTATGAAGCATCCTTCAGCCACAATTACTTAAATGTGCTCTAGTTGGAATTAGTTTATCTTGAAGTTAAGATTAGGATAACTTTAAATCAAGATCTTTAATCAGGAAAAGACTAGGCAATATTACCCATCTGCACATAATATAATTCTCTAAAATTTGACAGCAACTGCAAACACCAACAAAAAAGCCCTGTGATGTTTTCTAGAAGCCCAAATTCTAGGAGCATGAAGAACTTTGGGCCAAAACATAAAATCAATACAAAATATGAAAGCAGGCAAACAAAGGACAAAAGGGAAAAGAAAAATCCCCAAATTTCCACAATTTGAAAAAGTATTGACTTGGCTTTCCTTAAGTGCTGTCTTGACCTAAAGAACATCCTGTGACTCATATTCCAGTTACGGTTACAGTCTTTCTGATCCAAATTGCAGAGAAGAAGGGAAGTACTGCTGTAGACACTTTGAGTGGTTAAATAACCTTGTGTACAGAAAGTTATAAAAGCTATACCCAAGAAAGATGCAGTGGTTCTCATTTCCTTGTTTGTTTCACTTTTATGATCCCATCTTGGAAGGAAGGTGCATTCTGTCTCTATTTGAAAAAAAGGTCTAGGTAACAGTAAGATTTCCAGAGCTGAAAAATGTGTTATAGTTGTTTTCCACATATTCAGCATGAGGCTGGCTCACTCATCATGAGGTTAGCTTGTTTTTTAATGCAGTTGTACTGGGTTTTCACTCAAAATTTTCTTCATTAACTTTTCTTTGCAACTAGATGATAATAACTGTTACATCCCTTATTTGCAAGAGATTCAACATTAGTACATTCAGCAATCACTTTCTAAGACCCCCTCCACTAGACATTCCATTAGCAAGAAAACAGTTTGAAGACTTAGTTGGAATTCGAAGTTGCCCATAGATAACAAGACTACATCAACTTTAAAATGCCTTTTGTTAAATAAGATGAAGCATTCTATGAACTACAAGGTCAAAGATACTTTTCCCAGTCATTTTCAGTTTTATATAGCCTTACTGTATTAATGTTTAATCACTATGTCATGTCCGACTATTTGAGACCCCACAGACTGTAGCCCGCCAAGCTCCTCTGTCCATGGGATTTCCCAGGCAAGAATCCTGGAGCAGATTGCTATTTCCTTCTCCAGGGGATCTTCCTGACCTAGGGATCAAACCTGGGTCTCCTGCATTGCAGACGGACTCCTTAATGTCAGAGCCACCAGGGAAGTCAATTATAATAGCCTTATCATAATCACTTAATTGATAGATTATATGGATTTTTCCACCCATTTTTCTTATTTTCATATCATAGATGTGCCTTGATTTTAAAAATTCTGATAGAAAGTTACTCTGGGAAATGACAAAGCAGTAACAAGGAAAGGTCTTTATTTTAATAGAAGACTTCCATAGTTCTTTAAATAGGTCCATGTATTTAAATGTTCAAACTTCAAAAGATCAGTTTATATGCAGCAATTTAGCAAGGCAGTTTTTGCATGGCTCATTGTAAACCTTAATCCTTTCAACTGTGTCTCTTCCATAACCATAATTTATATTTAAAATTTCTAAAGGAACCTGACTCATATTCCAGTTACGGTTACAGTCTTTCTGATCCAAATTGCAGAGAAGAAGGGAAGTACTGCTGTAGACACTTTGAGTGGTTAAATAACCTTGTGTACAGAAAGTTATAAAAGCTATACCCAAGAAAGATGCAGTGGTTCTCATTTCCTTGTTTGTTTCACTTTTATGATCCCATCTTGGAAGGAAGGTGCATTCTGTCTCTATTTGAAAAAAAGGTCTAGGTAACAGTAAGATTTCCAGAGCTGAAAAATGTGTTATAGTTGTTTTCCACATATTCAGCATGAGGCTGGCTCACTCATCATGAGGTTAGCTTGTTTTTTAATGCAGTTGTACTGGGTTTTCACTCAAAATTTTCTTCATTAACTTTTCTTTGCAACTAGATGATAATAACTGTTACATCCCTTATTTGCAAGAGATTCAACATTAGTACATTCAGCAATCACTTTCTAAGACCCTCCACTAGACATTACATTAGCAAGAAAACAGTTTGAAGACTTAGTTGGAATTCGAAGTTGCCCATAGATAACAAGACTACATCAACTTTAAAATGCCTTTTGTTAAATAAGATGAAGCATTCTATGAACTACAAGGTCAAAGATACTTTTCCCAGTCATTTTCAGTTTTATATAGCCTTACTGTATTAATGTTTAATCACTATGTCATGTCCGACTATTTGAGACCCCACAGACTGTAGCCCGCCAAGCTCCTCTGTCCATGGGATTTCCCAGGCAAGAATCCTGGAGCAGATTGCTATTTCCTTCTCCAGGGGATCTTCCTGACCTAGGGATCAAACCTGGGTCTCCTGCATTGCAGACGGACTCCTTAATGTCAGATCCACCAGGAAGTCAATTATAATAGCCTTATCATAATCACTTAATTGATAGATTATATGGATTTTTCCACCCATTTTTCTTATTTTCATATCATAGATGTGCCTTGATTTTAAAAATTCTGATAGAAAGTTACTCTGGGAAATGACAAAGCAGTAACAAGGAAAGGTCTTTATTTTAATAGAAGACTTCCATAGTTCTTTAAATAGGTCCATGTATTTAAATGTTCAAACTTCAAAAGATCAGTTTATATGCAGCAATTTAGCAAGGCAGTTTTTGCATGGCTCATTGTAAACCTTAATCCTTTCAACTGTGTCTCTTCCATAACCATAATTTATATTTAAAATTTCTAAAGGAACCTTTTTAGAAAAATGGACGTCATCTCTTTTTCCAAGCAACTTTTCTATGACTAGGAAACACTAATCTTGAGTATATTCCACACATCTGCAAGACTGTTTCTAACTGATACTAGTAAGTCACTGAGTAGCTGTCTGGAATAAACTATTTTATCAAGCAGCAATATGTGGGCTACCACTAATAAAATGATCTTGGGAGTAGAAGAAAATTCTTATCCAGGAAAAAAGGGTTACTTTTCTGTTGGTGGTGGTGGTGGTTTACTTCAAATTAAAAGTTTGTAGAAACTGAAGAATCAGCAAAGTAAAATGTATAAATATATGTGTCTTTTTTTTTTTTTAGCAGTTTTTGTGTCAACTGCCACAGCTTTCTTCACCATAGAAGCAGATTCTATAAGTGCAGTTCTCTTTTTACCCAAGCAGTTGGAGGTCAAGGAGAGAAGCAGATCAAGGATTAGTTGCTGCTGCACTCATGAATTTTTACAGGCTTTCCTAGATATAGGGATATACACGATTTCCCTTTTGTCTGAATCTAAACAGGTTGGATCATAACCTTTGTTGGCTGTGTAACAATGAACAGTGCCTGATAATTTCATTTATTTTTAATAAGAATAAAGGTAACAAAATATAAAGCAGTTTGAGTTTATTATTTTTACAAATTCTCAGACCTATTTATATGAATGTACTAGTACTTTCTTTGCCAGCATCTCTGGGATTCTCCTAACCATGGGTAGAGCTTTTAATAAGTAATTTTTAAGGGGAAATCGCACACAATTTTGCAGGAATTGTGCTGCCCCACAGAAATTACTGTCTAGATTCTGAGCCAGGTCACCCTCAAAATGTCCCTTCCAGTATGAGAGAGTTGTCATCAAGCCTGCTGAATAAAGTCTGGTTCCTTTGTCGTAATCGTAGGAAATTTCCTATCATCCTGGTCTTAACAAGGATGAAGTCTCTGAATGTATTCAGAGTGCATAGACTTGGAAATTCTGTCTCCTTTTAGGAAAGAGCTGGAGGTAGGCCAGTGTAAGTGGGGAGCTCAGAGGTTGTATATAAGGATGTAGTGAGTTTAGAATGAACAGGAGACAGGGACCGTAAGCAGAGCCGCTGCTTACACACACACCAGTATAGGAGGTGATGATTCGTTAACCTCCAAGACTGTGTGTGAAAATAACTCCCTTTGTGAGAAGATGAGGGGAATTTTGTGACAGCCTGCGAGTGTGTGATCACAGTGATCTTCCCCAAACCTATGTGATATTTATTATAGAAGATTCTTGTAAGTTTTGATGAAAAGTTCTGATACTAGTAGACACTGGACTCTCCACCTGCCTTGGGACTTAGGAGTTAACTGTTTTAAATAAGACTGAGCAACTTCAAGAGTAGCTCTTTAAGATTTAAGTGGGCCCTAGCCAGGTTATGAAACTGCAGAGCGGCATGTGCTCTTTCCTTCCCCTGCTTAGTTTGTTTTTCTTTTCCTTTTCACTCCTTCATGTCACCCCATGCCACAGCTTGTTAAGGGCTTCAGGCTAATTGGTAGGCACTGTATAAAATTCTAAAGATGGATGTCTATCCACAGGGCCTTGTTCCAGAGTGCTCCAAGAGATCATATTGTTCATTAGCTGTCAGCTGGCATATATGTATTTTTACTCTGTCAGCTGTAGCCCTAAAAGCATTTATTTTTCATTGATTATGTTCATCTTAGAGGAAGCATTTTATACTTTAAAGTGATACATGTTATACTTTATTGTTAATTACTCATAGAAATGCTGGTTTCTTTGGTCATAATTTATTTTCTGACATCAGGAATAATAGCTAACATTTATTTATTTATTTATTTTTAATAAGGCCCTACTGAGAAACACTTAAGGCAGTTTTTTTTTTTAATTTTTATTTATTTATCTTTTGGGGGGTGGAGTGGGGAGAGAGGGAGATGGGCGGGCCACTTCTATTGGTCTTTCATTAATCTATTTTCAGCCGTCTTTGTTCTTTGGCTCCTGTGGGCCTCCCATCGAGGTGGCCTCTGTAGTCACAGAGTGCCAGCTCTGGACGCATGCATGCCAGAGCTCCGGCTCGGTAATGGGACACATCGGTCCAGCCACTCCGCGGCACGTGGGATCTTCCCAGGCCAGGATCGAACGGGGGTTTAGGGCTCAGTGTAAGTGGGGAGCTTGTATATAAGGATGTAGTGAGTTTAGAATGAACAGGAGACAGGGACCGTAAGCAGAGCCGCTGCTTACACACACACCAGTATAGGAGGTGATGATTCGTTAACCTCCAAGACTGTGTGTGAAAATAACTCCCTTTGTGAGAAGATGAGGGGAATTTTGTGACAGCCTGCGAGTGTGTGATCACAGTGATCTTCCCCAAACCTATGTGATATTTATTATAGAAGATTCTTGTAAGTTTTGATGAAAAGTTCTGATACTAGTAGACACTGGACTCTCCACCTGCCTTGGGACTTAGGAGTTAACTGTTTTAAATAAGACTGAGCAACTTCAAGAGTAGCTCTTTAAGATTTAAGTGGGCCCCTGGCCAGGTTATGAAACTGCAGAGCGGCATGTGCTCTTTCCTTCCCCTGCTTAGTTTGTTTTTCTTTTCCTTTTCACTCCTTCATGTCACCCCATGCCACAGCTTGTTAAGGGCTTCAGGCTAATTGGTAGGCACTGTATAAAATTCTAAAGATGGATGTCTATCCACAGGGCCTTGTTCCAGAGTGCTCCAAGAGATCATATTGTTCATTAGCTGTCAGCTGGCATATATGTATTTTTACTCTGTCAGCTGTAGCCCTAAAAGCATTTATTTTTCATTGATTATGTTCATCTTAGAGGAAGCATTTTATACTTTAAAGTGATACATGTTATACTTTATTGTTAATTACTCATAGAAATGCTGGTTTCTTTGGTCATAATTTATTTTCTGACATCAGGAATAATAGCTAACATTTATTTATTTATTTATTTTTAATAAGGCCCTACTGAGAAACACTTAAGGCAGTTTTTTTTTTTAATTTTTATTTATTTATCTTTTGGGGGGTGGAGTGGGGAGAGAGGGAGATGGGCGGGCCACTTCTATTGGTCTTTCATTAATCTATTTTCAGCCGTCTTTGTTCTTTGGCTCCTGTGGGCCTCCCATCGAGGTGGCCTCTGTAGTCACAGAGTGCCAGCTCTGGACGCATGCATGCCAGAGCTCCGGCTCGGTAATGGGACACATCGGTCCAGCCACTCCGCGGCACGTGGGATCTTCCCAGGCCAGGGATCGAACCGGCGCCCCTTGCACTGCAAGGCGGTGTCCTTACCCACTGGACCACCTTTAGCTCAGTGTGCCAGGCTCTTTTCTCAGTGCTTTATTTTTATGAATTATTTTAAATCCTCAGTCATCAGTGGTACCAATACCACACCCTGTTTGCAATTGAGGAAATGGAAATACAGAGAGATTAAGTAACTTGGTCCAAGTTCACTCAGCTGGTAAGGGGTAATAAATGAAAGTCATACATAGTGCTCAATCATATTAAGAACTTCTTAACATTGTCAGCTAGTTAGAGATACTCTATAGTTATTCCAACTTAGATTCGACTGAAATATTGGCTTCTGTGTTAGTACCAGGGATAGACTATTATATCGGAAATAATAAGAAGAGCTAGTAATTGTATACTTTTTGCCAGGTAACTTCTAAGTGTTTTCTACATATTAACCAATTTAATCTTCACAGCAGTCTATTGAGGTAGCTTCTGCTAGCATCACCATTTTACAGTGAAGAAATAAGGCACAGGGAAGTTAAATAACTTGCCCAAAGTCACACGGCTAGTACGTGACCTGACTGAAATGTCACCAGGCAATTTGGCTTGAGTCTGTTGCTTTAACCACTGTGTTAGATATTTCTCAAAAGCCACAAGGTCTGTTTCTTTAGGTCAGATTAAAGCCACTTATCCATAGTTCTGTGTTTACTTTCATTAGCGTTTGTTATCATGTTAGTAGCTATGTCTTTATTTTTTATATTTCTAGCTCTAACAAAGTCCTTGTCACCCATTAAGCAATTAAAACTTCCCTGGTGACTCAAACAGTAAAGACTACCTGCAATGCAAGAGACTGGGGTTCTCTCCTTGGACTGAGAAGATCTGGAGAAGGGAATGGCTGTCCACTCCAGTATTCTTGCCTGGAGAACTCCGTGGAACAGAGGAGCCTGGAGGGTTACGGTCCATGGAGTTGCAAAGAGTTGGACACAAATGAGCGACTAACACTTTCACTTCACTTTCAAGTAAACGATGTACATGATATGATTGTCCAAAAAATTGTTTAGGTATTGAAAAATAGAACTTAAACTGGTACCCAGTTAATTATCTGAAATTCTCACCAAGAAAGATTACTGAATGGCAATATTGAATTTTTTTTTTGTGAGGGGGAAGGATTTTTTATTATGAGCCCTTTTTCTAGTCAGTGATTCTCTTCTCCTTGTCTGGATTTTTGCACTTCTTTGGGCAGGAAGTGTTCAGGAATCCCACTGCCACTGTGAAAGTTGGCTGAACCACAGACTGAGAAAATTAGGCAGCATCTCACCATAGGGTGCTGAGACCACATAGCAAGTTCAAAAGAATCCCTTCCCTAGCAGGTTGTTTTTGCTCTCCTAATGAATACTTTTCACTTCTTTTTTGAGAGATGACTTTAAAAGAAGAAATTTGAATATTTCACAAGTTTCATAGAATAAGCTCTCTTCTAAATAAATCACTTTAGACTACAAGCAGTGAGAAAGGTCTGGTAAGTCTAGTTTTAAAGACTCAAGATCTTAAGATAGTTTAGATAAGGTTTGAATATGTTACCAAATGTTCTGAATCAAAATTCCAAGCCTGTTTGTAAAGATAACTTGCCCAAAGTCACACGGCTAGTACGTGACCTGACTGAAATGTCACCAGGCAATTTGGCTTGAGTCACCTTTACAGTGAAAAAGATATTTCTCAGAAGTAAAGTCTGAAGTCCCTAGTACGTGACCTGACTGAAATGTCACCAGGCAATTTGGCTTAGTCTGTTGCTTTAACCACTGTGTTAGATATTTCTCAAAAGCCACAAGGTCTGTTTCTTTAGGTCAGATTAAAGCCACTTATCCATAGTTCTGTGTTTACTTTCATTAGCGTTTGTTATCATGTTAGTAGCTATGTCTTTATTTTTTATATTTCTAGCTCTAACAAAGTCCTTGTCACCCATTAAGCAATTAAAACTTCCCTGGTGACTCAAACAGTAAAGACTACCTGCAATGCAAGAGACTGGGGTTCTCTCCTTGGACTGAGAAGATCTGGAGAAGGGAATGGCTGTCCACTCCAGTATTCTTGCCTGGAGAACTCCGTGGAACAGAGGAGCCTGGAGGGTTACGGTCCATGGAGTTGCAAAGAGTTGGACACAAATGAGCGACTAACACTTTCACTTCACTTTCAAGTAAACGATGTACATGATATGATTGTCCAAAAAATTGTTTAGGTATTGAAAAATAGAACTTAAACTGGTACCCAGTTAATTATCTGAAATTCTCACCAAGAAAGATTACTGAATGGCAATATTGAATTTTTTTTTGGTGAGGGGGAAGGATTTTTTATTATGAGCCCTTTTTCTAGTCAGTGATTCTCTTCTCCTTGTCTGGATTTTTGCACTTCTTTGGGCAGGAAGTGTTCAGGAATCCCACTGCCACTGTGAAAGTTGGCTGAACCACAGACTGAGAAAATTAGGCAGCATCTCACCATAGGGTGCTGAGACCACATAGCAAGTTCAAAAGAATCCCTTCCCTAGCAGGTTGTTTTTGCTCTCCTAATGAATACTTTTTCACTTCTTTTTTGAGAGATGACTTTAAAAGAAGAAATTTGAATATTTCACAAGTTTCATAGAATAAGCTCTCTTCTAAATAAATCACTTTAGACTACAAGCAGTGAGAAAGGTCTGGTAAGTCTAGTTTTAAAGACTCAAGATCTTAAGATAGTTTAGATAAGGTTTGAATATGTTACCAAATGTTCTGAATCAAAATTCCAAGCCTGTTTGTAAAGATAATATTATTTAACACTCAGATAATTCTTTGCAGACAGTAACCATTAATCATTGGTATCCCAGTATGTACTGTGCAAGTTTTAAGATTATCAGTTTAAGAGGCAAATATTGAAGTTTAGAGGTGAAGAGTGTGTTCAAGGTCATAACCTGGATTTATTGCCTGAGCCAGAATCTGACATGTAACTGTTTATGCCTATCATATTCCATAAACCATTATCTTAATTTTGTGCCCAGATTTTTTTCATTTAACTACCTGAATACACAAAGTCAGTCATACTTTGCTTTCAGTACACAAGTTGTTTATGGGAGACAGTGGAAAGGAGTTATAAGACCTATTAAACAGGTATTGGCTGTGAATCTGGAGCAAAATTTCCAATTTTTCTTGAGCCTGAATATTTTTTTTAACATTTATTTATTTATTTATTTACTTATTTATTGGGGGGTTGGGTGTGGAGGGAGGGGTTGGCGTGTGGGCCGCTTCTATTGGTCTTTCATTTGTCTATTTTTCATCCATCTTTGTTCTTTGGCCCGTGTGGGCCTCCCATTGCGGTGGCCCCTGTTGTCACAGAGCGCCGCTCTGGGCACATGCGCTCCAGAGCTCCAGCTCGGTATTTGGACACGTCGGTCCAGCCGCTCCGCGGCACGTGGGACCTTCCCAGGCCAGGGATGGAACCGGCGCCCCTTGCACTGCAAGGCTGTGTCCTTACCCACTGGACCACCAGGGGAAGCTCCGAGCCTGAATATTCTTTTCTGCAGATTAGGACTAATATGTCTCACTTCATGGGAATTCTGAATTAAATATAATAATACACATGGATAATTATTGGTAACTATCATTTTTGTGGTTTTCACTATATGTTAAGTCACTTTAGTTGAGATTCTTAACAGCCAATTTATTTTTAATCTGATGTGGATTTATTCAATAGATATATTTTGGATGCTTACTGTGTACATTGTCTCAGAATAATAGGCAAGGGAAATTTTCTGGTCTTTTGGAATGCACAGGGTGCAAGAAGGGCTGGTTTACAATAAGCTAATAAAAAATAAATATGAATGTGAGGTGTAACTTTCAATTATAGCCTGTTTGTAAAGATAATATTATTTAACACTCAGATAATTCTTTGCAGACAGTAACCATTAATCATTGGTATCCCAGTATGTACTGTGCAAGTTTTAAGATTATCAGTTTAAGAGGCAAATATTGAAGTTTAGAGGTGAAGAGTGTGTTCAAGGTCATAACCTGGATTTATTGCCTGAGCCAGAATCTGACATGTAACTGTTTATGCCTATCATATTCCATAAACCATTATCTTAATTTTGTGCCCAGATTTTTTTCATTTAACTACCTGAATACACAAAGTCAGTCATACTTTGCTTTCAGTACACAAGTTGTTTATGGGAGACAGTGGAAAGGAGTTATAAGACCTATTAAACAGGTATTGGCTGTGAATCTGGAGCAAAATTTCCAATTTTTCTTGAGCCTGAATATTTTTTTTAACATTTATTTATTTATTTATTTACTTATTTATTGGGGGGTTGGGTGTGGGCACTTCTATTGGTCTTTCATTTACCTATTTTCATCCATCTTTGTTCTTTGGCCCGTGTGGGCCTCCCATTCTGAGGGCCCCCTGTTGTCACAGAGCGCGCTCTGGGCACATGCGCTCCAGAGCTCCAGCTCGGTATTTGGACACGTCGGTCCAGCCGCTCCGCGGCACGTGGGACCTTCCCAGGCCAGGGATGGAACCGGCGCCCCTTGCACTGCAAGGCTGTGTCCTTACCCACTGGACCACCAGGGGAAGCTCCGAGCCTGAATATTCTTTTCTGCAGATTAGGACTAATATGTCTCACTTCATGGGAATTCTGAATTAAATATAATAATACACATGGATAATTATTGGTAACTATCATTTTTGTGGTTTTCACTATATGTTAAGTCACTTTAGTTGAGATTCTTAACAGCCAATTTATTTTTAATCTGATGTGGATTTATTCAATAGATATATTTTTGGATGCTTACTGTGTACATTGTCTCAGAATAATAGGCAAGGGAAATTTTCTGGTCTTTTGGAATGCACAGGGTGCAAGAAGGGGCTGGTTTACAATAAGCTAATAAAAAAATAAATATGAATGTGAGGTGTAACTTTCATATGAGGCAGATTGGCAAATTCCATGAAGAAAAATAAAGCCTAAAGGGAAATGATTTGGATAGGGTGTTGTTTTATAGAGGGTGATCAGAAAAGTACAGATAAGTGTATTTGAGGAGCCATATGAGAGAGCTGTGGGAGATGGTCTTGTGCTACTGGAGGAGGGTGCTTTTCTACGTATAGAGAAGAGCAAATGCGAGATCTCTGGGATTGTTTAGCTTTTTTAGAACCAGCAAAGAAGCCAGTGTGGCTCAAATGAAGCTAGTAAGGAAGAGACTAGAAAGGGTAGAGGGATAACCAATTTCAGATCATGTAGAACTTGGCAGATCATGAGAAGAATTTTGGATTTTACTCCTAAGAAGACTAAAAGACTTCAGAGGACTTCGAGCAAAAGAGTGACATGATTTAGTTTATATTTTAGACGATGTGGGTAAAAGCAGGGAGACAATGTGGAAAGCTTTTCCACCTGAAAGATGGTTGCCTACAATTGAATGTCAGCCAACAGATCAGATTCGAGATCTGTTTTGGCATGGTTGACATGTAATAGAAATTAAATGGATGAGGTTAGAAAGAAGGTATAGACTTTACTGTTGTCCGCATGTAGATGTACTAAGTTATGAGATTAGATGTGGCTGCCTAGGGAGGAAACATGAAGACAGGGTCCGTGGAAGCAGCCCTGGAGTGCTGCACCAGGAGAGGAGGAGGAGCCCGCCAAGACGGCTGAGAGCGAGGCCAGTGGAGGTGAGAGCAGGACAGGTGAAGCCGCACTTTAAGAAGAAAGGAATGAACACTTCGGTCAGATGCTGCTAGTGAACAATTAGTTAAATGACTGACATTTGACCCCGTGAGTAGTCAAATGTTGTGGCCACCAGTGACCTTGAAAATAGTACTGATGGAGATGTACAGATTAAAGCCTGGTGATCTCTCATATGAAAACACTGTAGTAGCCTTCACTTTTTCTATCTCCAGTCCATTCTCCTTTCTGTAGTCAGAGTTACTTTTTCAAACCATAAATTTAATGTTTCTGCAGCTTAAAAAATCCCAGTGGCTTTCTGTCTCTTTCCAGATAGTTAAGCAAAGTGTTAACCTGTTCTCTAAAGCTTTGCTCTTTGCTGATTCAGTTACACTCTGCTTTAGTTCCTCCTATTTCTTTGTACCTCAGGGCCTTTGAACAGGTGGGTCCTAGTTTCTTTTTCCTCCTCTTTTAGTTACTTAAGGTATCAATTCAGTGTTATTTCTTCAATTAGTTCTTTGCTAGCCACATAGCACTTCCTCAGAGTATTTCAGAGTTGAAGTCACACAGTTTTACATTTTTGTGTGATTATGTAATTAATAGTATGGCCCCTGATTGATCAAAAACTCCATGAGGTCAAAAATTCAGCCTGATTACTTTGCTTAATGTGTATCTCCAGTGCAGTGTAGGTACTCCAAAAATATTTGTTGAGTGACTGAATGAACTCAACCCAAGTTTCATGATTCCTTTTTATCTGGGAATTATATAACTTCTTTTAGGATTCTAAAGATATCTCTTTTATGGAATTTTGTTCTGCTTGATTAAACATGTCCTGTTATTAACTAACTACCATAAGCCCATATTCTTATTATACTAGCACAATCAAAAATATAGAACAGAAACATCCAGCTTTTTCTTCTGTTGTAAACTAAAATATTAGAAAGTGACCAGGGAAAGTGAGTCCTCATGAATGCTACCTTTAGGTACAGTCGATCATTAGTAATGCTCCCAACATGACTTCCACACAGCAGAGCTGGTTGTTATGTGTGAGAAATTAAGAAAATGCTTCTCTTTCCTTACAGCTTTTTCATGATGCTGCCATTTCTAATCTGTCCTCGGGGCAACCTTCTCAGTAGGGCTCTCCTCTATTAGATTTTTTTCTTACTATCTAAATCTTCTGTTTAGCTGAAAGGAAACATGAAGCATTTAAACAGATATATTCATTAAATATGTTATGTTAGGTTAATATAGCCGTTTCTCATGAAGTCCTTTAAATACTCTTCAGTTTGTGTAAGTATTCATCATATCATAATCTCCATTTTACAGAACAAGTACCTTATTAGAAAGATAACAGTAAAGCCAAATTTTAAAAAGAATACATAAATGTCTGTCTAATACTGTGAATTCAGCTGAGCCATTTTCCTCCAGAAAATAATTATCTACAATGTTTACCTGTCTCTTCCACATCTGTTGAAGGTTCTCTGTGCAGATTTGGCTGGGATTCATAGAATACTAAACTGTACAGCAGAATATGGAAGAAGCAGAGTCAAAGTATCAGGCAGTTTGACCAGTGTTAAAAATACACATAAAAAGACAAAGTTGTTTAGTCTTTTCAGTAAGTCTCTGAGGGTATCTAGTTAATTTTTTTTCTTAACACATAAATATCATTCCCCATATGGGAGCTGGGGAAAAGGGAGAAGAAATTCAAATACTTGAAAACAAATTTCTTAGTGAATGTTCCAAACGAAACCACATACCTCAAGCTACTCAGAAACAGAAGGAAGTTGCAGTAAATATGCCGCAATCTCCAGTGCAGTGTAGGTACTCCAAAAATATTTGTTGAGTGACTGAATGAACTCAACCCAAGTTTCATGATTCCTTTTTATCTGGGAATTATATAACTTCTTTTAGGATTCTAAAGATATCTCTTTTATGGAATTTTGTTCTGCTTGATTAAACATGTCCTGTTATTAACTAACTACCATAAGCCCATATTCTTATTATACTAGCACAATCAAAAATATAGAACAGAAACATCCAGCTTTTTCTTCTGTTGTAAACTAAAATATTAGAAAGTGACCAGGGAAAGTGAGTCCTCATGAATGCTACCTTTAGGTACAGTCGATCATTAGTAATGCTCCCAACATGACTTCCACACAGCAGAGCTGGTTGTTATGTGTGAGAAATTAAGAAAATGCTTCTCTTTCCTTACAGCTTTTTCATGATGCTGCCATTTCTAATCTGTCCTCGGGCAACCTTCTCAGTAGGGCTCTCCTCTATTAGATTTTTTTCTTACTATCTAAATCTTCTGTTTAGCTGAAAGGAAACATGAAGCATTTAAACAGATATATTCATTAAATATGTTATGTTAGGTTAATATAGCCGTTTCTCATGAAGTCCTTTAAATACTCTTCAGTTTGTGTAAGTATTCATCATATCATAATCTCCATTTTACAGAACAAGTACCTTATTAGAAAGATAACAGTAAAGCCAAATTTTAAAAAGAATACATAAATGTCTGTCTAATACTGTGAATTCAGCTGAGCCATTTTCCTCCAGAAAATAATTATCTACAATGTTTACCTGTCTCTTCCACATCTGTTGAAGGTTCTCTGTGCAGATTTGGCTGGGATTCATAGAATACTAAACTGTACAGCAGAATATGGAAGAAGCAGAGTCAAAGTATCAGGCAGTTTGACCAGTGTTAAAAATACACATAAAAAGACAAAGTTGTTTAGTCTTTTCAGTAAGTCTCTGAGGGTATCTAGTTAATTTTTTTTCTTAACACATAAATATCATTCCCCATATGGGAGCTGGGGAAAAGGGAGAAGAAATTCAAATACTTGAAAACAAATTTCTTAGTGAATGTTCCAAACGAAACCACATACCTCAAGCTACTCAGAAACAGAAGGAATTTGCAGTAAATATGCTGCAAAAGAATTTGGTAAAGTAATCACCTTTACCATTCAGTGATTTCCATAGCAACCACACAATGACTTATACACAAAATCAGGCTTTAATGAAACGAACAGCCAACTTACTGTGCCAGGTTATTATATATCCCTATCTTCTTTCCATGTAGGATTAAAGCCAGACACTGTGTGTAACTATGTTCTATGGATTATTTAATCAGCATTTCATATGTTGTTTCATTTAGTCCTCCTGTCAGCCATTATTATCTCCATCATGTGGATTAGAAAAGATTAAGAGAGTTTAAGTAATTTGACCAGTATGACACCACAAGTAAATGTTAAAGATTGGATTCCAGAACTAAAGAACTTCCCAGTTTTTTGTTTTTCCAGTATTCATGCTGATGAATGCCCCTCTGAGAGTAGTTGTTTCGTATTTTAGTTTAAATATGACATTTTTCAAGTCACAGTGCAACTGTTTTTACAGAACAAGATCTAAGTAACATAGGGACTAGAGGTCTTTGGTGGGTGTTTCCTCGTTGCCTATCATCTAACTGAGTGGTCACTCAGACAATACGTGTGGAATCCAGAACTGCTGCCTGGGGTTTTTTCTCCTGTGTCCTGAACAAAGGCATCCCGCCAGGTGGACATGATGAACTAAAACCCGGGAGCATTTTGCTTGTCATGCTCTGTGTCCTGCCTGGAAACCTGCCTAGGGCAAATGTCTGTCTAATACTGTGAATTCAGCTGAGCCATTTTCCTCCAGAAAATAATTATCTACAATGTTTACCTGTCTCTTCCACATCTGTTGAAGGTTCTCTGTGCAGATTTGGCTGGGATTCATAGAATACTAAACTGTACAGCAGAATATGGAAGAAGCAGAGTCAAAGTATCAGGCAGTTTGACCAGTGTTAAAAATACACATAAAAAGACAAAGTTGTTTAGTCTTTTCAGTAAGTCTCTGAGGGTATCTAGTTAATTTTTTTTCTTAACACATAAATATCATTCCCCATATGGGAGCTGGGGAAAAGGGAGAAGAAATTCAAATACTTGAAAACAAATTTCTTAGTGAATGTTCCAAACGAAACCACATACCTCAAGCTACTCAGAAACAGAAGGAATTTGCAGTAAATATGCTGCAAAAGAATTTGGTAAAGTAATCACCTTTACCATTCAGTGATTTCCATAGCAACCACACAATGACTTATACACAAAATCAGGCTTTAATGAAACGAACAGCCAACTTACTGTGCCAGGTTATTATATATCCCTATCTTCTTTCCATGTAGGATTAAAGCCAGACACTGTGTGTAACTATGTTCTATGGATTATTTAATCAGCATTTCATATGTTGTTTCATTTAGTCCTCCTGTCAGCCATTATTATCTCCATCATGTGGATTAGAAAAGATTAAGAGAGTTTAAGTAATTTGACCAGTATGACACCACAAGTAAATGTTAAAGATTGGATTCCAGAACTAAAGAACTTCCCAGTTTTTAGTTTTTTCCAGTATTCATGCTGATGAATGCCCCTCTGAGAGTAGTTGTTTCGTATTTTAGTTTAAATATGACATTTTTCAAGTCACAGTGCAACTGTTTTTACAGAACAAGATCTAAGTAACATAGGGACTAGAGGTCTTTGGTGGGTGTTTCCTCGTTGCCTATCATCTAACTGAGTGGTCACTCAGACAATACGTGTGGAATCCAGAACTGCTGCCTGGGGTTTTTTCTCCTGTGTCCTGAACAAAGGCATCCCGCCAGGTGGACATGATGAACTAAAACCCGGGAGCATTTTGCTTGTCATGCTCTGTGTCCTGCCTGGAAACCTGCCTAGGGCCAGAAGAAAGAAAGGGAAGGGTACTTTTTTTCTAATTGATCATCTCAGAGGGGACACTTTTTTGCAGTGTTTCCCCTTTGTGCCACAGGAAAGAGTCCTCTTTTAGTTTGCACAATGATCTGCCATTTTTAACCAGCAACTTCAGTGTAACCTGGTACTTTTTGCATATTAGTATTCTTAAGAGGATGGGATGTTGTGCCTTTATGAATCCCCTTATTTGTAGTGACTTCATGAGATTGGAGAAAGCTCACTGAAAAGTGATATAAAGTCCAGCAAAAATTAAAAATGAATTCTTTATATATGAAGTATATATATATATATATATGTATGAGTAGATATCACCATAAAATAGAATAAAACCATAGATCCTAATATTGCAATTGATGAAATCTCCACTGTGTTTTAGATGTTTTACACAGAAAAGCACTCAAAATTATTTTAAAATTTGTTTTATATACCTAAATTGCTCTCAAGAGATCATTTAAATGAATAACTCCAGTTTTAGTGAAAACATATTTTATATCAAACCACACTGATTTTTTTTTTTAAAGATTTATTTATTTATTTATTTTGGGCAGGGGTCGGGTTGGTGAGGGAGGGGAGTGGGCGGGCCACTTCTATTGGTCTTTCATTTCTCCATTTTCATCCGTCTTTGTTCTTTGGCTCCTGTGGGCCTCCCATCGCGGTGGCGTCTGTTGTCGCAGAGCACCGGCTCTGGGCGCATGCGCTCCACAGCTCCGGCTCGGTAATTGGACACATCTGTCCAGCCGCTCCGGCATGAACCACACTGATTATAGAGGACATCTTAATATGGAAAATGAGGTGTACTCTTCAGATACAGTTCATAGATTAATATATTGGCTATCTGTCTTATTATTACTGTTTATTAATTTGCCAAAAAATAAACATAAAGCAGTGCAAAATATAAAATTTGATTTGTACTTTAGACGTTTGTATCTTTAGAAATTATGAGAGGCTTCCCTGGTGGTCCAGTGGGTAAGGACACCGCCTTGCAGTGTCCGGTACCAGTTCGATCCCTGGCCTGGGAGGATCCCACGTGCCGCGGAGCGGCTGGACCCATGTGTCCAATTACCAAGCCTGAGCTCTGGAGTGCATGCGCCCAGAGCCGGTGCTTTGCGATGGCAGAGGCCACCGCGATGGGAGGCCCACACGGGCCAAAGAACAAAGATGGATGAAAATAAATAAATGAAAGACCAATAGAAGTAGCCCACCTGCTCCCCTCCCTCCCCAACCCGACCCCACCCCACCCAAATAAATAAATAAATAAATCTTTAAGAAATTATCAGAGATGTTTATTATTTAAATTCAAGCCTTTGGAATTTCTTGTTTGAATTTTGGTTATTGGCTTTAGTTTGTTACAAAGCAGGAGAAATGAAGAGCTTAGGTAGATATAATTCTGTAAATAAAAGAATGGATAGCATGAATTATTTGCTTCTTCAGAGTATACATATTTTTCTCATCATATTACCAAATTTTTATTTTCCTAAATTGAGTATTTAAGGCTGTTTTGAGGAGGAAATTATCCCTTTGGGCTACTCAAGTCTTTGATGTTCTCATCAGCTCTGGCCCACTATATTGGAAAAATTAGGACCACAACCTTAGTGAATTTTGCTACAAATAACTGATCTTTTCCCTAATGGTGTTCTTTGACCTGTGCTGATTTTTTCTTAAGCTAAAGAAATATGCCCCTGAAGGTTTCAGACAATTTCTGCTGACTCAAGTTCATGGTAATATAAATCATATGTCATAAAGCAAACACATAAGTAGAATTCATAGAGAAAATCAAAGTGATTTCAGATGCTTTTGATAAGTATACTTCCACCAGTCTCCAAAGCTCTCACTGTTTGACAGACATCATGAATATTTGCAGCTACGCTTTTCCAGATCAACTGCCTTTGAATGATTTTCAGAACTCTGAGCCATTTCTAAATGCCAAGGAAAGAAAGTAAGCAAAAAAAAATTGGACAGACTCTTCAGGAAAAGTTTCCCAATTGTGAAACTTATGAAAATGTGAAATGAATATCCTCTCAGGGAAAGGATGGATGCCCATCTCTGAGGCTTTAGAATTAGGGCTAGAGCAACTCTTTTCCAGAAATTATGAGAGGCTTCCCTGGTGGTCCAGTGGGTAAGGACACCGCCTTGCAGTGTCCGGTACCAGTTCGATCCCTGGCCTGGGAGGATCCCACGTGCCGCGGAGCGGCTGGACCCATGTGTCCAATTACCAAGCCTGAGCTCTGGAGTGCATGCGCCCAGAGCCGGTGCTTTGCGATGGCAGAGGCCACCGCGATGGGAGGCCCACACGGGCCAAAGAACAAAGATGGATGAAAATAAATAAATGAAAGACCAATAGAAGTAGCCCACCTGCTCCCCTCCCTCCCCACCCCACCCCACCCCACCCAAATAAATAAATAAATAAATCTTTAAGAAATTATCAGAGATGTTTATTATTTAAATTCAAGCCTTTGGAATTTCTTGTTTGAATTTTGGTTATTGGCTTTAGTTTGTTACAAAGCAGGAGAAATGAAGAGCTTAGGTAGATATAATTCTGTAAATAAAAGAATGGATAGCATGAATTATTTGCTTCTTCAGAGTATACATATTTTTCTCATCATATTACCAAATTTTTATTTTCCTAAATTGAGTATTTAAGGCTGTTTTGAGGAGGAAATTATCCCTTTGGGCTACTCAAGTCTTTGATGTTCTCATCAGCTCTGGCCCACTATATTGGAAAAATTAGGACCACAACCTTAGTGAATTTTGCTACAAATAACTGATCTTTTCCCTAATGGTGTTCTTTGACCTGTGCTGATTTTTTCTTAAGCTAAAGAAATATGCCCTGAAGGTTTCAGACAATTTCTGCTGACTCAAGTTCATGGTAATATAAATCATATGTCATAAAGCAAACACATAAGTAGAATTCATAGAGAAAATCAAAGTGATTTCAGATGCTTTTGATAAGTATACTTCCACCAGTCTCCAAAGCTCTCACTGTTTGACAGACATCATGAATATTTGCAGCTACGCTTTTCCAGATCAACTGCCTTTGAATGATTTTCAGAACTCTGAGCCATTTCTAAATGCCAAGGAAAGAAAGTAAGCAAAAAAAAATTGGACAGACTCTTCAGGAAAAGTTTCCCAATTGTGAAACTTATGAAAATGTGAAATGAATATCCTCTCAGGGAAAGGATGGATGCCCATCTCTGAGGCTTTAGAATTAGGGCTAGAGCAACTCTTTTCCAGAATTGAGGGCCAGGTTTATTATTGGCAAAGACATAAGCTGAATGACATAATGGGTCTTTTCCTTTGCTCATACTAATGCTTCTTTGATGTTTTCATTTACGTGGTAACTTAGTTTCAAAAGCAGATACTTGAATGGAAGAAGTGCACTCCAGTTTCAATGAAAGCTTCACCAGAGAAATCCGAGGCGAAGGCCGCCATCGATTATGCATTGGGCTTACTTTTTATATTGATCTTGGAAGACCGCAGGATGGCCACCTAATGTGTTTCCTGGCACACTCCTGTTGTGCTTAGTCTTCTTTATCTGTATGTTTATCCTGTTCAGTGTGGGCCTCTGCTTGCCAGACAAAAAAGAACCATTTTTCTGTGCCTGTTAAAGCTAGCTGTGTTGTATGCCACTATACCCTTTGCATTTGTACAAGACTGCCAACCTTCTGTTTTTTCCTGCCTACTCTGTGTGTACATAGCTGTAAATCTACTGTAGCTGGTTTGATGGAACATATGAGCCGCTCTTTAGCGTTAATATGATGGGAAAGATTGAGATAGATTTGAACCGCCACCATCAATCAAAGCCAATGAAAAGGCAGCTTTCTAGGTGGTACAGTGGCTTCTGTTTGCTAGTACTAAGTTTCTCCTTTCATCAGGTCTCTAGTAATAAATAATGTAAAAGATTTGCACATGAATTCCCACAATGAATTGAAAGTGAGTGAATAAAAATATTGTAAATGGCATTTTATGGACTGCAAAGTCCTGTCCTCTGGTTTTTTTTTAATTAATTAATTTTAAAAATAAAGTGTTTCGATTTTGATAAGTATACTTCCACCAGTCTCCAAAGCTCTCACTGTTTGACAGACATCATGAATATTTGCAGCTACGCTTTTCCAGATCAACTGCCTTTGAATGATTTTCAGAACTCTGAGCCATTTCTAAATGCCAAGGAAAGAAAGTAAGCAAAAAAAAATTGGACAGACTCTTCAGGAAAAGTTTCCCAATTGTGAAACTTATGAAAATGTGAAATGAATATCCTCTCAGGGAAAGGATGGATGCCCATCTCTGAGGCTTTAGAATTAGGGCTAGAGCAACTCTTTTCCAGAATTGAGGGCCAGGTTTATTATTGGCAAAGACATAAGCTGAATGACATAATGGGTCTTTTCCTTTGCTCATACTAATGCTTCTTTGATGTTTTCATTTACGTGGTAACTTAGTTTCAAAAGCAGATACTTGAATGGAAGAAGTGCACTCCAGTTTCAATGAAAGCTTCACCAGAGAAATCCGAGGCGAAGGCCGCCATCGATTATGCATTGGGCTTACTTTTTATATTGATCTTGGAAGACCGCAGGATGGCCACCTAATGTGTTTCCTGGCACACTCCTGTTGTGCTTAGTCTTCTTTATCTGTATGTTTATCCTGTTCAGTGTGGGCCTCTGCTTGCCAGACAAAAAAGAACCATTTTTCTGTGCCTGTTAAAGCTAGCTGTGTTGTATGCCACTATACCCTTTGCATTTGTACAAGACTGCCAACCTTCTGTTTTTTCCTGCCTACTCTGTGTGTACATAGCTGTAAATCTACTGTAGCTGGTTTGATGGAACATATGAGCCGCTCTTTAGCGTTAATATGATGGGAAAGATTGAGATAGATTTGAACCGCCACCATCAATCAAAGCCAATGAAAAGGCAGCTTTCTAGGTGGTACAGTGGCTTCTGTTTGCTAGTACTAAGTTTCTCCTTTCATCAGGTCTCTAGTAATAAATAATGTAAAAGATTTGCACATGAATTCCCACAATGAATTGAAAGTGAGTGAATAAAAATATTGTAAATGGCATTTTATGGACTGCAAAGTCCTGTCCTCTGTTTTTTTTTTTTTTAATTAATTAATTTATTTATTTATCTAAATATCAACACTCTTGAACCTTATAGACTACCTTTTTTGATTGTTTTGTTTGTTTGTTTTTAGGCCAATTATAGAGGATTTCCCCAGCATTTATTCATTTGTCCTTTATCCTTTCTGAGTATATACAAGAACAAAATACTATGAAGACATGAACTTTAGTATACTTTGTCATAATTATTCAATAATTAGAATTAGGATTTTAGCAAAATCACCTTGAAATTTCTAGCTAGTTAATATAAAATTAACAAAAGGGCTTTTATAATGAAATCATTTACAAAGATATATATCATTAGCTTGTTTTTTTATATCAGAGAGAATCAGAGTATTTATGTTTGTTTCTGCCTTCACTTGCAACTCAACAGAACCCTATAATATGTATGGATTTTTTTTTTTTTTTTGGTATTTATGAGATGAGAAATTGCTTATCTCATATTTCTTTTCTTAGAGTTCCAGGATCAGAAGAACACCTATCACAAAGCAATGCAGACAATATACATTTATACAAGGGAATGAATGACTATTTTGTAGGCAGCAGTCTAAATATGACATGGCTCTCCAGTTTGGAATAAGGTGAAATATATAAAATCTATTACAAATTCTCAGCTCTTCCAGATCTTTCTATCATAACATTAAGGATTTCATAATCCAAAGACCAAGACAGAAAATGTGTCTTTTCCATGGACTAGGGTTCCTCCAGAGTATAACTTTATATCCAGATTACTTTTTAGATCTGATCTGTCCTTGGGTCAGTAACCCGCCAAAAGTCTTTTTCTTGATGACAGGATTGAAGTCCAGAATAGAAATGTAAATCCTTTCAGACATACCAAGGAACAAATAAAGCACGTGAAAGAGATAGGGAATGGAGCTGCCAGAGGGACAAAATGAAAACACAGATGCTGAGGGAAAGCGCAGAAAAGACAAAATACAGACTAGCTGGGGCAGTGTGCACTTGTCAGACGTGGAGGAGTTTTCAAGGTCTAAATGATTCAGAGAAACTATTGTAGTACCGGTACTCAGAAACATTGAGTTCAAGTCTTGGCTGTTTCTCACTGATTGTGGGAGGTTGGGTAAGTTACTTCTCTGGTCCAATCCTGTCACTCTGCATCTATGAATTTTGAAAGTTTTGAATTGGACATGCAACTGTACTTTAGCTCTCAGTTTTAATCTACAGTGCTAGCCTACTTGGTTGTAATTAAGAAAGTCCATAGTGACATAGTAAGACCATTTGGGTTGGAATATATGCATTGGTATGGGTGTTTTTCTTAGCAATTTCATGAGAACATAGAATGTGAATGGCAAAATTGTGGGTTACAAGGATGAGACTCGGGATATGGAACAAGGTCCTGATTTTCAAGTAGGAGCCTGATTGTTGTTGTTTGGTTAAACTCCTGCTATACAGAAAGCATTAGCTTCAGCATTATGAGCTCTAGCTTATAGAAGAAGAGCTGAATTAGAAAGAAATAGACTTTGGTCTGAGGAAAATACAGAAACGGTGGGCTAAAAATGCACTGCAGAATTATTTAACTTGAAGTAATCCAGTGAGAATATTGGTAGTCATGAGAATCTTCCGAGTTAAAAAATAGCACATTTTCTCCTTATCTATTATTTATGTCATTTTCTTTCAATTGATCTTCCAAATCAAGAAATGTTTCCAGTGTAATTAATTATAATAGAAGATGGAAACAGAATTGGTTATCCTCATTTCCTTTCTAAGCAAGGAAGATATTTCTTAACAATATATACATGTGTACTTACGTGCCTAAATTCACAAATGAAAAATTTTATAAAAGTCTCTATGTCTGAGCTTTCCATCAGTAATTTTCAAATGTACTGGTAGTACCTCAGTTGATTAGAGTATGACATATCAGAGCCCAGATTTTGTTCCAGTGAATTCTCACTAGTTTCCAAACTGAGGCACTGCCTACACTACTGGCAAAAGAGGGAGGACAAAATGTTCCAAATGATTCTTCCCCAACAGAGGGGACAGTTATGTGTTTTCTAGTTAGCTGTTATGAGGGGTTTAGTGCAGTGGACATAAACTTTAAGAGATATGTTTTTGTTACGTCCCAACTGTGATACTATAGCATCTTCTTTTAGAACTTGGCTCTGATGCAAAGTTTCTATACAAGTTAAGATGAAGATAGGGGTTTTTGTAAGAGAAAACTTGACATTTGTTCTGGTGATATTGAGGTAGGATTTGTTACATTCCCTTTATAACTCATAGTCTCAACAGTTCTTTTTCAAATTCTCTGGCCTCCTTTCTTTAGTTAGAAACATTTTCCAGCTGGAAGTTATATGCAGTGACTTTTGCATGTCATCCTGCTAGTTTCTAAACATAATGGTCAGGCTGATGTCTACGATATAGTTTATTTAGTCTTTTTCTTTGAATCCATATCTTGTTTTGTGTCTGTCTTGTCTCCGAGCTCAGTGGAACAAAAATGTCCTGGCTACCTGCCAACCTGTGAAGCAGCTGCCTTTGGCTCTGGAAACCTGTAAAGTGGAGTCAGGTAGTAAAAATGGAGCTGACTACTCCCAAGACTTGAACACTTCTCTGCTGTCAATAAGTCAAACAAACTTTAATTGAGGAAAATCAAGTTGAGTGCCTTTTATTTTTACTTTCCTTATCTTAACTAACATTGCTGACTCATTTGATTCTATTGACTCAGTTCCCTTTAAAAGTATTTTTCTTTGACTTATATAACTTTACTCCTGCCTGACTTACCAATGATTCCTTTTTGCAGGTTCTGCTACCCAATTCCCCTTAAAATGGACTCTTCTCTGTGTTTTATTCTTCTTCTTTGGTATCTTATTTAGATTCTTGCTCTATGCTTTAGGCCAGCAGTTCTGACTTTACGTGAGTAGCTTTCAAATTTGACTGTATATCAGAGTCATTCATGTGACTTTCTAAATACAGACACCTGGGCTATGGTTCTCAGAATTCTGTGTCAGTGTTTTGGGGATGGAGACCAGCATCTATGGTTTAAAAATACTTCACAGGTGATTCCAAAGAGATGAAACTGATTTTTTTTTAGCTTAAAAATCTCTCCTTTCATGGGTGATTTATACTCCTAGCCAGATAGGCCAGTGATTTCTGAGTCTTTATTCTAATCCTTGGGTTCTTACCTGAGTTTCTGACCTATACTTCAAATCTTCTAAGAAACATCTCTACATAGATTCCACAGTTATTTTAAATTCAGTAGACTTAATCAGACTCATTATTCAACCCTACCTTTTCTATTCACAGTCTGTCTCTCTTTTACTCTTACTTTTGATAATGCCACCCCTCAAACAAAGGGAACCTTATCCATCCTCAGCTTTTTGCTTTCTCATTCTTGTTCTTGGTGATATTGAGGTAGGATTTGTTACATTCCCTTTATAACTCATAGTCTCAACAGTTCTTTTTCAAATTCTCTGGCCTCCTTTCTTTAGTTAGAAACATTTTCCAGCTGGAAGTTATATGCAGTGACTTTTGCATGTCATCCTGCTAGTTTCTAAACATAATGGTCAGGCTGATGTCTACGATATAGTTTATTTAGTCTTTTTCTTTGAATCCATATCTTGTTTTGTGTCTGTCTTGTCTCCGAGCTCAGTGGAACAAAAATGTCCTGGCTACCTGCCAACCTGTGAAGCAGCTGCCTTTGGCTCTGGAAACCTGTAAAGTGGAGTCAGGTAGTAAAAATGGAGCTGACTACTCCCAAGACTTGAACACTTCTCTGCTGTCAATAAGTCAAACAAACTTTAATTGAGGAAAATCAAGTTGAGTGCCTTTTATTTTTACTTTCCTTATCTTAACTAACATTGCTGACTCATTTGATTCTATTGACTCAGTTCCCTTTAAAAGTATTTTTCTTTGACTTATATAACTTTACTCCTGCCTGACTTACCAATGATTCCTTTTTGCAGGTTCTGCTACCCAATTCCCCTTAAAATGGACTCTTCTCTGTGTTTTATTCTTCTTCTTTGGTATCTTATTTAGATTCTTGCTCTATGCTTTAGGCCAGCAGTTCTGACTTTACGTGAGTAGCTTTCAAATTTGACTGTATATCAGAGTCATTCATGTGACTTTCTAAATACAGACACCTGGGCTATGGTTCTCAGAATTCTGTGTCAGTGTTTTGGGGATGGAGACCAGCATCTATGGTTTAAAAATACTTCACAGGTGATTCCAAAGAGATGAAACTGATTTTTTTTTAGCTTAAAAATCTCTCCTTTCATGGGTGATTTATACTCCTAGCCAGATAGGCCAGTGATTTCTGAGTCTTTATTCTAATCCTTGGGTTCTTACCTGAGTTTCTGACCTATACTTCAAATCTTCTAAGAAACATCTCTACATAGATTCCACAGTTATTTTAAATTCAGTAGACTTAATCAGACTCATTATTCAACCCTACCTTTTCTATTCACAGTCTGTCTCTCTTTTACTCTTACTTTTGATAATGCCACCCCCTCAAACAAAGGGGAACCTTATCCATCCTCAGCTTTTTTGCTTTCTCATTCTTGTTCTTTCCATCAATCTTCATAACATACCCATGGCATTGAATTTTATGTGTCCACTTGACTGAGACACTGTGCCCAGATATGTGGTCAAACATTATTTTGGACGTTTCTGTAGAAGCATTTTGGGGGGGAGGTGTATGGAGGGAGGGGGTGGGCGGGCCACTTCTATTGGTCTTTCATTTATATATTTTCATCCATCTTTGCTCTTTGGCCTGTGTGAGCCTCCCATCGCGGCAGCCTCTGTTGTCACAGAGCACCTGCTCTGGGCACATGCGCTCCAGAGCTCTGGCTTGGTAGTTGGACACATCGGTCCAGCCACTCCACAGCACATGGGATCTTCCCAGGCCAGGGATCGAACTGGCGCCCCTTGCACTGCAAGGCGGTGTCCTTACCCACTGGACCACCAGGGAAGCCCCGTAGCAGCATTTTTGGAAGAGACTGATGGTTAGACTTGTGCCCTTTGAGTAAAGCAGATTGTCTTCCATGACAGGGTAGGCTTCGTCTAATCAGATGATGTCCTGAAGCGATCAGAAAGAATGACCACCGTAAGGAAGGGAAAATTTTATCAGCAGATAGTCTTTGCACTTGAACTGCAGCATCAGCTCTTCCCTTAGAATGCTGGCCTACAGTGTGTTTGTGTGTGTGTGTGTGTATCTGTCTGTCTGTCTGTCTCTAAAATCTGCAGGGTAGGCCAGCATTCTTTTTTCTTTTTTTTTTAACTTTTATTTTACTTTTAACTTTTACGGAGTTTTGTTGTTTACAGATATGCATGTTCCCAGATTAGTCATATGTATATCCCCCCCTTCCTACCCCTCCCGACCATCACACAGCACCCCTGAAGGATCCCCTTTTCTCACAGAGCAATGACTAGAGCTATTTTCTTCACTTATGATAGTACAGGCCTTCATGCTACTTCCTTTACGCCTCCCACCCTCTGTTCCTTCCCCACAGTGTCCACATATCCACTGTCCATCTCTGTCTTTCCGTCACTTCACTACGTGTGCCATCATCACCATCCTACTAGTGTCCTTCTCTTTTTGACTTACTTCACTTTTTATGATAGGTTCTAGATTCAGCTACCTCATTAGGACTGATTCTTCTGCATTCCTTTTTACAGCTGTGTAGTATTCCATTGTGTATATGTACCAGAGCTTTTGTATCCATTCATTCGTCAATAGGCCAGCATTCTAAGGGAAGAACTGGTGCTGCAGTTCTATAGTCATAACAGAGCCAATCATTGATTCTTTTTCTGTGGAAAACTCTGACTAGTATATAAACTTTAGATTCCTCTCTCCAGTCTGTCTCTTCCTTTCATTTCTACTGTTTCTCCTTAGCTTTAGCCTGGGATGGCTCTAACCGGTGCCTCCACGTTACCAGTCTCACTTCTGTGCACCATTTTTCCATGCTGCCTTGAGCATGATTTTTCTCAATCGGGAAGTCTGTTTATATTGTTATCCTACTACTTAGAAACCTTGAATGTTTCACTGTTGTTTCCTGAAGGATTGAACTTTAAATTCTTTGTATGCAGGCATTTTGACAGCATTCCACACCTATGCTTAAGCATCAGCCCTGCTCAGTTTCCTCAGCCGAGAAACCATTTGCATCCCCTTAATCACTACACTTCTCAACAACACTTGGTGCATATTTCTTCTCCTTGAAATGAACATCCCCTGTCTCCATGCTGTACAATAAACTCCCCGTCATCTTTCAGCCCTGGCCCAAATATCACGTTTCTTTGACCTTTACCTCCACTTTTGAGAATTAAGCCAACAGTGCTTGGCTTTTTTCCTTCTGTGCTCCTATAGCACTTTGACAGCATTACTGGGCTCCATGGTTGCCATTGATTGGAGAGTGACTAAGAGTGAAGCAATGGGTTATCTCATTTCATCTTCAGGGTCATCCATCCCCCTTTTAGGAAATGCTTTGGAGTAAAATAGCAACTTCATCAAAATCACAGAGCTGGAAGACAGCAGGCGCAAGAACTAAAAAACCCCAGACTCTGTTCTTCATCACTGTGCTAGATTGCCTCTAATCTATCACTGTTTACTCTATCCACTGTATGCTGCTTATTGTTATTTATTTATAGTACATCTTCCGACCAAACTAAAAGATTCCTTCTATAGCACCAAACATCTGGCAGAATAAATGGATAGTTGGATTAATGATAATCTGTGGTAGTATTTACAGGTTTTTATAATCTATGGGAGTGTTCATGCATTTAACAGTGCTTATGAACAAAATAAATGTGTTATGTTTTTTTTTTTAAAACAAAAAATGAGCTTTTGTATCCATTCATTCGTCAATAGGCCAGCATTCTAAGGGAAGAACTGGTGCTGCAGTTCTATAGTCATAACAGAGCCAATCATTGATTCTTTTTCTGTGGAAAACTCTGACTAGTATATAAACTTTAGATTCCTCTCTCCAGTCTGTCTCTTCCTTTCATTTCTACTGTTTCTCCTTAGCTTTAGCCTGGGATGGCTCTAACCGGTGCCTCCACGTTACCAGTCTCACTTCTGTGCACCATTTTTCCATGCTGCCTTGAGCATGATTTTTCTCAATCGGGAAGTCTGTTTATATTGTTATCCTACTACTTAGAAACCTTGAATGTTTCACTGTTGTTTCCTGAAGGATTGAACTTTAAATTCTTTGTATGCAGGCATTTTGACAGCATTCCACACCTATGCTTAAGCATCAGCCCTGCTCAGTTTCCTCAGCCGAGAAACCATTTGCATCCCCTTAATCACTACACTTCTCAACAACACTTGGTGCATATTTCTTCTCCTTGAAATGAACATCCCCTGTCTCCATGCTGTACAATAAACTCCCCGTCATCTTTCAGCCCTGGCCCAAATATCACGTTTCTTTGACCTTTACCTCCACTTTTGAGAATTAAGCCAACAGTGCTTGGCTTTTTTCCTTCTGTGCTCCTATAGCACTTTGACAGCATTACTGGGCTCCATGGTTGCCATTGATTGGAGAGTGACTAAGAGTGAAGCAATGGGTTATCTCATTTCATCTTCAGGGTCATCCATCCCCCTTTTAGGAAATGCTTTGGAGTAAAATAGCAACTTCATCAAAATCACAGAGCTGGAAGACAGCAGGCGCAAGAACTAAAAAACCCCAGACTCTGTTCTTCATCACTGTGCTAGATTGCCTCTAATCTATCACTGTTTACTCTATCCACTGTATGCTGCTTATTGTTATTTATTTATAGTACATCTTCCGACCAAACTAAAAGATTCCTTCTATAGCACCAAACATCTGGCAGAATAAATGGATAGTTGGATTAATGATAATCTGTGGTAGTATTTACAGGTTTTTATAATCTATGGGAGTGTTCATGCATTTAACAGTGCTTATGAACAAAATAAATGTGTTATGTTATATTTTATTTTTATTGACTTAAAACTACATTTTAAAGATAGAAGATAGTTTTAGAGTCATTTAATATATTCACCTACTGTCTGTGTGTATATATGTGTGTGTGTGTATATATATATATATATATATCAACTAAAAAGAGGAAAAAATAAAAGATTATTTAAAGACATAGCTAATACATAGTAAATCAAAGCAAGAATACCTGAGCTTTTTACATCTAGGTTAAATTATTTACTAATTATAATTTTAGAAATGTGTTACATTCCTTAAAATATTTTGGGCTTTGGTTAAATATTGCTTCAAATTTTAATATTAAAAAGTATTATATCATATTTTATGTATATTTATTTTGTTGCACAGCACCTGTGTGAAGAAAAATTTTAATCAAAACCCTTAAGCATATTCCTTACTAAAATCTACTTCAGAGTTACCTTCTAGGATTCTTTTGTTAAATATCACTTTATAAATGTGAATGAAACTGTCATATCATACAAAGATTTAGAAGTAGCTCCTTTAAAATACATTTTTTTGCTACGACCAGGCTTGTTATTCGGTTTAAGATGTGGTATAGTCTCTTTACAGTACGATACTCTCTTCATTTCAGAATATTTAGCAAATGGCTAACTGATAAGAAAACAGTTCCCACTTCCACTCAAGAGATCAACCACCTAAAAACCTTTCCAATGCCACAGGTTGAGGGAAAGCCAAGCCTGCCATTAGGCTTCCAGGCCATAATGCTCCAACGAAGTAACTCCAATTCCTTCTTTAAGCTTTAAATGTTAGTCTTCCTTCCAATGAAAATCCATAAAACTGTTTTTCTTCCAGAAATACCAGTCATAAGTATCAAATCATTCTGTTCTTTTCCACCACTAGAATTTTGTTGCTTATCTATCATGTTTACTCTATCCACTGTATGCTGCTTATTGTTATTTATTTATAGTACATCTTCCGACCAAACTAAAAGATTCCTTCTATAGCACCAAACATCTGGCAGAATAAATGGATAGTTGGATTAATGATAATCTGTGGTAGTATTTACAGGTTTTTATAATCTATGGGAGTGTTCATGCATTTAACAGTGCTTATGAACAAAATAAATGTGTTATGTTATATTTTATTTTTATTGACTTAAAACTACATTTTAAAGATAGAAGATAGTTTTAGAGTCATTTAATATATTCACCTACTGTCTGTGTGTATATATGTGTGTGTGTGTATATATATATATATATATATCAACTAAAAAGAGGAAAAAATAAAAGATTATTTAAAGACATAGCTAATACATAGTAAATCAAAGCAAGAATACCTGAGCTTTTTACATCTAGGTTAAATTATTTACTAATTATAATTTTAGAAATGTGTTACATTCCTTAAAATATTTTGGGCTTTGGTTAAATATTGCTTCAAATTTTAATATTAAAAAGTATTATATCATATTTTATGTATATTTATTTTGTTGCACAGCACCTGTGTGAAGAAAAATTTTAATCAAAACCCTTAAGCATATTCCTTACTAAAATCTACTTCAGAGTTACCTTCTAGGATTCTTTTGTTAAATATCACTTTATAAATGTGAATGAAACTGTCATATCATACAAAGATTTAGAAGTAGCTCCTTTAAAATACATTTTTTTGCTACGACCAGGCTTGTTATTCGGTTTAAGATGTGGTATAGTCTCTTTACAGTACGATACTCTCTTCATTTCAGAATATTTAGCAAATGGCTAACTGATAAGAAAACAGTTCCCACTTCCACTCAAGAGATCAACCACCTAAAAACCTTTCCAATGCCACAGGTTGAGGGAAAGCCAAGCCTGCCATTAGGCTTCCAGGCCATAATGCTCCAACGAAGTAACTCCAATTCCTTCTTTAAGCTTTAAATGTTAGTCTTCCTTCCAATGAAAATCCATAAAACTGTTTTTCTTCCAGAAATACCAGTCATAAGTATCAAATCATTCTGTTCTTTTCCACCACTAGAATTTTGTTGCTTTTCTATGGCATTGGGATTTACTCAGCACAAGGTAGAGGGTGGAGTTAGTGGTTGCCTAATGAAGAAACTCCAATGATGAAGCATCTCTCAATTTATAAGTTGATAGCAGTAATCTCTAGACTTCAGGTATTTATAAGAAATGAAAAGACTTGCGAAATTGGAGGCCCAAGAAGCACATTTCTCGCAGGTTTTTTTGTTTCCCACTTAAAAACTACAGGGCAGGGCTTCCCTGGTGGTCCAGTGGGTAAGGACACCGCTTTGCAGTGCAAGGGGCGACGGTTCTATCCCTGACCTGGGAAGATCCCACGTGCGGCAGAGTGGCTGGACCGATGTGTCCAATTACCGAGCCGGAGCTCTGGAGCGCATGCACCCAGAGCCGGTGCTCTGCGACAACAGAGGCCGCTGTGATGGGAGGCCCACATGGGCCAAAGAACAAAGATGGATGAAACTAGACAAATGAAAGACCAATAGGAGTGGCCCGCCCACCCCCCCTCCCTCCCCACCAAAATAAATAGATAAATAAATGTTTAAAAAAAAACCAACTACAGAGCATACATGAAAGATTGTCTGGGCTCCATATGAAACCCAAGAGAAAATGTTGACACTGGAAATCCTACATTTTGTTTTTTTCAACACACCATACATTATTTGACATGATCGTTTCATTATCCATTGTGTAACACATCAAAAAAATTCACATTTCCGTTTATTTCCAAGCCAACTATTTTGCTCTTACGGGACACCAGACATATGAAGGGTTTAACTGTATTTTATTTATGTATTCATTTATTTGGTTAAAATAAAAGCTAAGAAGGAAACTCTGAGTTCTTCTCTCACAGCTGTGATTAGAGAAAATGAAAATCCAAAGCAATGAAATTTATAGACCTGTAAATCACATTCCATTTTCAGAGCCTGAAAAATTGTAGAGATTAAGAAGCTCAGCGAAGAGATATTCATTACGCTTGCACATGGACATTTGTTTAGTCGGTCTACTAATATTTTCACAGAACTTTTGGGGACGTCCTAGTGAGTCACTCAGATGATTTTATGTTCATACATGACTTTGAGGAACAAAGGTTAACAACAACAGGTGTTACTGGTGTGGGATATTGTGCAGGTTTAAAAATGCAGTCCTGTTTCTTTGGAAATCTTTGACTTCAAAAAAATGTGAAAAACAGCCCCCAAATGGTCCAGGGCTCCAACTCGATTTTATTTTAGAATTGCTTATGTTACCAGGGTTTATGAGTGTTACTTCCCTGAAAGAACGGCATATCTTTCAGCTCTCCCTGTATACTTTAATGGAAATAGTGTGCCTTTATGGAATAAGACTTCTCTGAAGCCCTGCCCAAGACTCTTACAAACCAGAACCTCTACATTGTGTCTGGAAAATCACTAACAGAGGAACAGCCAGAAAAGAGCAAATCTGTTTTTAAAATCTTCTTTCTGAAACTTCCTGTGTGATTTTCTTGCTAGAATTTCTTATTCCATGGTAGCTGTAGGACAACAGTGATTTGCATTTTGGAAATTTATCCTGGTGTTATTTATACCCTGTATCTCTCTTTCAGTGTTGTGTTTAACAGCTGCATTCCACATGGTCATTAAAGGAGCTGTCAAAAAGGCAAAACATTTGCAGACACAGACCCATAAAACCAAACTCAAACCTTAATTACTCAGTGAAAGTCATGTTTTGAAACGATAGATATTTCTAAATAGTCCACATTCATAAGCTTACCATGATTACATATAGAATATGTACCTTTCAAATTAAATTTAACCTAGATAATTAATTGTGTAGCTGATAAAAATTTGCTAGATACAGCCATGGAGAGGAAAGTTAGAAGCTTTGGTCTGTACGGATGGTATAACCTACAGCATGCTACAGCAGCAGATAATAGACAAGTGAATCTTCCTCAGAGATTTTCATTACCCTTGGTTGAAAATGCATTATGAAATGATCACCACAATAAATGTAGTAACTATCTGTCCCCATACAATTTGTTAGACTATCATTGACTATATTCCTTATGCTGTATATCACACCTTGCAGCTTATTTATTTTATAACTGAAGGATTGTGCTTCTTAATCCCCTTCACCTACTTCACCTCATAACCCTCTTCCCCTCTGGAAACCCCCCATTTGTTCTTGGTATCTATTTTTTTTCTTTGTTTTTAGATTTTACATTTCAGTCAAAATTTGTCTTTCTCCCTTTGACTTATTTCATTTGACATAATACTCTCTAGATACATTCTTCTTGTCATAATTGTCAAAATTTAAATTTTTTATTGACTGAGTAATGTTCTGTTGTATATATGAATATCTAGGAAATAGTATGAGTTTGATTCCAATCCACCACAATAAAGTGAATATTACAGTGAAACAGGTCACATTTTTTGGTTCTCCAGAACATATAAAACTATATTACACTACTATACTGTAGTCTGTTAAGTGTACAATAGCATTTATGTCTAAAAACATACATACCATAATTTTGAAATATCTAATTGATAAATATTCTAACCATTATCTGAGGCTTCAGTAAGTCATAATATTTTTATAAGAGTAACATCAGAGATTACTGATATCAGTCAGTCAGTTCAGAGCTTGCTCCAACTTAAGCTCATTAAATCAGTAATACCATCCAACCATCTTGTCCTCTCTCATCCTCTTCTCCCTTTGCATTCTATTTTTCCCAGCATCAGGGTCTTTTCCAGTGAGTCATCTCTTCACATCAGGTGGCCACAATATCAGAGCTGCAGCTTCAGCATCGGTCCTCCCAATGAATATTCAGAGTTTATTTCCTTTAGGATTCATCTACTTGCAGTCCAAGTGACTCTCGAGAGTCTTCTCCAACACCACAGTTCAGGGGCATCAATTCTTTGGTGCTCAGCCATTCTTACCTAGATAATTAATTGTGTAGCTGATAAAAATTTGCTAGATACAGCCATGGAGAGGAAAGTTAGAAGCTTTGGTCTGTACGGATGGTATAACCTACAGCATGCTACAGCAGCAGATAATAGACAAGTGAATCTTCCTCAGAGATTTTCATTACCCTTGGTTGAAAATGCATTATGAAATGATCACCACAATAAATGTAGTAACTATCTGTCCCCATACAATTTGTTAGACTATCATTGACTATATTCCTTATGCTGTATATCACACCTTGCAGCTTATTTATTTTATAACTGAAGGATTGTGCTTCTTAATCCCCTTCACCTACTTCACCTCATAACCCTCTTCCCCTCTGGAAACCCCCCATTTGTTCTTGGTATCTATTTTTTTTCTTTGTTTTTAGATTTTACATTTCAGTCAAAATTTGTCTTTCTCCCTTTGACTTATTTCATTTGACATAATACTCTCTAGATACATTCTTCTTGTCATAATTGTCAAAATTTAAATTTTTTATTGACTGAGTAATGTTCTGTTGTATATATGAATATCTAGGAAATAGTATGAGTTTGATTCCAATCCACCACAATAAAGTGAATATTACAGTGAAACAGGTCACATTTTTTGGTTCTCCAGAACATATAAAACTATATTACACTACTATACTGTAGTCTGTTAAGTGTACAATAGCATTTATGTCTAAAAACATACATACCATAATTTTGAAATATCTAATTGATAAATATTCTAACCATTATCTGAGGCTTCAGTAAGTCATAATATTTTTATAAGAGTAACATCAGAGATTACTGATATCAGTCAGTCAGTTCAGAGCTTGCTCCAACTTAAGCTCATTAAATCAGTAATACCATCCAACCATCTTGTCCTCTCTCATCCTCTTCTCCCTTTGCATTCTATTTTTCCCAGCATCAGGGTCTTTTCCAGTGAGTCATCTCTTCACATCAGGTGGCCACAATATCAGAGCTGCAGCTTCAGCATCGGTCCTCCCAATGAATATTCAGAGTTTATTTCCTTTAGGATTCATCTACTTGCAGTCCAAGTGACTCTCGAGAGTCTTCTCCAACACCACAGTTCAGGGGCATCAATTCTTTGGTGCTCAGCCTTCTTGATGGTCCAACTCTTACATCCATACATGACTACTGGGAAAACCATAGCTTTGGTTATATAGACCTTTGTCAGCAAAATGTGTGTCTGCTTTTTCATATGGTGTCTAGGTTTGTCATAGCTTTTCTTCCAAGGAGCAAGTGTCTTTTGATTTCGTGGCTGCAGTCACCATCTGCAGTGATTTTGGAGCCCAAGAAAATAAAGTATGTCACTGTTTCCATTGTTTGCCCATGTATTTGCCATGAAGTGATGGGACCAGATGCCATGATCTTTGTTTTTTGAATGTTGAGTTTTAGGCCAACTTTTTCACTCTCCTTTTTCACTTTCATCAAGAGGCTCTTTAGTTCCTCTTTGCTTCCTTCCATAAGGGTGGTATTGTCTGTATATAAAAGGTTATTGATATTTCTCCTGGCAATTTTGATTCCAGCTTGTGATTCACCCAAACACACACTTTGCATGATGTACTCTGCATATGAATTAAATAATCAGGGTGACACTATACAGCTTTGATGTACTCTTTTCCCAATTTGGACCCAGTCCATTGTTCCATGTCCAATTCTAACTGTTGCTTTTTGTCCTGCATATAGGTTTCATGGGAGGCAGGTAAGATGGTCAGATATTCCTATCTTTTTCAGAATTTCCTGCATTTTGTTGTGATTCCCTTTTTCTATGATTCAATGGATGTTGGCAATTTGATCTCTGGTCCCTCTGCCTTTTCTAAATCCAGCTTGTACATCTGGACGTTCTTGGTTCATGTACTGTCGAAGCCTATCTTGGAAGATTTTGAGCATTACTTTGCTAGAGTGTGAAATGAGTGCAAAAACAATAACAAATGAGTGCAATCAAAATAATAATAATGATGAAAAAGTTTTGATTGTTGTGAGAATTACCAAAGTGTGACACATAGAATATGAGCAAATGTTGTTGGAAAATTAGTGGCTATAGATTTGCTTGACACAGGGTTGACACAAACCTTCAATATGTGATAGGAAAAAAAATGCATTATCTGCTAAATGAAATAAAGGGAAGAGCAGGAAGACAAGGTATGCCTGCATGTATCCCATATCTTCTTTATCCATTCAACTATTGATGGACACTTAGGGTGCTTCCATATCTTGGCTATTTGTAAATATACTGCAGTAACACATCTGGTTGCATATATCTTTTTGAATTACTGCTTTTGTTTTCATCTGATAAAAACCCAGAAGTGAAATTTATGGATAAAATAGGGTCCTATTTTAAAATTTTTGAGGAAACGCCCTATCTCTTACATAGTGGCTGCACCAGTGTGAAAGCTTAATAGTACACAAAGTTTCCCTTTTCTTCTAATCTTTAACAATACTTGTTTTTTGTTGTCTTTTTGATGATAGCCATTCTGACAAGGGTGATGTAGTATAACATTGTGATTATGATGTGTATTTCCCAAATGATTACAGACATTGAACATCTTTTCACGTGTCTTTTGAACATCTGTATGTCTCCTTTGGAATAATGTTTATCAGACCATCTACTCATTTTAAATTGGATTGTGTGTTTTTTTCTAATATTCAATTGTCCGAGTTCTTTATATTTTGGATATTAACTCCTTAAACCAGCGGTCTCCAACCTTTATGGCACCAGGCAGTGGTTTTTGTAGAAGACAGTTTTCCCATGGAGTTGGGAGGGATGATTACATTACATTTATTGTGCACTTTATTATTATTACATCAGCTCCACCGTAGATCATCAGGCATTAGATCCTGGAGGTTTGGGACCCTTGCCTTAAGGGATATATCACTTACAAATATCTTCTGTTCAGTAGGCTGCCTTTTGTTGATAGTTTCTTTTGGTGTGCAAAAACGTTTTAAGTGTGATATATCCCCATTTGTTTATTTTTGCTTTTGCTTCCTTTGCCTGAGAAACAGTTCCAAAAAACATTGCTAAGACCAATGTCAGAGAATATATTGGCTGTTTACTTCTAGGAGTTTTAAGGATTCAGGTCTTACATTTAAGTCTTTAGTCTATGTAAGTTTATTTTTGTATATGATGCAAGAAGGTAATCCAGTTTGATTCTTTTGCATGTAGCAGTCTAGTGTTCTGAATACCATTTATTGAAGATAGTGTCTTGTCCCAAATGATACATTTTTGCCCCCTTCCTTATAGATTAGTTGAATATCGTGTGAGTTTATCATAGATTGTCTACTCTGTTTCATTGAGCCATATGTCTGTTTCTGTGCTAGGTCCATACTGTTTTGATTACTATAGCTTTGTGGTATAGTTTTAAATTAGTGGTTATGGTCCCTTGAACTTTGCTTTCTTCTCAAGATTGCTTTGGTTATTTGGGATCTTTTGTATTTCCATACAAATTTTAAAATGATTTCCTTTAACTGTGTGAAAAGTGCTGTTGGTGCTTTGATAGGAATTGCATTGAACCTATAGATTGCCTTAAGTTGTATGATTATTTTAACAGTGTTAATTCTTACAGTTAATGAGCATGATATCTTTCCATTTGTTTTTATCAACATCTTATAATTTTCAGTGTACAAGTCTTTCACCTCTTTGATTAGATTCATTCTTAGTATTACATTCTTTTAGTGCATTAGTAAACAAACTCTGTTCTTAATTTTTCTTCCTGACAGTTTGTTATTAATGTATATAAATATAAAAGATTTATTCATATTAATTTTGTATTCTACTTTACTGAGTTTATTTATTAGTTCTAATGGTTGGTGGAAGCATCTGTAGTGTTTTTCTCTTTATAATCTCTGCAAACAGTGACAGTTTTAGTTCTTCCTTTCCAGCTTGGACTCCTTTTTTTTTTCTTGTTCAGTTTCTCTGGCTCGAATATCCAATACTATGTTGAACAAAAGTGTTAAGAGTGGGCATCCTTGTTTTCCTCTTTATATTGTAGATCATCAGGCATTAGATCCTGGAGGTTTGGGACCCTTGCCTTAAGGGATATATCACTTACAAATATCTTCTGTTCAGTAGGCTGCCTTTTGTTGATAGTTTCTTTTGGTGTGCAAAAACGTTTTAAGTGTGATATATCCCCATTTGTTTATTTTTGCTTTTGCTTCCTTTGCCTGAGAAACAGTTCCAAAAAACATTGCTAAGACCAATGTCAGAGAATATATTGGCTGTTTACTTCTAGGAGTTTTAAGGATTCAGGTCTTACATTTAAGTCTTTAGTCTATGTAAGTTTATTTTTGTATATGATGCAAGAAGGTAATCCAGTTTGATTCTTTTGCATGTAGCAGTCTAGTGTTCTGAATACCATTTATTGAAGATAGTGTCTTGTCCCAAATGATACATTTTTGCCCCCTTCCTTATAGATTAGTTGAATATCGTGTGAGTTTATCATAGATTGTCTACTCTGTTTCATTGAGCCATATGTCTGTTTCTGTGCTAGGTCCATACTGTTTTGATTACTATAGCTTTGTGGTATAGTTTTAAATTAGTGGTTATGGTCCCTTGAACTTTGCTTTCTTCTCAAGATTGCTTTGGTTATTTGGGATCTTTTGTATTTCCATACAAATTTTAAAATGATTTCCTTTAACTGTGTGAAAAGTGCTGTTGGTGCTTTGATAGGAATTGCATTGAACCTATAGATTGCCTTAAGTTGTATGATTATTTTAACAGTGTTAATTCTTACAGTTAATGAGCATGATATCTTTCCATTTGTTTTTATCAACATCTTATAATTTTCAGTGTACAAGTCTTTCACCTCTTTGATTAGATTCATTCTTAGTATTACATTCTTTTAGTGCATTAGTAAACAAACTCTGTTCTTAATTTTTCTTCCTGACAGTTTGTTATTAATGTATATAAATATAAAAGATTTATTCATATTAATTTTGTATTCTACTTTACTGAGTTTATTTATTAGTTCTAATGGTTGGTGGAAGCATCTGTAGTGTTTTTCTCTTTATAATCTCTGCAAACAGTGACAGTTTTAGTTCTTCCTTTCCAGCTTGGACTCCTTTTTTTTTTCTTGTTCAGTTTCTCTGGCTCGAATATCCAATACTATGTTGAACAAAAGTGTTAAGAGTGGGCATCCTTGTTTTGTTCCTGATCGCCCAAGAAATTCTTTCAGCTTTTCACCATTGACTAAGACATTGGCTGTGGTATTGTCATATATGGCAATAATTATATTGA
This sequence comes from Tragulus kanchil, assembly GCA_022376925.1. Taxonomy (NCBI): domain Eukaryota; kingdom Metazoa; phylum Chordata; class Mammalia; order Artiodactyla; family Tragulidae; genus Tragulus; species Tragulus kanchil. The sequence goes on from JAIOJX010000025.1 coordinate 10,332,748, forward strand.
GTTATGTTCTGTCTGTACCCACTTGGTTTATAGTTTTTTATCATAAAAGGGTGTTGAATTTTGCATAAGATTTTTCTGCAACTATTGGATGATCTGTATGATTTTTATCCTTCAGTTAATTAACATGATGCATCACATTGATTTTTCAGATACTGAACCATCCTTGCATCCCTTGGATAAATCTCCTTGATCATAGTATATATGATCTATATTATTGAATTCTGTTAGCTGATATTTTGTTGAGGATTTTGCGTCTGTGTTCACTAGTAATATTGTCCTGTAATCTTCTCTGTGGCATCTGTCTAGTTTTGATATTGGGGTGATATTGGCCTCATAGAGTGAGTTTGGAAGTGTTCCTTCCATTTAATTTATTTTTAATACTTTGGAAAGAATAGATATTAATTCTTCTTTTATAGAACTCTTGTATAATTCATGTGTGAACCTGTCTGGTCCGGGCATTTTTTTGTTCAGAGTTGTTTTAAATTACAGATTCAGTTTTATTACCAGTAACCAGCCTTTCTTCCTGATTGTTTTGGGACCATAACTTCATTTATTAACATATGTAACATAAGGGAAGCAACTGTATAATTTTATTTACTTTCTCCAAATCTAGAGAAAATATACACATTCTGGTGAAGATTTTGCCTGAAGTGTATGTGAACTTTTAGTGTTTTCTCTTCTGTAGTGTGCTTTTAGATTTAGTGGTCCCCCAAAAGATTTTTCCATGTCTTAATACCCAGAATGTTTAAGGAAAAAAAAAAGGTCATTGCAGAATTAATTAAGGATCTTAAGTTGAGGATATTATTCTGGTGGTCCCTAAGTGTAATGAAATGTGGCCTTATAAGAGAAAAATAGAAAAATATTTGTAGCGTGCATAAAATAAAATGACAGTGACAAGGGAAAACAGTGTGAAGGCGAAGGCAGAGCAGTGACTGATGTGGAAACACTTGTGATACCAGCTACCTCCAGGAGACAGAAAGATGAAGAACAGATTCTTCCCAAATGGATACATGGATATACATGGCAGAGTCTCTTTATTCTACACCTGAAACTACCACAGCATTGTTAATTGGCTCTAAGAAAAGAAAAGAAAAAAAAAAGTGTTTCATGAGAAAAAAACAAAAAAAAGATTTTCCCTGAGAGCCTTCAAATGGTGTGCATCCCTAATTACATCTTGATTTTGGACTTTGGGCCTCCAGGATTATAAGAGAATAAATTTCTGTTGTTATTAAACCATCAATTTATGATGACTTTTTACAGCAGTTACAAGAAATTAAGATAACACATAAACTCCACAATATAAGTATATGTTCATCAAGTCCACTAACTGTAATTCTATGAGGAAGGGAAACATTAAGAATTTCTTGATTGCCGGGGCTTCCCTGGTGGTCCAGTGGGTAAGGACACTGCCTTGCAGTGCAAGGGGTGCCGGTTGGATCACTGGCCTGGGAAGATCCCACGTGGCGCAGAGCAGCTGGACCCATGTGTCCAATTGCCCAGCCGAAGCTCTGGAGCGCATGCGCCCAGAGCCGGTGCTCTGCGACAACAGAGGCCACCGTGATGTGAGGCTTACAAGGGCCAGAGAGCAAAGATGGATGAAAATAGATAAATAAAAGACCAATAGAAGTGGCCCGCCCGTTCCCCTGCCTCCCCAACCTACCCCCTCCCCCAAAAAAGAATTTGTTCATTGCTGTATCTTGCACAGTCAGCCTGGTGAAGCCGAGTACTTCGGAGGCAAGGTATTCTAGGTGCATAGCTAATTTAAAAAGGTTGTGTTTATCAATCTTCCTTGCAGTTGGATGTAGGCTAGGGACTATGGTGTGTCAAAGAGGTAAAAAGACATGTGAAGTGGTCACTACAGTTATGTGTCCTTGATAGGAGGGAGCAGCTTGATGAATAAACAGGAGCCACCAATTTGTGTAGGAAATAGATTTGTTTTGGCACAAGATGAGGTGAGACCAAGAACAGAAACAATGCCTGGAAGAACAAGAGCCTGTGCAATTCCTGAATGCTTACACAGACATAAAAGAAAGGTTTAAAAGTACTACTGCCTTATTTTTTTTAATGTTGAGGTCAGATTTGTTCACAACCAAATTTATTTCTAACTTATATAAAAGATAATTGACTTGTATTTATTGAATGCATCTAATTATTCAACATAAATATTTTATATTGGGTAACAATATCTTGGAGAAAATGATAAAAAATATTTACTTGAAATGCTCATATATTGAAATAATTTTGTACTTTATCTCCCATTTATCTGCATATGAAGGTATAAGAAATGATTTTTTATAAGAACTTAATAGAAATATATACGTTGTATTTTTATTTCTCTACCTTGTACATGTAAGCCATAAAGCATTTTTATTGATTGCTTTTAAAATGTTAATTATAAATGCTTAACAACCAAATACCAATGCTAACTCTTCATCTGTCATGTCACTAGACTATAATTTTTTATTGGAAATAGCTATAATTACATCAGTGTTTATCATTTCACCCCCTAGAATTAAACTTTTCCTATGTTAATTATCCATAAACCCATCTTATGCTGTCACATTTGATAAAAAAAGAAAATTGGATAAAATGTTTTTCAGGTGATGGCTTGTTGATACATATGGGTTAACTGCTACCTCCATAAAATATTGATTCTTTGGAATTTAATGTTTGTTTCCATGTTCACATCTTTATAATGCTCAGTGAATGTTGGCTACATTGATTTTTATGTCTCAGTGAACCCCTACAGCGGTGTTTCTCTCAGAAATATTGGGTGATGGTCCACATTCTGGAATTTAAAGATTCCATATCCTGCAGTTCATCTTGTTGCCTTTATGAAATGCCGACCTCATGTGTTCCTGACAGATGATGTTTTATTCTACCTTTTCAAAGACGTTATGAAAAAAATCTTTGTTTACAATTTTCTATAAAGGAAACTTTGTTCATATAGTTGTCAGGAGTTGGACAACTAATTGACATTTACTAGGTTTTGGTGGGAAGGGCCACAGCCTAAATCATCAAGCAGCTTTTCTCTTTCTTGACTTTTTTCTCCCTGTGTGAAATTTAACAATCACCTTCTCACTGATTCAGGTAAGTTTTTCTGTCAGTGAAGGATTTCCCAGTCTGTGCAAATAGAAGTAACTGTTTTCTGTTTCATTGAATTTAGTGGCGATGCCTTTTTTTGTGAATTTTATTTTTCTGTGGAGTATTGAAAAAAAAAGAGAGAACATTCATGGAAGTTCCAATATATGTTAGTTTCTAAACTCTACTAATATTCCTGAAAACCCCCCTTTAACAGAGTGCTAGTGCCTGACGAGGCACATAGAGTCACAGCGTGATTTCTAAATGCTGAAGGGATGAGAGAAATAGGAGCTGAGGTGCGTGAAGAGTGAGGAGGAAGTGTGGGGCAACAGCCCCAGGCTGCCCTGGGCAGGGCATAGACTGACTTGGCATGGTATCTTGTGATCACGTTGGGATGGCCACACTCTGAGCAGAATTGTTGGGGGTTAACTTTATACAAACACTCAGCCACACACACACACACACACACAATTGATAGCTCTAAATCATTGAATCGTCATAGAAAGATTGTCCTGAATGCATTCATTCATTGTGGTTAAGTTCAGAAAAGAAGGAATCTCAGCTTCTCTATTCAGGGCTTTTCAAAGAGGATAAAAATCATAAAGAAGACTGAACACATAGAAAACTTTAGAGCCCTTTGGATCAGGCTAGAGAGCCTTAAAGTGAGGCATGCTCTTTTTTTTCTCTATGTATTGGCTAAAGCTACTACATAGATACTAAGAATGGCATTGCTTGAAGTGTGACCTTGAATCCTATGATTTATTCATTTTTAGATCTTTCTTCAGAAGTTTTCCTATGTGCAATCAGTGTACTTGCCACTTTTTGAAATTTATTAAGACAGTGTCCTTGTCTGATTTCAACAATCTGTCACACACAATTAGTTGTAATTCTTATTTCCCATTATAGAGCCATGAATTACTTTTCCACATCAGACTTTAACTGAACTGGACGTTAAAAGTTGATTCTTGTTGAGCCACACAAAGCAATGTTGAGAGTTATTTTGCAGCAAAGCACTGGTGATGTTGTCTTTATTTATTGCTCAACCACCTTGATGTAAAATTCAATATGGTCAGTTTCATAAAAATCAGGGCAAAAGCTGCAGACAGACTGCCTGATTCACTTCTGACCACAACAAATGGACACGCATTTTCAATTCCAGCTAAGCATTTAACGTCTGCACATTATGGCGCTTCCAAAAACCTGACAGAAATGTCATCAGTGAAACTGAGAAGAAAATATTTCTGACAGACTATTTCTTTGGCTTTCCTAGTATTCCACTTCCCAAACTTATAAAGAAAAAAGGCTGAGCTCCTGGATTTTCCAGATATTTAGTTTAAAAAAAAAAAAAATGAGGAAATCTTGGATCAGTGGCAGAAGATGGGATTGCAAAATGAGCTGCTGTAATAATCAGAATTAAGGAATAACTTATATTCTTGGCTACCATCATCACCTAGCATACTGCTATGGCTCTGAAATAATAAGAGAAGTGACGTGAAGGTTTCTGACAATATTGAAAATTCCCTGAACTACTTGACAACTTAACATGTCAGGTCTAAGTCTTTCAGGGCAAAAGTTTAAGTAGTAAATATATATTTTTATATATAGTAAATATATATATATAATTAAATATATAGTTATATATAGTTATATATATAGTTATATATATTTTTAATTCAGGATGCAGTATTGAAAAATTGTTCTTCATCTTAATGAGATGGACCTGGTCTTTTTTAGAAAGGAAACTCTGGTTTCCTGTTATATACTGTGTCTAGGCTCTTAGGGTGAAAGTTATTTATTAGCTTAACCACATAACCACATAGCTGCATTACCCTATAGTCCTTGCCGTTAGGCAGCTGCCACACAGCTATTAAGTTTCAGAGCTAGAATGTAAAACCAAAGCTTATTTAACTCGAGTCCTCCTGCATAGTGAATCACTATTCTGACCCATAGGAAAAAGTGAAATGCATGTGCTAGAGTGCAGTGTAAGCAGGGGTGATGTGTGTTGGTCCCATTATAGAGCCATGAATTACTTTTCCACATCAGACTTTAACTGAACTGGACGTTAAAAGTTGATTCTTGTTGAGCCACACAAAGCAATGTTGAGAGTTATTTTGCAGCAAAGCACTGGTGATGTTGTCTTTATTTATTGCTCAACCACCTTGATGTAAAATTCAATATGGTCAGTTTCATAAAAATCAGGGCAAAAGCTGCAGACAGACTGCCTGATTCACTTCTGACCACAACAAATGGACACGCATTTTCAATTCCAGCTAAGCATTTAACGTCTGCACATTATGGCGCTTCCAAAAACCTGACAGAAATGTCATCAGTGAAACTGAGAAGAAAATATTTCTGACAGACTATTTCTTTGGCTTTCCTAGTATTCCACTTCCCAAACTTATAAAGAAAAAAAAAGGCTGATCTCCTGTATTTTCCAGATATTTACTTTAAAAAAAAAAAAAATGAGGAAATCTTGGATCAGTGGCAGAAGATGGGATTGCAAAATGAGCTGCTGTAATAATCAGAATTAAGGAATAACTTATATTCTTGGCTACCATCATCACCTAGCATACTGCTATGGCTCTGAAATAATAAGAGAAGTGACGTGAAGGTTTCTGACAATATTGAAAATTCCCTGAACTACTTGACAACTTAACATGTCAGGTCTAAGTCTTTCAGGGCAAAAGTTTAAGTAGTAAATATATATTTTTATATATAGTAAATATATATATATAATTAAATATATAGTTATATATAGTTATATATATAGTTATATATATTTTTAATTCAGGATGCAGTATTGAAAAATTGTTCTTCATCTTAATGAGATGGACCTGGTCTTTTTTAGAAAGGAAACTCTGGTTTCCTGTTATATACTGTGTCTAGGCTCTTAGGGTGAAAGTTATTTATTAGCTTAACCACATAACCACATAGCTGCATTACCCTATAGTCCTTGCCGTTAGGCAGCTGCCACACAGCTATTAAGTTTCAGAGCTAGAATGTAAAACCAAAGCTTATTTAACTCGAGTCCTCCTGCATAGTGAATCACTATTCTGACCCATAGGAAAAAGTGAAATGCATGTGCTAGAGTGCAGTGTAAGCAGGGGTGATGTGTGTTGGTCAATATGTAAGTAGTCTATCAACTAAGTCTCCCACATCTCCTTGGACACTCTTCCCACTCACCCAGACTCCTTGCAATCCTTTTTGTTGTTGTTGTTGTTATTGTTTTTTTTTCCTTTCTTTTTTTTTTAAACCTTTATTTTGCTTTTAACTTTTACAGAGTTTTGTTGTTTACAGATATGTATGTTCCCAGATTAGTCATATGTATATCCCCCCCTTCCCACCCCTCCTGACCATCACACAGCACCCCTGAAGGATCTCCTTTTCTCACAGACCAATGACCATAGCTATTTTCTTCACTTATGATAGTACAGGCCTTCATACTACTTCCTTTACGCCTCCCACCCTCTGTTCCTTCCCCACAATGTCCATATGTCCACTGTCCATGTCTGTCTTTCTGTCGCTTCACTGCGTGTGCCATCATCACCATCTACTAGATTCCATATATATGTGTTAATATACTGTATTTGTCCTTCTCTTTCTGACTGACTTCACTTTTGATGATACGTTCTAGATCCAGCCACCTCATTAGGGCTGATTCTTCTGCATTTCTCTTTACAGCTGTGTAGTATTCCATTGTATATATGTACCAGAGCTTTTGGATCCATTCGTTCGTCGATGGGCATCTAGGTTCCTTCCATGTTCTAGCTATTGTATAGAGAGCTGCAATGAACATTGGGGTACAGGTGCTTCTTTCAGATTTGATTTCATCAGGATATAAGCCTAAGAGTGGGATTGCTGGGTCGTATGGTGCTTCTATTTTTAGTTTTTTAAGAAATCTCCAGACTGTCTTCCATAGAGGCTGTATCAATTTACACTCCCACCAGCAATGCAGGAGTGTTCCCTTTTCTCCGCACCCTCTCCAGCATTTATTGTCTGTCGATTTGTGGATGACAGCCATTCTGATGGGTGTGAGGTGATATCTCATTGTATTTTTGATTTGCATTTCTCTAATAATAAGCGATGTTGAGCATTATTTCATGTGCTTTTGGGCCATCTGTATGTCCTCTTTGGAGAGGCGTCTCTTTAGATCTTTTTCCCATTTTTTGATTGGGTTGTTTGTTTTTCCAGTGCTGAGTTGTCGGAGTTGCTTGTAGATTTTGGAGATTAATTCTTTGTCTGTTGTTTCATTTGCTATGATTTTCTCCCACTCTGTTGGCTGTCTGTTCAGCTTTTTTGTAATTTCTTTCTTGCAATCCTTTCTTTATACTGGAGCAAAGAGTAGACTTACAAATACCTTTATGTTTATTTTTAATGATTTATTATATGTTTCCATTCTGCATATGAATATGATGTATATACTGTATATATATATATATATATGATATATAATCTGAATATATATGAATAATTATGTATTAAACTCTCAGGTATACAGCTTCCATAACTAACCAACTCATGGTCATATTCCCACCATATTGATTTTGAAATGAATCTCTAAACATTATCTCATCCGTAAACATTTTGAGTTGTATCTCTAAAAGAAAATAATTAAAAACTACAACAGTATTAACATTAACCCAGATAAATGAACATTGTTTTGTTAGTCTCAGTGTTCAGATTCCCCTGATGGTCTCATTCATTATTTTCAAAAGTTGATTAACTTGACATCCAAATTAAGTTTCAGATCTTACTCTCTTTTGGTTTTTAAGTTTCATCTCTTTTAATCTCTAGGTTCATCCTAAATCCCTCAATTTCTAAATCTCTCGCTCTTGCTCTCACTCTCTCACTGTCTCTCTGCTTCTCTCTCCCCTACTATTTATTTGTTGAAGAAACCAGATGAGACCTGTCCCATAATCTGGATTTCTTTGCTTCCCACAAAGGGACAAAGTGTTCCTTTGTTCCCACTATTTCCTGTAAATTGTTAATAAGTGCTAAAAGCCTTGATTAGGTACAGATTTGACAAAACTATTTTATCGTTGCACTTGTTATTAGGACTAGGAGTTACATAATGTTTGGTGTTCTCTTGTATTGATATCAACAGTCACTTAGAATCACTGTTTGAATCCATTAACTCATTAGTGCTGACCAACAGTGATACAATAATTCTCTCTTTTCCTTTATTTATTGTGTGGTATATATGTGTATGGCATATGTATATAGATATAATATACATATTACCATCAGGAGTTAAACTTTGTTTGATCTCTCCTATACTGTAAACATGTAATATACACACACACATACATATATATAGTCTGGCTCTTACTGCACTATGCTATACTTACTATACTGTATTCTTAGTGTGATATATTAGAGATTATGCATAGTAGTATCAAAGGTATTCCTTGTGATGTGATCCTTTAGTTTTACATGTCAGCTTGACTGTGATAGCTGGTAAAACAGTATTCTGGGTGTATCTGTGAGGGTGTTTCTGGAAGAGATTAACATGCGAACCCAGAGACTAAGAGTAAAGATCAGCCTCACCAATCCAGCAGGCATCATCCAAACCCTTGGGTCCAAAAAAGAAAGAAGGAAAGTGAATTTCCTTTCTTTAGTATAGCGGGAATATCCATAAACTCCCACCCTCTGACATCAGCATCTCCTTTTGGTCCTCAGCTGTTTGGACTTGATCTGAAGTACACCACTAGCTTTCCTGGCTCTCTAGTTTGAAGACAAAGGATCATGGTATTTCTTGGCCTCCATAATCATGTGCTTACCTTGTAGTGCAGCTGGTGAAGAATCCACCTTCAATGCAGGAGACCCAGGTTTGAATCATGGGTCAGGGAAATCCCCTGGAGAAGGGATAGACTACCCACTCCAGTATTCTTAGCTTTTCCTGGTGGCTCAGATTGTAAAGAGTCCATCTGCAATGTGGGAGACCTGGGTTCCATCCCTGGGTTGGGGAGATCCCCTGGAGGAGGGAAAGGCAACCCACTCCAGTTTTCTTGCCTGGAGAATTCCATGGCTCATCCACGGGTCACAAAGAGTTGGATACAACTGAGCAACTTTCACTTCACATAATCACAAATCAGTTCCTACAATAAATCTTATCTTATGTATATCTATATACGTATTCTGTTGGTTCTCTTCTTGAAGAGCTCTGAATAATGCATTCCTCATTTCTTTTCCTAGCTATGTAGTACTCTTTTATGTGAAAATACCACAGTTAATTCAGTCAGTTCCCTCTTGATGAACATTTTGGTTATTTCCACTCTTCAGCAATTTCAAATAATATAGTAATCAATAGCCTTATGCACTGAGTTCCCTGTATTCTGGTCAATGTACCTTTGCAGGTGAGATTTCTAGATCAAAGAGTAAATGCACACACATGACAACATTAAACTAACTGCCTCTCCCCAACACTGAAATTCTTAAAAAACCTGAAAAATCAAATTGTTTTGGTACTTAGGAGTTTTTTCTCCTATACTGTAAACATGTAATATACACACACACATACATATATATAGTCTGGCTCTTACTGCACTATGCTATACTTACTATACTGTATTCTTAGTGTGATATATTAGAGATTATGCATAGTAGTATCAAAGGTATTCCTTGTGATGTGATCCTTTAGTTTTACATGTCAGCTTGACTGTGATAGCTGGTAAAACAGTATTCTGGGTGTATCTGTGAGGGTGTTTCTGGAAGAGATTAACATGCGAACCCAGAGACTAAGAGTAAAGATCAGCCTCACCAATCCAGCAGGCATCATCCAAACCCTTGGGTCCAAAAAAGAAAGAAGGAAAGTGAATTTCCTTTCTTTAGTATAGCGGGAATATCCATAAACTCCCACCCTCTGACATCAGCATCTCCTTTTGGTCCTCAGCTGTTTGGACTTGATCTGAAGTACACCACTAGCTTTCCTGGCTCTCTAGTTTGAAGACAAAGGATCATGGTATTTCTTGGCCTCCATAATCATGTGCTTACCTTGTAGTGCAGCTGGTGAAGAATCCACCTTCAATGCAGGAGACCCAGGTTTGAATCATGGGTCAGGGAAATCCCCTGGAGAAGGGATAGACTACCCACTCCAGTATTCTTAGCTTTTCCTGGTGGCTCAGATTGTAAAGAGTCCATCTGCAATGTGGGAGACCTGGGTTCCATCCCTGGGTTGGGGAGATCCCCTGGAGGAGGGAAAGGCAACCCACTCCAGTTTTCTTGCCTGGAGAATTCCATGGCTCATCCACGGGTCACAAAGAGTTGGATACAACTGAGCAACTTTCACTTCACATAATCACAAATCAGTTCCTACAATAAATCTTATCTTATGTATATCTATATACGTATTCTGTTGGTTCTCTTCTTGAAGAGCTCTGAATAATGCATTCCTCATTTCTTTTCCTAGCTATGTAGTACTCTTTTATGTGAAAATACCACAGTTAATTCAGTCAGTTCCCTCTTGATGAACATTTTGGTTATTTCCACTCTTCAGCAATTTCAAATAATATAGTAATCAATAGCCTTATGCACTGAGTTCCCTGTATTCTGGTCAATGTACCTTTGCAGGTGAGATTTCTAGATCAAAGAGTAAATGCACACACATGACAACATTAAACTAACTGCCTCTCACACACTGAAATTCTAATCCTGAATCAGTGTCTGGTACTTCTAGAGAGTGTAAAATAAACCTTAACATGAATAAACTATCCTATGGTCTTTTAATTAGATTTTCAGCTTTCATGCCATCATGATCTCCCTCACTGTCTTCTCCAGCCACACTAGACTTCTGTCCCTCAAGCAGTATGTTATGTCTCTACAGAGTTAGATTAGAAAGCTCTCCCCATCATCTCCCTCTGCCTGATTGACTGCTATTCATCAAACAGAGCTCAGCTTAAAGCTTACTACTTCTCTGAAGCATCCTTGACATGGAATCTATACTGTTTATTTTTTATTCAGTCTTATAAAGCCATGCTTCTCTCTTTCATAGAATTCATTTCATAGAGCTCTTTCATAGAATTGCATTTCATAGAATTCTTTCATAGAATTTCATAGAATTCATTTTCTAATTATAAATCCAATTTTGTGATTACCCTCCTCCCAGTCATAAGCTTCATGAAGAATCCTAATCTTGCCTGATTTTGCTTAGTCTTATATTCCCAGAAGATTTTTAGTATGAACCACATATATTTCAGATAAATGAATAAGTAAGTATAACATATGCTTGCTCTTTGGGGTCTCCCCTATGGGTCAGCCATGAAGAATTCACACAAGGAGATGTGGGTTCCATCCCTGGGTCTGGAGGATCTCCTGGAGAAGGGCATGGCAACCCACTCCAGTATAATTGTTACTGAGTCCAAGTTGCTCTGTTTGCCACACAGAAAGCCAGTGAATCCGAGAGATGGGGTGTTGAGGCAAGGAAAACAACTTTATTTCAGAAAACAGCCAGCTGAGAAGATGGTAGGTGAGCGCCTCAAAATAACCATCTGTCGGAGCTGGATGCCAGGTTCTTTTATAGAGCAGAAAAGGTTGGAGGTGAGGAAGCAAAGCAAGAAGGCCATTAATCTTACAAACATCTCCTAGAATGGCAAACCTCAGGCAGGGGACATGCTAATTTCTCCCTTTCTTTGATCAACAGATGGAGAGGATTCTGAACAAAGGCAGGTTAGTTTAACAGTCACATAGAGGGACAGGGTCCTCTGAGGCAAGTCTTTGGGTACTATTACAATCACAAAAGCAGTGGAAGCAAGTTAAAGAAACAGTTTGATCATAGGGTAAAAAACCTTAACATGAATAAACTATCCTATGGTCTTTTAATTAGATTTTCAGCTTTCATGCCATCATGATCTCCCTCACTGTCTTCTCCAGCCACACTAGACTTCTGTCCCTCAAGCAGTATGTTATGTCTCTACAGAGTTAGATTAGAAAGCTCTCCCCATCATCTCCCTCTGCCTGATTGACTGCTATTCATCAAACAGAGCTCAGCTTAAAGCTTACTACTTCTCTGAAGCATCCTTGACATGGAATCTATACTGTTTATTTTTTATTCAGTCTTATAAAGCCATGCTTCTCTCTTTCATAGAATTCATTTCATAGAGCTCTTTCATAGAATTGCATTTCATAGAATTCTTTCATAGAATTTCATAGAATTCATTTTCTAATTATAAATCCAATTTTGTGATTACCCTCCTCCCAGTCATAAGCTTCATGAAGAATCCTAATCTTGCCTGATTTTGCTTAGTCTTATATTCCCAGAAGATTTTTAGTATGAACCACATATATTTCAGATAAATGAATAAGTAAGTATAACATATGCTTGCTCTTTGGGGTCTCCCCTATGGGTCAGCCATGAAGAATTCACACAAGGAGATGTGGGTTCCATCCCTGGGTCTGGAGGATCTCCTGGAGAAGGGCATGGCAACCCACTCCAGTATAATTGTTACTGAGTCCAAGTTGCTCTGTTTGCCACACAGAAAGCCAGTGAATCCGAGAGATGGGGTGTTGAGGCAAGGAAAACAACTTTATTTCAGAAAACAGCCAGCTGAGAAGATGGTAGGTGAGCGCCTCAAAATAACCATCTGTCGGAGCTGGATGCCAGGTTCTTTTATAGAGCAGAAAAGGTTGGAGGTGAGGAAGCAAAGCAAGAAGGCCATTAATCTTACAAACATCTCCTAGAATGGCAAACCTCAGGCAGGGGACATGCTAATTTCTCCCTTTCTTTGATCAACAGATGGAGAGGATTCTGAACAAAGGCAGGTTAGTTTAACAGTCACATAGAGGGACAGGGTCCTCTGAGGCAAGTCTTTGGGTACTATTACAATCACAAAAGCAGTGGAAGCAAGTTAAAGAAACAGTTTGATCATAGGGTCAGAATTGGCTTCCTCCCTGCAACATTCTTGCCTGGAGAATTCTATCAACTGAGAAGCCTGTGTACAGTCCATGTAACCAGGCTACAGTTCATGGGATTGCAAAGAGTCAGGCACGACTGAAGCAACTTAGCATGCACGCATGCTTGCACTTTAACACTGGTGATCTCATGTCATCAAAACTGTTTTCACATCACCTTCATGCTAAAGTGTCCATGATCACAGGCTTAGTTCCTTATACTAGTAATTTCAAAGCCAATTATTTTTTCAATTAATATCTGTTGAATAGCTACTGTAAATAATGGGTACTACAGTTAATGGTGACTAGACTCATTTCTTATTGTAAAGCAATTTACAATTTATAGTGTGTAGTAATACAAATAATACAAACATTTTAAATGTGACAGGGCAAAGGAAATACATTCTACCCTAGGTGTGCTGGGCAGAGAGGATAGATTAGTGCTGCTGAGTAAGTGCTGAAGAATATGGAGGAATTACCAAGGTAAACAAGAGGAAGAAAGTCGTTATAAACATGCAAGAGTAAAAGAGGCACATTGTACTTTGTGAAAAGAGCAAGTGGGGTACTCATCTACTGTATGAGATAAGAAGTTTGAAGTGAAAATTAAACACAAGCTTTATTCATCACACAGGAACTCAACAGTCTTATTCTGTGGTGGCTGATGAGTTTGGTGTGAGAACTTGCACTCAACTATTCTAGAATATGTGTATGTCTAAGGTCAAAAATCTTAAACTGTGGTGTGAACAGACTTCCAAATCCCAACTATACATGAATCATATTCTTACTTTACTCTCACCATCTCCATACTTATATAATAGAGGAGAAAGATAAATAAATAAATATTAATAAATAAAAGGTGAATTTAGTGGTGCTGTTGTTTCTGATCTAGACAAATGGCTGTCAGGGCTATGCCCTTCTTAGAAAATGAAACGGTAATAGCTCTCAACTTGAGAGCAAAAGTTGTGTCAGGTAGCATTGTATGTCTCATTATAAAGCGTGCATGTAGTGCATAAAAAATTTGAAAATTATTTTCAATCTGCTGGAAGATCCATGGCCCATTTCTGTCACTTAAATTCTGATGACAGTAGCAGCAAGATAGGTCAAATTTTTCCAGTAGTGACATATATTCTGTTGGTATAGGAGATACAGGTTTGATCTCTGGGTCAGGAAAATCCCCTGGAGGAAGGCAGAGCAACCCACTCCAGTATCCTTGCCTGAGAAAGCCCATGGACATAGGAGCCTGGTAAGCTACAGTGCATAGGGTTGCAAAGAGTCAGACACGACTGAAGCGACTTAGCATGCATACATACTGTTGATAAGACCATGAGAAAACAACAAATACATTTTAGGTAGGAATATAAAAGAAAGTAATAAATTCTGGAAATACCTACTAGTCATATGTGCCAGGATTAGTTTGGTTCAATTACAACTTGAATATCCTACCTTAGTCTAGAGTTCTAAAAGATGAAAGAGAATGCAGAAGGATTCCAGTAGCTCAGAAAGGTCAGCATTTGGTTTTTAAAAATCCTAAAAGTGTTTACATCTAGTACTGTATTGCAAAACTTTGTAAGCTGTAATGTCTTGTGATTCACTTTAAGGCAACACAGAGATACTAAAAGATCTAAAATGTAAAAAAAAAAAAATCTGTTTTGCAACTCTTGGAGCATTCCATACAATCATTGTAGTTCCCCAGAGAAAAGAAATGTGCTTGTGAACAGGAATCTTTAGTAACTGGTTGTGTTTATGAAAAAATATCTGATCCACAGAGAAACATCCTGTTATTACTAGATCGTTGCACATGTCCTCTGGGTGTAACTTTGCATCTGTTAGAAGGAATGAGGCAGGTTTTCCACTGACCTTGACCTGATGGTTTTCAGTGGGCTGTATGTGGCTCACAGCTGGAACCACATCCTCCAAGTTATCAGTTTGTCATTGATTTATTTTTGTCAAATGCAAGATGTAGTTGTAATAATTTATCAGCTTGCAAAAACAGCCAGTAAACATATTATGACAATAAGAAAAATCTCACATTTAATAAAACTACACCCACTCAAAATAACTTGGATTTCTTATAACCAGTGGCATAACTTTATTTACTATAAAGCGTGCATGTAGTGCATAAAAAATTTGAAAATTATTTTCAATCTGCTGGAAGATCCATGGCCCATTTCTGTCACTTAAATTCTGATGACAGTAGCAGCAAGATAGGTCAAATTTTTCCAGTAGTGACATATATTCTGTTGGTATAGGAGATACAGGTTTGATCTCTGGGTCAGGAAAATCCCCTGGAGGAAGGCAGAGCAACCCACTCCAGTATCCTTGCCTGAGAAAGCCCATGGACATAGGAGCCTGGTAAGCTACAGTGCATAGGGTTGCAAAGAGTCAGACACGACTGAAGCGACTTAGCATGCATACATACTGTTGATAAGACCATGAGAAAACAACAAATACATTTTAGGTAGGAATATAAAAGAAAGTAATAAATTCTGGAAATACCTACTAGTCATATGTGCCAGGATTAGTTTGGTTCAATTACAACTTGAATATCCTACCTTAGTCTAGAGTTCTAAAAGATGAAAGAGAATGCAGAAGGATTCCAGTAGCTCAGAAAGGTCAGCATTTGGTTTTTAAAAATCCTAAAAGTGTTTACATCTAGTACTGTATTGCAAAACTTTGTAAGCTGTAATGTCTTGTGATTCACTTTAAGGCAACACAGAGATACTAAAAGATCTAAAATGTAAAAAAAAAAAAATCTGTTTTGCAACTCTTGGAGCATTCCATACAATCATTGTAGTTCCCCAGAGAAAAGAAATGTGCTTGTGAACAGGAATCTTTAGTAACTGGTTGTGTTTATGAAAAAATATCTGATCCACAGAGAAACATCCTGTTATTACTAGATCGTTGCACATGTCCTCTGGGTGTAACTTTGCATCTGTTAGAAGGAATGAGGCAGGTTTTCCACTGACCTTGACCTGATGGTTTTCAGTGGGCTGTATGTGGCTCACAGCTGGAACCACATCCTCCAAGTTATCAGTTTGTCATTGATTTATTTTTGTCAAATGCAAGATGTAGTTGTAATAATTTATCAGCTTGCAAAAACAGCCAGTAAACATATTATGACAATAAGAAAAAATCTCACATTTAATAAAACTACACCCACTCAAAATAACTTGGATTTCTTATAACCAGTGGCATAACTTTATTTACTTAAAATACAATTGTGATGTAGTTTACTATGTATGAGATGTGATTTAACTAAACTGTAGTGTTTTTATTTGTACAATGTGACAGGCATGCCACACAAGTACAGACCCTGGGTTTTGGAGACAAAAGTCCTGCATATGGACTTGACTGCACTTTGCTAGCTTGTGATTTTGAGCAAGAAGCTTGATATTTTCCACAGTTCTTTGAGTCCTTGTGAGCAAAATTGAGACTAGGTTTATTGACAATCTCAAGAAATACATCTTAAAGTCTCCGCATGATCACAAAAATATATCAAAGAGCTTTGAGAATAGTAAATGCTGCCGTCTGTAATCTAATCATTTAATTATTTACTATTAGAAATAGGGTAGGAAACAATAGGGTGCAGTGGTAAAGAATCTTCTTGCCAGTGCAGGAGATGCAAGAGATATGGGTTTGATCCCTTGGTCAGGAAGATCCCCTAGAGGAGGGCATGGCAACCCACTCCAATATTCTTGCCTGAATCCCATGGACAGAGGATCCTGGCAGGCTGCAGTGCATAGGGTCACAAGGAGTCAGGCACAACTCAGTGACTGAACATGCAGGAAACAATAAAATTAAATTAAAATTAATGTATTCAAGGGTAAAATATATTCTTTTAACATTTTAACTAGGAATGTGCTAGTAACACATGACTAAAAATGGAACTTTCATTATATTTAACAGAATCAATAAGTGTAAATTTGTATCACTTTAAAGAGAAAATATTTATTTCAGAAAATGATGGAAGACTTTTAAACATTGAAATAATAAAATAGATACTTAAATTTTACTTGCATAAGTTAGATGCCAAATATAATCGAAACTGCAGTTAAAGAAACCTAAGAAAATCTTGGGTTAAGTATATGACCAGTACATTCTTTTATTTAAGAAAGAAACTGTTACAGTAATAAGACTGTGTACCTAAAGCTATTACAATTTTGTTAACTTTCAAAAACAGCCAGTAAACATATTATGACAATAAGAAAAAATCTCACATTTAATAAAACTACACCCACTCAAAATAACTTGGATTTCTTATAACCAGTGGCATAACTTTATTTACTTAAAATACAATTGTGATGTAGTTTACTATGTATGAGATGTGATTTAACTAAACTGTAGTGTTTTTATTTGTACAATGTGACAGGCATGCCACACAAGTACAGACCCTGGGTTTTGGAGACAAAAGTCCTGCATATGGACTTGACTGCACTTTGCTAGCTTGTGATTTTGAGCAAGAAGCTTGATATTTTCCACAGTTCTTTGAGTCCTTGTGAGCAAAATTGAGACTAGGTTTATTGACAATCTCAAGAAATACATCTTAAAGTCTCCGCATGATCACAAAAATATATCAAAGAGCTTTGAGAATAGTAAATGCTGCCGTCTGTAATCTAATCATTTAATTATTTACTATTAGAAATAGGGTAGGAAACAATAGGGTGCAGTGGTAAAGAATCTTCTTGCCAGTGCAGGAGATGCAAGAGATATGGGTTTGATCCCTTGGTCAGGAAGATCCCCTAGAGGAGGGCATGGCAACCCACTCCAATATTCTTGCCTGAATCCCATGGACAGAGGATCCTGGCAGGCTGCAGTGCATAGGGTCACAAGGAGTCAGGCACAACTCAGTGACTGAACATGCAGGAAACAATAAAATTAAATTAAAATTAATGTATTCAAGGGTAAAATATATTCTTTTAACATTTTAACTAGGAATGTGCTAGTAACACATGACTAAAAATGGAACTTTCATTATATTTAACAGAATCAATAAGTGTAAATTTGTATCACTTTAAAGAGAAAATATTTATTTCAGAAAATGATGGAAGACTTTTAAACATTGAAATAATAAAATAGATACTTAAATTTTACTTGCATAAGTTAGATGCCAAATATAATCGAAACTGCAGTTAAAGAAACCTAAGAAAATCTTGGGTTAAGTATATGACCAGTACATTCTTTTATTTAAGAAAGAAACTGTTACAGTAATAAGACTGTGTACCTAAAGCTATTACAATTTTGTTAACTTTTGCTTTTTGTAATTATTTATATGCTGATTTGGCCAAAGCTAATAGTTTATGTCTTAAATGAAATGTACCTTTAGTTTGCTTCAGAGTTATTATTCTGTATACATACCACATTGATCCAGTATGGGAAGAATAAAAACATTTTGACCAATGAGGAAACTGGACATTTGTAGCTAATATGTTAATAACAAATATCCCTTTGCTAATTAAGTATAATATAGCATGTCTAATCTTCTTCCTTTAATTAACAGATAAAATTCATTCTGAATTCTACTTACAGAACAAATAAATGCAAAACAAGAAAAACTATTTAGTGTTCACGAAGGAAACTTGAGTACTTAATTTTACATGTCAAAGATGAAAGTCACAAATTCAATGGTAGAAAACTGTTTTATCATTTACGGTGTGTCCTGTACACAGCAGACAATGGCACAATTAAGGGAAATCCACCCTACTACTCTAAAGATTAAAAAAAATAAATAAAATGTAACTAAGTTTAAAGAAAATACCTACTTAGGGCAAAAATAAAGGCTATCAAATTCCGAGATTTCAGACACAAGAGGGAAAATAAAAGCTACCCAATGAGATATACTTAACGCTAAATACGAGAGTATATTGAAATCAATTTTAGAAAAATAGCCTCAAGCACTGCTTCAGTGACCCACATATATTCACAAATGTTAAGATCTGTCTCGAGTTGTGGAAGATAATAGTCCTGATTTAGAATTCATTGTATACATGTGGTCTAGAGATAATGCTTTTGCCCAATCTATGACCAAGAGGTAAATGTGGAGTCTATTTTACATGGCATAGGAGTTAGAAAATCTTCACCCAGTAGTGCCAAGATGCTGTAAGAAACAAGAAGAGAGCTTGCCTTTTATTCAGGGCATGGCTGTATAAAGAATTGCTCACCCAGAGAGAAATGAAAATCATAGCCAAGACTTTTCATGAAGTGAAGTAACCTCAAGCTGAGTAATTAACATAAATAACCATAAGGACTCTATTTGTCCCAAAGTTCATTGAAGTGAAAGAAACTGTTACAGTAATAAGACTGTGTACCTAAAGCTATTACAATTTTGTTAACTTTTGCTTTTTGTAATTATTTATATGCTGATTTGGCCAAAGCTAATAGTTTATGTCTTAAATGAAATGTACCTTTAGTTTGCTTCAGAGTTATTATTCTGTATACATACCACATTGATCCAGTATGGGAAGAATAAAAACATTTTGACCAATGAGGAAACTGGACATTTGTAGCTAATATGTTAATAACAAATATCCCTTTGCTAATTAAGTATAATATAGCATGTCTAATCTTCTTCCTTTAATTAACAGATAAAATTCATTCTGAATTCTACTTACAGAACAAATAAATGCAAAACAAGAAAAACTATTTAGTGTTCACGAAGGAAACTTGAGTACTTAATTTTACATGTCAAAGATGAAAGTCACAAATTCAATGGTAGAAAACTGTTTTATCATTTACGGTGTGTCCTGTACACAGCAGACAATGGCACAATTAAGGGAAATCCACCCTACTACTCTAAAGATTAAAAAAAATAAATAAAATGTAACTAAGTTTAAAGAAAATACCTACTTAGGGCAAAAATAAAGGCTATCAAATTCCGAGATTTCAGACACAAGAGGGAAAATAAAAGCTACCCAATGAGATATACTTAACGCTAAATACGAGAGTATATTGAAATCAATTTTAGAAAAATAGCCTCAAGCACTGCTTCAGTGACCCACATATATTCACAAATGTTAAGATCTGTCTCGAGTTGTGGAAGATAATAGTCCTGATTTAGAATTCATTGTATACATGTGGTCTAGAGATAATGCTTTTGCCCAATCTATGACCAAGAGGTAAATGTGGAGTCTATTTTACATGGCATAGGAGTTAGAAAATCTTCACCCAGTAGTGCCAAGATGCTGTAAGAAACAAGAAGAGAGCTTGCCTTTTATTCAGGGCATGGCTGTATAAAGAATTGCTCACCCAGAGAGAAATGAAAATCATAGCCAAGACTTTTCATGAAGTGAAGTAACCTCAAGCTGAGTAATTAACATAAATAACCATAAGGACTCTATTTGTCCCAAAGTAAAATACATTAGATCTTGAAAAAGGCAATGTAGAATAACATCATAGAAATGCCTCTCTATTTCAAAGAACCTGTCAATCTCAACTGTAAACTCTGAAGATAAGCTCAGTAAATATGTACCATCAAGAGGGCAGTGGGTCCATAAAGAGATGCGATGTGGAGAAAGAGGAGAAATGGGCCTGGCAAAATGGCAACGTGGATTGTTCAATGTTAATACTTTGAAAACAAAGTTGTTGTTTTCCCTAGTAACATTCTAATTAAGTCATGCAGCATGACAATAGGTTGTCCATTATCCAAACATTCTGTTTTCAGGAAAATGCCAATTAGAAAATAGAACATAAGGCAGCGTTGCATTTTAACCACATGTCTGAGTTTAATATGAGAGGAAAAAAAAAGACTTTTATCTCTTTCTCAATCTGCCCAAAGCTGGTGGACTCCTGTAATCTATCATGTGAATGTGCAGTGAGGAGTAGCACAGAGCCACCAGATGTCAGGCAGAAGGTCCACCGTATGAAGAAGTCAGGAAAAATGATGACTGAAAAAATACATACTTCACAACTTTATCTAGGGAAGAAATTCAATACGTATGGGATTATTGGAATTCTCAGTAGTCTCTAGATACATGCTGTCTTCAGTATACTTTTGAAGCAAAAAGAAGACACATGGGGGCTGAAAAAAGAAAAAATAATCATAAGAAAAAATAAACTCTTAACATTAAAATGACAACGGAATTATAGCTTGCTTATAACTTGCAGAAATGTTACATTTATTAGATAAATAATTGAGAGAAGATAACAAACTGTAAAATAGTTGAAGTTCAAGAGTACAGACTGTCAGTATGTATATATCAGAAAGATAATGTATTATATATATGTGTGTGTGTGTGTCTGTGTGTGTGTATATATACATATGTATATGTATGATATAATGCTGCGTAATGCAGCAACCAGGACTGGACAAAGTTAGTGAGACCTGGGATTCTGTTATTTTTTTAATTTTGGCCTCTCATTGTTTTTTAAATTATTATTTATTTTTTTTCATCCATCTTTATTTTTTGACCTGCATGGGCCTCCCATTGCAGTGGCCTCTCTCATTGTAGAGTGCTGTCTCATAATTGGACACACCTTGTCCAGCCACTCCATGGCACATGGGATCTTTACAGACCAGTAATCGAACTGGTGCCCCTTGCACTGCAAGGTGGACTCTTTACCCACTGGACCACCAAGGAAGCCCAAGAAAATGTATTTTTAAAAATCAGTGTTCAAGTGTAAAGAGTGCTGGTGCAACCAAACGTCATAAACCTAAGAAGAAGTAGAACACCAGTGATGAGGGAGGAGGGAATTTACCACTTGTACCCCAGAAAACAAGAGAGTTCATGCTCCCAGAGTGGAAGAAACAGTACTTAGAGGTTGCAATTGGAGGGAATGAATTCATTTTTTTAATCTATTCATCTCCTAAAGGACATCTTGGTTGCTTTTAGGATATGTGAATCATGAATAAAACTACTATAAAGAGCCTCTGCAGGCTTTTGTGTGAATGTAAGTTGCTAATTTATTTGGGTAAATATTGAGGTGCATGGTTGCTGGGTTACGAGATAACAGTATGTTTAGATTGGTTTTTTTTTTTTTTAAAGTAAATACCCAAACTGTCTTCCAAATTGGTTATGCCATTTGGTATTCCCACCACCAAAAAGTAAGACTTCCTGTTGTTCCACATCCTCACCAGCATTTGGCATTGTCAGTGTTTTGGATTTTGAGCATTCTAAGAGACATGTAATCATATTTCACTTGAATTTGCAGTGCCCTGGTGTCATATGAGTACAATTGGCATTGATTTCAGCTTGATTCTGGAAGGGAAATGTTACATTTATTAGATAAATAATTGAGAGAAGATAACAAACTGTAAAATAGTTGAAGTTCAAGAGTACAGACTGTCAGTATGTATATATCAGAAAGATAATGTATTATATATATGTGTGTGTGTTTTCTGTGTGTGTGTATATATACATATGTATATGTATGATATAATGCTGCGTAATGCAGCAACCAGGACTGGACAAAGTTAGTGAGACCTGGGATTCTGTTATTTTTTTAATTTTGGCCTCTCATTGTTTTTTAAATTATTATTTATTTTTTCATCCATCTTTATTTTTTGACCTGCATGGGCCTCCCATTGCAGTGGCCTCTCTCATTGTAGAGTGCTGTCTCATAATTGGACACACCTTGTCCAGCCACTCCATGGCACATGGGATCTTTACAGACCAGTAATCGAACTGGTGCCCCTTGCACTGCAAGGTGGACTCTTTACCCACTGGACCACCAAGGAAGCCCAAGAAAATGTTTTTTTAAAAAATCAGTGTTCAAGTGTAAAGAGTGCTGGTGCAACCAAACGTCATAAACCTAAGAAGAAGTAGAACACCAGTGATGAGGGAGGAGGGAATTTACCACTTGTACCCCAGAAAACAAGAGAGTTCATGCTCCCAGAGTGGAAGAAACAGTACTTAGAGGTTGCAATTGGAGGTAATGAATTCATTTTTAATCTATTCATCTCCTAAAGGACATCTTGGTTGCTTTTAGGATATGTGAATCATGAATAAAACTACTATAAAGAGCCTCTGCAGGCTTTTGTGTGAATGTAAGTTGCTAATTTATTTGGGTAAATATTGAGGTGCATGGTTGCTGGGTTACGAGATAACAGTATGTTTAGATTGGTTTTTTTTTTTTTTAAAGTAAATACCCAAACTGTCTTCCAAATTGGTTATGCCATTTGGTATTCCCACCACCAAAAAGTAAGACTTCCTGTTGTTCCACATCCTCACCAGCATTTGGCATTGTCAGTGTTTTGGATTTTGAGCATTCTAAGAGACATGTAATCATATTTCACTTGAATTTGCAGTGCCCTGGTGTCATATGAGTACAATTGTGCGGTAATTTGAACATTCTTTGGCATTGCCTTTCTTTGGTATTGCTCTGGAAGATGGTGAAAGACAGGGAAGCCTGGAGTGCTGTAGTCCGTGGGATCTCAAAGAACTGAACATGACTGAGTGACTGAACTGAACTGAGTATCATATGATGTTGAACCTCTTTTCAGATGCTTACTTCCCATCTGTATATCTACTTTGCTCTTGACCATTTCTGTAGTATCAATTAAATACAGCAATTTATTTGAGCTCGATTTTTGAGGTTTTCACTTAAGATTATCAGAAGTAGTTCACTAAAATTGCAGTCACTGTAATAACAGTTCATTGTTGCTGTCTTAGCCTGCAATATTCTCAAAATAGAAAATATTTACTATCTTTCAAAATATAAAGGGTGATATGAATCATTCCTTTTATCTCTATATCTCTGTCTTCCCTAGAATGCTTAAAGAAAATCGCTTCCTTTTTATTTAAGGATAAGCTACCATAGGAAGCAATTTCAAAATATTGCCAGATCTGGCTTTCTGTCATATCTCTTATGGCTCAGACAGTAAAGAATCTTCCTGCAATGCAGGAGACCCAGGTTCAATTTGTGAGTCATAAAGATCCCCTGGAGCAGGAAATGGCAACCCACTCCAGTATTCTTGCCTGGAGAAGTGCACGGACAGAGGAGCCTGGTGGGCTACAGTCCACGGGGTCACAAAGAATCAAACTAAGTGGCTAACACCTTTCACTTTCACTTTCTTCTCTACCAAATTGTGAAGGTTATGCGCAGAAATATTGTGAGTAACTGGCCTATCGGCTTAGTTACTCATTTTGCACGATACGTATGAATGTAAGTTGCTAATTTATTTGGGTAAATATTGAGGTGCATGGTTGCTGGGTTCGAGATAACAGTATGTTTAGATTGGTTTTTTTTAAAGTAAATACCCAAACTGTCTTCCAAATTGGTTATGCCATTTGGTATTCCCACCACCAAAAAGTAAGACTTCCTGTTGTTCCACATCCTCACCAGCATTTGGCATTGTCAGTGTTTTGGATTTTGAGCATTCTAAGAGACATGTAATCATATTTCACTTGAATTTGCAGTGCCCTGGTGTCATATGAGTACAATTGTGCGGTAATTTGAACATTCTTTGGCATTGCCTTTCTTTGGTATTGCTCTGGAAGATGGTGAAAGACAGGGAAGCCTGGAGTGCTGTAGTCCGTGGGATCTCAAAGAACTGAACATGACTGAGTGACTGAACTGAACTGAGTATCATATGATGTTGAACCTCTTTTCAGATGCTTACTTCCCATCTGTATATCTACTTTGCTCTTGACCATTTCTGTAGTATCAATTAAATACAGCAATTTATTTGAGCTCGATTTTTGAGGTTTTCACTTAAGATTATCAGAAGTAGTTCACTAAAATTGCAGTCACTGTAATAACAGTTCATTGTTGCTGTCTTAGCCTGCAATATTCTCAAAATAGAAAATATTTACTATCTTTCAAAATATAAAGGGTGATATGAATCATTCCTTTTATCTCTATATCTCTGTCTTCCCTAGAATGCTTAAAGAAAATCGTTTCCCTTTTTTATTTAAGGATAAGCTACCATAGGAAGCAATTTCAAAATATTGCCAGATCTGGCTTTCTGTCATATCTCTTATGGCTCAGACAGTAAAGAATCTTCCTGCAATGCAGGAGACCCAGGTTCAATTTGTGAGTCATAAAGATCCCCTGGAGCAGGAAATGGCAACCCACTCCAGTATTCTTGCCTGGAGAAGTGCACGGACAGAGGAGCCTGGTGGGCTACAGTCCACGGGGTCACAAAGAATCAAACTAAGTGGCTAACACCTTTCACTTTCACTTTCTTCTCTACCAAATTGTGAAGGTTATGAGCAGAAATATTGTGAGTAACTGGCCGATTGGTTTAGTTACTCATTTTCACAGGTAATATATTTAATACATTTATTGAGTGAGGAGTTTGTGTTGACAAAGAAGAAACCCTATAGAAAACTCGGTCCATCTATTCCTGGAAAATATGGTTGAACTTGGCAAATATTAGACACAAACAAACAAAAAAAACTAACATGCATCCCTACATCAGCCAAAGGCAGAGAATGGTTA
Source organism: Tragulus kanchil (assembly GCA_022376925.1). Classification (NCBI taxonomy): domain Eukaryota; kingdom Metazoa; phylum Chordata; class Mammalia; order Artiodactyla; family Tragulidae; genus Tragulus; species Tragulus kanchil. The sequence goes on from JAIOJX010000025.1 coordinate 10,358,089, forward strand.
GACATTCCACTTTATACCTGTATTTATGTCTTTCAAATTATGTTTCCAGTTTCAGTGTTTTCAATTAAGTTAGGAATACAATGGGTAAAGTTTGTTTCTCATTCCTAATTTGATTTAACTGTTTGTGGTGATAATAATGATAATATTCACCATGGCATTAATTTCAAAGAAAATAGCTCCTCAAGTTCTTCCCTGTTTCTCCCAAAGAAAACTACCATAGATCCACATTACATATTTAGTATAAAGTTCATCCTTAGCTCTGTCATTCATTAAAATGCACATCTCATTTTCAAAGTTGCATTTCATGAACAAATTTAACTTGTTTAACAGCATGCCCAATTCTGCCATACACAGTTATTGTATAGTATAGTCAATTTACATTTAAACATAAATCAACATTAAGAGGATAACTAAAATTTCACTGTCATTAGAGACAGATGAAAACTGAGGCAATTGAATCAAAGAGAAAGGAGACACTGATCTTGTGGCCGCACTGTCCCTTGTCTCCAGTAACTCTTCTAATCCTGTTCCAGTGGCTTTCTGTCATATCTCTTATGGCTCAGACAGTAAAGAATCTTCCTGCAATGCAGGAGACCCAGGTTCAATTTGTGAGTCATAAAGATCCCCTGGAGCAGGAAATGGCAACCCACTCCAGTATTCTTGCCTGGAGAAGTGCACGGACAGAGGAGCCTGGTGGGCTACAGTCCACGGGGTCACAAAGAATCAAACTAAGTGGCTAACACCTTTCACTTTCACTTTCTTCTCTACCAAATTGTGAAGGTTATGAGCAGAAATATTGTGAGTAACTGGCCGATTGGTTTAGTTACTCATTTTCACAGGTAATATATTTAATACATTTATTGAGTGAGGAGTTTGTGTTGACAAAGAAGAAACCCTATAGAAAACTCGGTCCATCTATTCCTGGAAAATATGGTTGAACTTGGCAAATATTAGACACAAACAAACAAAAAAACTAACATGCATCCCTACATCAGCCAAAGGCAGAGAATGGTTAGACATTCCACTTTATACCTGTATTTATGTCTTTCAAATTATGTTTCCAGTTTCAGTGTTTTCAATTAAGTTAGGAATACAATGGGTAAAGTTTGTTTCTCATTCCTAATTTGATTTAACTGTTTGTGGTGATAATAATGATAATATTCACCATGGCATTAATTTCAAAGAAAATAGCTCCTCAAGTTCTTCCCTGTTTCTCCCAAAGAAAACTACCATAGATCCACATTACATATTTAGTATAAAGTTCATCCTTAGCTCTGTCATTCATTAAAATGCACATCTCATTTTCAAAGTTGCATTTCATGAACAAATTTAACTTGTTTAACAGCATGCCCAATTCTGCCATACACAGTTATTGTATAGTATAGTCAATTTACATTTAAACATAAATCAACATTAAGAGGATAACTAAAATTTCACTGTCATTAGAGACAGATGAAAACTGAGGCAATTGAATCAAAGAGAAAGGAGACACTGATCTTGTGGCCGCACTGTCCCTTGTCTCCAGTAACTCTTCTAATCCTGTTCCAGTGGCTTTGCATAATCAGGCTTCAGGAATATGAGATTATCTTGGTTGAAATAGAGACAGTTTAACTGAATTATGACAGTATGTACTCAGTGCCTATTAAGAATACTAAAAATGAGTGTGTGTGAATTTCTTTATCCCAGCAGAGGTATTTATTGAACATGTAGGAAACTGTGCAAGTTTACTTCACATTGGTGGGAAACTGCCAGTGATTAAATGAGAGGGGACCCTTGTCTTGAATGCATGCATTGGGTTTCTGTCAAAGAAGCAGGACGACTAACGTTGATGATTTAGAATAATGTGCAAATTTTGAAGATTAGATTTTTCATAGACTTCATAATAAGCTCCCGCCCTTGTTTGTTTCCCACTGCCTATAAACTGGGTTGCATATTTATTGGAAGGAGATGATGGTGCTATTGACCATGGAGATACACAAGTACATGACTCAGGAGTTGAGAAGTTGAAGGCCAGACTGCTACCCCGTGTCAACAAGATGAGTCAACAGATCAGCAGCAATGTGAGCTACAGCAGAGCTTAGTTCTGTATTAATTCTCAGAGAGAAAATAAATTCTTATTTACTTCTTCATCTTATACAAATGTTCTGATGGCTACCTTTAATCTGGACACATTCAGAGAAGGCATTTCTGGGAAATGTGGCTCCAGCTTAGTTAATGTCTCAGAGTGCAAAGACGTTACAATAGTTACATTGTACGAGATATTAATGAAACAAGCACATAGACACATAACTGGTACAGGCATATTGGAAAAGAGGTTTAAAGTGCTTTGAGATGAAAAGAATTGACTAGTCAAGGTAATTTAAAACAAAGGTTGAGTTCTCAACTTAAAGAAAATAAAACTTTTACTAAACAGACTTAGAGATAAAGAAGCTTTGCAAAAAGTGGGAAAAGCATATGCAAAGTCTGGTGAGAGGGCCCAAAGCACCTGCCTGAATCTGTTTAAAAGTGGAAGTGTTAGTCCACTTTCCAGTAGCCCACAAGGTGCCTCTGTCCCTTGTCTCCAGTAACTCTTCTAATCCTGTTCCAGTGGCTTTGCATAATCAGGCTTCAGGAATATGAGATTATCTTGGTTGAAATAGAGACAGTTTAACTGAATTATGACAGTATGTACTCAGTGCCTATTAAGAATACTAAAAATGAGTGTGTGTGAATTTCTTTATCCCAGCAGAGGTATTTATTGAACATGTAGGAAACTGTGCAAGTTTACTTCACATTGGTGGGAAACTGCCAGTGATTAAATGAGAGGGGACCCTTGTCTTGAATGCATGCATTGGGTTTCTGTCAAAGAAGCAGGACGACTAACGTTGATGATTTAGAATAATGTGCAAATTTTGAAGATTAGATTTTTCATAGACTTCATAATAAGCTCCCGCCCTTGTTTGTTTCCCACTGCCTATAAACTGGGTTGCATATTTATTGGAAGGAGATGATGGTGCTATTGACCATGGAGATACACAAGTACATGACTCAGGAGTTGAGAAGTTGAAGGCCAGACTGCTACCCCGTGTCAACAAGATGAGTCAACAGATCAGCAGCAATGTGAGCTACAGCAGAGCTTAGTTCTGTATTAATTCTCAGAGAGAAAATAAATTCTTATTTACTTCTTCATCTTATACAAATGTTCTGATGGCTACCTTTAATCTGGACACATTCAGAGAAGGCATTTCTGGGAAATGTGGCTCCAGCTTAGTTAATGTCTCAGAGTGCAAAGACGTTACAATAGTTACATTGTACGAGATATTAATGAAACAAGCACATAGACACATAACTGGTACAGGCATATTGGAAAAGAGGTTTAAAGTGCTTTGAGATGAAAAGAATTGACTAGTCAAGGTAATTTAAAACAAAGGTTGAGTTCTCAACTTAAAGAAAATAAAACTTTTACTAAACAGACTTAGAGATAAAGAAGCTTTGCAAAAAGTGGGAAAAGCATATGCAAAGTCTGGTGAGAGGGCCCAAAGCACCTGCCTGAATCTGTTTAAAAGTGGAAGTGTTAGTCACTCAGTCAAGGCCAACTCTTTGTGATCCCATGGACTGTAGCCCACAAGGTGCCTCTGTCCATGGGATTCTCCAGGAAAGAACACTGGAGTGGGTGCCATGCCCTTCTCCAAAAACTTTTTTGAGCCACTCTGTTATAATAGTCTTGTAAGTTTGGACAACTCTGTCTTTTTAATGTAGCACGATCACTGATTAAATTAAAGCAAGTTCTGTCTGGGAAACATGAAGCTAGAAACTAGATAAAATAGGTAAAGCAATTGTGTTGTGATGTTGGACAATATTAAGAATGTGACCCTGATCCTTGAGGAAAGGGGAAAAGATAAAGTACATGATATTCTTTCTGCATTTTTCTTACTTATAAGCCATGGTGTTGTAAGGGGCAACCCAAGCAGAGCACGATATTCTCACTGAGTTGAGGAGACAGAAATTAGAGTTCAGGGAGATTGCAGTAGCAGGAATGTACAGAGGCGAGTCACAGAGACAGTAGTTATCAAGCAAGAGAGCTTAAAAAACCTGTACAGGCTTCCCCTGGAGGCTTAACTGAATTCTAAGCTGCATAAAGGTAGAGTGAGATACTATGAGGCCAGGCAAAAAAACAAACATCAAAGAAAGAACAATTACCATGTAAGTCTTACGTGAGGTTATTGATATTTCTCCAGCAGACTTGATTCCAGCTTGTTCTTCATCCAGCCTGGCATTTTGCATGATGTACTTTGCATATAAATTAAATAAGTAGGGTGACAATATACAGACTTTGTGTACTCCTTTCCCAGTTTGGAACCAGTTCATTGTTTCATCTCTGGTTCCATCTGTTGCTTCTTGTCCTGCATGCAGGTTTCTCAGGAGGCAGGTAAGGTGGTCTGATATCCCATCTCTTTCAGAACTTTCCACAGTTTGTTGTGATCCACATGGTCAAATACTTTAGCATAGTCAGTGAAGCACATGTAGATGTTCTTCAGGAATTCCCTTGTTCTTTCTATGATGTAAGGGATGTTGACAATTTGATCTCTGGTCCATCTGCCCTTTCTAAATTCATCTTGTACATCTGAAAGTTCTCAGTTCACATACTTTTGAAGCCTAGCTTGGAGGATCTTAAGCATTACTTTGCTAGCATGTGAAATGAGTGCAATGTTGCTGTAGTTTGAATATTCTTTGACATTGCCCTTCTCCAAAAACTTTTTTGAGCCACTCTGTTATAATAGTCTTGTAAGTTTGGACAACTCTGTCTTTTTAATGTAGCACGATCACTGATTAAATTAAAGCAAGTTCTGTCTGGGAAACATGAAGCTAGAAACTAGATAAAATAGGTAAAGCAATTGTGTTGTGATGTTGGACAATATTAAGAATGTGACCCTGATCCTTGAGGAAAGGGGAAAAGATAAAGTACATGATATTCTTTCTGCATTTTTCTTACTTATAAGCCATGGTGTTGTAAGGGGCAACCCAAGCAGAGCACGATATTCTCACTGAGTTGAGGAGACAGAAATTAGAGTTCAGGGAGATTGCAGTAGCAGGAATGTACAGAGGCGAGTCACAGAGACAGTAGTTATCAAGCAAGAGAGCTTAAAAAACCTGTACAGGCTTCCCCTGGAGGCTTAACTGAATTCTAAGCTGCATAAAGGTAGAGTGAGATACTATGAGGCCAGGCAAAAAAACAAACATCAAAGAAAGAACAATTACCATGTAAGTCTTACGTGAGGTTATTGATATTTCTCCAGCAGACTTGATTCCAGCTTGTTCTTCATCCAGCCTGGCATTTTGCATGATGTACTTTGCATATAAATTAAATAAGTAGGGTGACAATATACAGACTTTGTGTACTCCTTTCCCAGTTTGGAACCAGTTCATTGTTTCATCTCTGGTTCCATCTGTTGCTTCTTGTCCTGCATGCAGGTTTCTCAGGAGGCAGGTAAGGTGGTCTGATATCCCATCTCTTTCAGAACTTTCCACAGTTTGTTGTGATCCACATGGTCAAATACTTTAGCATAGTCAGTGAAGCACATGTAGATGTTCTTCAGGAATTCCCTTGTTCTTTCTATGATGTAAGGGATGTTGACAATTTGATCTCTGGTCCATCTGCCCTTTCTAAATTCAGCTTGTACATCTGAAAGTTCTCGGGTCCACATACTGTTGAAGCCTATCTTGGAGGATTTTGAGCTTTACTTTGCTAGCCTGTGAAATGAGTGCAATGGTGCGGTAGTTTGAACATTCTTTGGCATTGCCCTTCTTTGGGATTAGAATGAAAACTGATCTTTTCCAGTGCTGAGGCCACTTCTGAGTTTTCCAAATTTGCTGGCACATTTAGTGTAGCACTTTACCCACAAGTCCAACCAAAATGTTGTACATAAGAGTTCATGGCAGCTTGGTTAATAGCTCCAAACTAAAACAGCCTAAGAGCACATACCACATATAAATCTCAAAAACTTGTTTAGTGAAAGAACCAGTCACAAAAGAATATATATTGAATGATTCCATGTATATAAAATTCTAGTTCAGTAAATACACTTGTAAAGTCACTTGAAGGAACTTTGGGGAGATGATAGGAATGTTCCCCAATTTTATTCTGATAGTCCTTTCTTGGATGAATACTTTTATTAAAATACATTATTTTAAAATGTGTATATTTTATTGTATATAAGTGATTGATATCTCACAGTTGTAAAAGAAAGAAATGGGAATAGAAATCATTTTTTCAAACTTACATGCAACACCTTAATAGAGTTAATATCTTTTCTAGATACTGCCACCAAATAGGTTTCCTTTTTTTGTTCCCTCATTTCTGATTCTTCACAGACAGTACAAAATAAAAGGAAATTATATATATAAAAAAAATTGTAACAAGAAGTATGCTTATTTCTGTGAGTGCTCAGTCATGACCAACTCTTTGTGACCCCATGGACTGTAGCTTGCCATGCCCTTTTGTTCATGGAATTTTCCAGGAAAGAATATTGGAAAAAGATTGCCATTTCCTACTTCAGGGGAGTTTTCTGACCCAGAAATCGTAGCTGTGTCTCCTGCATTTCCTGCATTGGCAGGCAGTTTCTTTGCCACTGATCCACCTGAGAAGCACAAACTCTGTATAGATATTTATATGATACTTATGATAATATCAAAATGCTCATTTATTTACTTGATGAAAACAACCAATGTAACTATTCTTTTTTTTTGAATTTTTATATTTATTATAGAAAAATAAGGAAACTTATTGCTCCAAATACTATTCATATCTTTGTAACTATTCTTATTGTAATTGAAATTATTTTACTTCTTTAGACAGAAACTCAGTCCTTACTGAGTTCTTCTATAGCAAAATGGATCTATATTCTTTTAATTTCTATTTTTAGTTAATTATTTTGAAAATGCTACCCCCAATTTTTTTTTTCTTTTTTTGGCCACTTCTATTGGTCTTTCATTTATTTCCATTGTTGTTCTTTGGCCTATATGGGCCTCCCATCGCAGTGGTCTCTGTTGCTGCTGAGCACCGGCTCTGGGCTCATGTCCTCCAGAGCTCCAGCTCGGTAGTTGGACATATCAGTCCAGCCGCACAGCGGAATGTGGGATCCTCCCAGGCCAGGGATCGAACCGGCACCCCTTGCAATGCAAGGCGGTGTCCTTACCCACTGGACCACCAGAGAAGCCCACCCCAAAATATTTTCAATAATTATAAATAATCTCTAATTACTTAGTGAGAATGTATATATGTTTGATATATGCATACTTTTTTAAAAATAAAAAGTAAGTAAATTAAGAAGTCTATGCAGTAGTAACCATGTAGAAGTAAAAAGTTTGCAGTTTCTACTGGAATCTTATTTTCAGTCCTAGAGTTCTGCTGCCCTCTGCTGATGGTTACATCCTGTACTGATGGGGAAACGGAATTCATAGAAACACTGACTCCTTGCAAATACAGGAAGCCTGAACAAGAGAAGCAGAGTTTTCCCCATGGATTCCCCATCAAAGATACATCTAGCCACTAAAGGAGAAACGTGAATTCATATAGAGTTAGAATTGCAAGGATTGTAGCCTTTTAAAATCTGTAGTGACCTAGGAAATTAGATACTTTTCCCATTTTATCGAAATCAAATTTGAGACTTCTGAAACTGAAGTGACTTTATCAAATAAACTCAATCACTCAGTGGTAAATCCAAAAATAACATATAGAGCTTGTCTTTATTCAAATGAAACTGAGCCATCTACCAAACACATTGTCACACATGGTCCACATTATTTGTTAAAGTGAGACAGCAGGCAGCAACATGAAGAAAACTTGAATGTAGCAACTTTGTTTTCAGTTACCATTAAATACTATATACAAAAATTCTTCCCTGCCTCCCTCCCTCCTTTCCTTCTTTCCATTTTTGCTTTCTTTCTCCCTTCTTCTCTTTCTCTGTCCCTCTCCCTCCCTGCTCCTCTTTCTTCTTCCTTCCTTTTTCCCTATGAGTAACTTTTGGCCCTATTTATGATGGATGGGAACAGCATAGGATTCAGGTAAAGAGTCTAGGCTTTGTCATTAGATATGTATTTTAATCCCATTTCTACCACCGATGAGCCACATGGTTCTTAGGCAATTTGTTTAATCTTCCTAAACCTCAGTGGTTTCATCAGTAAATTGGAGATGGAAATAATGGCAGAATGCCATGCAGAGATTGTGAGCATTAAATAATATTGTAAACACTCAATCATACTTACAAGCAATAAATATTAGAAATACAAAATAGAATTTGTGCAAGAATTTAAAATGCTTATGTTCATAGTAGGCTTAAAATATTGTAAACAAAATCAATTTTGATACTTTACTAATCTAAATATTATTCTGTCAACATTTAGAATTATAAGTAAATTAAGAAGTCTATGCAGTAGTAACCATGTAGAAGTAAAAAGTTTGCAGTTTCTACTGGAATCTTATTTTCAGTCCTAGAGTTCTGCTGCCCTCTGCTGATGGTTACATCCTGTACTGATGGGGAAACGGAATTCATAGAAACACTGACTCCTTGCAAATACAGGAAGCCTGAACAAGAGAAGCAGAGTTTTCCCCATGGATTCCCCATCAAAGATACATCTAGCCACTAAAGGAGAAACGTGAATTCATATAGAGTTAGAATTGCAAGGATTGTAGCCTTTTAAAATCTGTAGTGACCTAGGAAATTAGATACTTTTCCCATTTTATCGAAATCAAATTTGAGACTTCTGAAACTGAAGTGACTTTATCAAATAAACTCAATCACTCAGTGGTAAATCCAAAAATAACATATAGAGCTTGTCTTTATTCAAATGAAACTGAGCCATCTACCAAACACATTGTCACACATGGTCCACATTATTTGTTAAAGTGAGACAGCAGGCAGCAACATGAAGAAAACTTGAATGTAGCAACTTTGTTTTCAGTTACCATTAAATACTATATACAAAAATTCTTCCCTGCCTCCCTCCCTCCTTTCCTTCTTTCCATTTTTGCTTTCTTTCTCCCTTCTTCTCTTTCTCTGTCCCTCTCCCTCCCTGCTCCTCTTTCTTCTTCCTTCCTTTTTCCCTATGAGTAACTTTTGGCCCTATTTATGATGGATGGGAACAGCATAGGATTCAGGTAAAGAGTCTAGGCTTTGTCATTAGATATGTATTTTAATCCCATTTCTACCACCGATGAGCCACATGGTTCTTAGGCAATTTGTTTAATCTTCCTAAACCTCAGTGGTTTCATCAGTAAATTGGAGATGGAAATAATGGCAGAATGCCATGCAGAGATTGTGAGCATTAAATAATATTGTAAACACTCAATCATACTTACCGAAGCAATAAATATTAGAAATACAAAAATAGAATTTGTGCAAGAATTTAAAATGCTTATGTTCATAGTAGGCTTAGAAAATGTCCACTATTGAAATATAAACAATAGTGTTACTAGTCCTACTACTCTCTTGCAGTTTTATTCCACAATATTATACTTTTAATTCTAAATATTCATTCTTCCTGGCTCAACATTTGGTATTTAGTATAATTCCATAAAATTTTCCCTAAAGCCAAAGTAAGGGCTGTGAAATTTTTAAGTGATATGATTTATGAATATTTAGAATGCTGTCCCTTTCTCCAGATTAAAATTAGTGTTTTCATCAGTCATATCATAGTGGATAAAAGTCTCAGTGTGCCTTTGAATGAAATACTGACAATTTCATTTAAATGCCAATGTTTATTTGGGGGAAGGATACACATAACTGTTTGTCTCTATCAGTGTGTTATAGACACGAGTTTAGGCAGTTTAGAGAAAGGTGGTGAAGGGGGAGGTGGAATTGGGTCGTGTGTTTCAGTGGTGGTCATGCAGTTGAGGTCAAGACCTTGGGCTGTAACTTTGTTACCGGAGTGTTATTGCTTCTCAGCTCTTCAGATGACAAATCAGGGGAAATTGTGTGTTAACTCAGCTTATTATTAGCTTCCCCCACTCATCTATAAACTCTCACTCCCACAGTGAAAACTGTCTGTTACCACCTCCCTTTTATTTACTTAGTTGTTTCTTTCTGGAATACATTTATAACAGTACAAGAATTGTTAACGTGTACCCCCACAGGAAGAAACTTTACCAGCTAGTCTGTCCTTCATATCCATGTCCACTATGACTCCATTCATCTCCAAAGTTACTTAGGTCAGGAGTTTTTCTTCTCATTTTTTTTCCAAAGTTTTACTTAGGTTCATGATGGAGGGAAGTGCTAGGCTTTGTCATTAGATATGTATTTTAATCCCATTTCTACCACCGATGAGCCACATGGTTCTTAGGCAATTTGTTTAATCTTCCTAAACCTCAGTGGTTTCATCAGTAAATTGGAGATGGAAATAATGGCAGAATGCCATGCAGAGATTGTGAGCATTAAATAATATTGTAAACACTCAATCATACTTACCGAAGCAATAAATATTAGAAATACAAAAATAGAATTTGTGCAAGAATTTAAAATGCTTATGTTCATAGTAGGCTTAGAAAATGTCCACTATTGAAATATAAACAATAGTGTTACTAGTCCTACTACTCTCTTGCAGTTTTATTCCACAATATTATACTTTTAATTCTAAATATTCATTCTTCCTGGCTCAACATTTGGTATTTAGTATAATTCCATAAAATTTTCCCTAAAGCCAAAGTAAGGGCTGTGAAATTTTTAAGTGATATGATTTATGAATATTTAGAATGCTGTCCCTTTCTCCAGATTAAAATTAGTGTTTTCATCAGTCATATCATAGTGGATAAAAGTCTCAGTGTGCCTTTGAATGAAATACTGACAATTTCATTTAAATGCCAATGTTTATTTGGGGGAAGGATACACATAACTGTTTGTCTCTATCAGTGTGTTATAGACACGAGTTTAGGCAGTTTAGAGAAAGGTGGTGAAGGGGGAGGTGGAATTGGGTCGTGTGTTTCAGTGGTGGTCATGCAGTTGAGGTCAAGACCTTGGGCTGTAACTTTGTTACCGGAGTGTTATTGCTTCTCAGCTCTTCAGATGACAAATCAGGGGAAATTGTGTGTTAACTCAGCTTATTATTAGCTTCCCCCACTCATCTATAAACTCTCACTCCCACAGTGAAAACTGTCTGTTACCACCTCCCTTTTATTTACTTAGTTGTTTCTTTCTGGAATACATTTATAACAGTACAAGAATTGTTAACGTGTACCCCCACAGGAAGAAACTTTACCAGCTAGTCTGTCCTTCATATCCATGTCCACTATGACTCCATTCATCTCCAAAGTTACTTAGGTCAGGAGTTTTTCTTCTCATTCTTTTCACTGAGATTGTTCCAAACATTTGTAGTATGATTATCTTCTCTTGTCACCATCATGATTTCATCCTGAGCTCCTCAAAACTCCTAAATGATTTGTTCTAATTTACACACATTAAGGTTTAATTGTAGTGCTGTAAAGCTCTATGGGTTTTGATTAATGCATAGCATCATGTATATACTTTTATGGCTGTTGTTCAGAATGATTTCACTACCTTAAAAATCCATTAGAGATTTCCTGGCAGTCAGTTGGTTAGGACTCCGTGCTTTCTCTATGGAGCCCTGGGTTTGATCCCTGGTTGGAGAATTAAGATCCCACAAGCCATGCATTGTGGCCAAAAATAAGAGAGAATATCACTTGTGTTTTACTTACTCAGTGTCTTGCCCCTGAGAAAACCTGACAACCTCTGACCTTTAACTCTTTCTGGTTTTGCTTTTCCCAGAGTGTCATATATTTAAACATACAGTATATAGCCTTTTCAGGCATAACTTTTTTCGCTTAGCAGTATGCCTTTATTTGGGCTTCATTTTTATCACTGAATAATAGTCCGTATTATTAAATATTCCCAAAACTAGATCACAGTATCTAGACCCATCACTTCATGGCAAATGGAAGGGGAAAATGTAGAAGCAGTGACAGATTTCCTCTTCTTGGGCTCTAAAATCTCTGTGGATGGTGACTGCAGCCATGAAATTAGAAGATGATTGCTTCTTGGCAGGAAAGCTATGACAAACCTAGACAGTGTGTTAAAAAACAAAGACATCTTTTTTTTTTTTTTTTTTTTTTTGGGTGGAGGTTGGGTTGAGGAGGGAGGGGAGCAGGCGGGCCACTTCCATTGGTCTTTCATTTCTCCATTTTCATCCGTCCTTGTTCTTTGGCTCCTGTGGGCTTCCCCTTGCGGTGGCGTCTGTCGCTGCAGAGCTCCGGCTCTGGGCGCATGCGCTCCAGAGCTGCAGCTTGGCAATTGGACACATCGGTCCAGCCGCTCCGCGGCACCTGGGATCCTCCCAGGCCAGGGATCGAACCGGCGCCCCTTGTACTGCAAGGCGGTGTCCTTACCCACTGCACCACCAGGGGAAGCCCCAAAGACATCATTTTGCTGATGAAGATTTGTGTAGTTAAGACTGTAGTCTTTTCAGTAGTCATGTATGGATGTGAGAGTTGGACCATAAAGAAAGTTGAGCACTAAAGAATTGATGCTTTCAAACCGTGGTACTGAAGAAGATTCTTGAGAGTCCCTTGGACAGCAAGAAGATCAAAGAAGTCCATCCTAAAGGAAATCAACCCTGAATATTCATTGGAAGGAATGATGCTGAAGTTGAAGCTCCAATATTTCGGTAACCTGATGCAAAGAGCCAACTCTTTGGAAAAGACCCTAATGCTGGGAGAAATAGAAGGCAGAAGGAGAAGCGGGTGACAGAGGATGAGATAGTTCGATGGCATCACCAATGCAATGTACATGAACTTGGGCAAATTCCAGGAGATAGTGAGGGGTGGGGAGGCCTGGCATGCTGCAGTCTGTGGAGTTACAAAGAGTTGAGCATGACTTTGCGACCTGAGAACAACAGTATTCCATTATTTGGGCTTCATTCTTATCACTGAATAATAGTCCGTATTATTAAATATTCCCAAAACTAGATCACAGTATCTAGACCCATCACTTCATGGCAAATGGAAGGGGAAAATGTAGAAGCAGTGACAGATTTCCTCTTCTTGGGCTCTAAAATCTCTGTGGATGGTGACTGCAGCCATGAAATTAGAAGATGATTGCTTCTTGGCAGGAAAGCTATGACAAACCTAGACAGTGTGTTAAAAAACAAAGACATCTTTTTTTTTTTTTTTTTTGGGTGGAGGTTGGGTTGAGGAGGGAGGGGAGCAGGCGGGCCACTTCCATTGGTCTTTCATTTCTCCATTTTCATCCGTCCTTGTTCTTTGGCTCCTGTGGGCTTCCCCTTGCGGTGGCGTCTGTCGCTGCAGAGCTCCGGCTCTGGGCGCATGCGCTCCAGAGCTGCAGCTTGGCAATTGGACACATCGGTCCAGCCGCTCCGCGGCACCTGGGATCCTCCCAGGCCAGGGATCAAACCGGCACCCCTTGTACTGCAAGGCGGTGTCCTTACCCACTGCACCACCAGGGGAAGCCCCAAAGACATCATTTTGCTGATGAAGATTTGTGTAGTTAAGACTGTAGTCTTTTCAGTAGTCATGTATGGATGTGAGAGTTGGACCATAAAGAAAGTTGAGCACTAAAGAATTGATGCTTTCAAACCGTGGTACTGAAGAAGATTCTTGAGAGTCCCTTGGACAGCAAGAAGATCAAAGAAGTCCATCCTAAAGGAAATCAACCCTGAATATTCATTGGAAGGAATGATGCTGAAGTTGAAGCTCCAATATTTCGGTAACCTGATGCAAAGAGCCAACTCTTTGGAAAAGACCCTAATGCTGGGAGAAATAGAAGGCAGAAGGAGAAGCGGGTGACAGAGGATGAGATAGTTCGATGGCATCACCAATGCAATGTACATGAACTTGGGCAAATTCCAGGAGATAGTGAGGGGTGGGGAGGCCTGGCATGCTGCAGTCTGTGGAGTTACAAAGAGTTGAGCATGACTTTGCGACCTGAGAACAACAGTATTCCATTATGTGGATGTGCTACAGTTTATCTATTCACCTACTGAAAGCCATTTTGAGTATTCACACTTTTTGGTGATTGTGGGTAAAACTGCTATAAACATTCACTAAAAATGAATGAAGGGGAACCCGCCCGCCGCGAGGAGCCGCCGGAACCCGCCCGCCGCGAGGAGCCGCCGGAACCCGCGAGGAGCCGCGGACGCCGCGAGGAGCCGCGGACGCCGCGAGGAGCGGGTAAGTTCAGCCACTCCAACTGGAGGGCTTGCTGAATGGAGAGAGGAAGTCGTCCACGGGTTGCTGACCAGGGACTGGGCACGAGTTGGACGGGAAAGCTCGCGTCCGCCTTTGGTACTTAGACACATAACCGGCAGTGTCGGAGGAGCCCGCGCTCCCCTAGAGCAGCAGTAGCAGCGGAGGAAGCCGGGGAAAGAGCAGGGATTGGAGACGACAGGCGGGCGCGCGGTCGAGCCGGGGCGCCCCCCTCCAACACGGGACTGCGCGCGCCGCGGCCTCCGCCCGACTGACTGGGATCAGCCCACCGTCCCTGCCAGCACCCAGTATGGCAGCAAAGCCCTCATTTTGCTGAACACAAAAACAGAAACCACAGCAACCGGCACTGTAAGGGAAAGACCACGCCATCAAGACACCACCATCAAGAGCAGATTGGTTTCCAACAGGCAGATATGAAGATAAAAACCAAGGACAGTATTTAACTTTTTTTTTTTTTTTTTCATTTTTTCTGCTTGTTTGTGGTGGACTATTTTGCTTATTCAATTGATTGGTTTGGGGTTTATTAGTTTCTTTGTTTATTGGGGGTTTTTTATGTTTGTTTGGTTTTTTTTTGTTTGTTTGTTTTTTTGTTTTTTGTAGTTTTCATTTGTTTGATTTATTCTATGTGTTTTTTCTTTGTTTTTCGGTCTCATTAATTTTTTTTTTTTTTTGCTCTTTTTAATTTTTAACCTTCTTTTGACTTTTATTATATTTTTTTAACTTTAATTTTAATTCTTGAAAAGCTCTAATACCCTTTTCTCTTTCCTCTATCCCCCTGCTATCTTTCCCTCTGTTCTCAATGTAAAACTTCTTCCTAGCTATCAATATCCTCAAAGAGTTGAGCATGACTTTGCGACCTGAGAACAACAGTATTCCATTATGTGGATGTGCTACAGTTTATCTATTCACCTACTGAAAGCCATTTTGAGTATTCACACTTTTTGGTGATTGTGGGTAAAACTGCTATAAACATTCACTAAAAATGAATGAAGGGGAACCCGCCCGCCGCGAGGAGCCGCCGGAACCCGCCCGCCGCGAGGAGCCGCCGGAACCCGCGAGGAGCCGCGGACGCCGCGAGGAGCCGCGGACGCCGCGAGGAGCGGGTAAGTTCAGCCACTCCAACTGGAGGGCTTGCTGAACGGAGAGAGGAAGTCGTCCACGGGTTGCTGATCAGGGACTGGGCACGAGTTGGACGGGAAAGCTCGCGTCCGCCTTTGGTACTTAGACACATAACCGGCAGTGTCGGAGGAGCCCGCGCTCCCCTAGAGCAGCAGTAGCAGCGGAGGAAGCCGGGGAAAGAGCAGGGATTGGAGACGACAGGCGGGCGCGCGGTCGAGCCGGGGCGCCCCCCTCCAACACGGGACTGCGCGCGCCGCGGCCTCCGCCCGACTGACTGGGATCAGCCCACCGTCCCGGCCAGCACCCAGTATGGCAGCAAAGCCCTCATTTTGCTGAACACAAAAACAGAAACCACAGCAACCGGCACTGTAAGGGAAAGACCACGCCATCAAGACACCACCATCAAGAGCAGATTGGTTTCCAACAGGCAGATATGAAGATAAAAACCAAGGACAGTATTTAACTTTTTTTTTTTTTTTTTCTTTTTTTTCTGCTTGTTTGTGGTGGACTATTTTGCTTATTCAATTGATTGGTTTGGGGTTTATTAGTTTCTTTGTTTATTGGGGGTTTTTTATGTTTGTTTGGTTTTTTTTTGTTTGTTTGTTTTTTTGTTTTTTGTAGTTTTCATTTGTTTGATTTATTCTATGTGTTTTTTCTTTGTTTTTCGGTCTCATTAATTTTTTTTTTTTTGCTCTTTTTAATTTTTAACCTTCTTTTGACTTTTATTATATTTTTTTAACTTTAATTTTAATTCTTGAAAACCTCTAATTCTCTTTTCTCTTTCCTCTTTCCCACTGCTTTCTTTCTCTATGTTCTAAATGTAAAACATCTTCCTAGCTATCAATATCCTCTAGACAAATTATTTCCTATCTTTCTGTCTGCACTATTCACTTCCAAATGCACTAAACAGTACACACACTAATCTTTGCTACCTAATCCTATAAAATACTTCCAAGACAAATCTTTTCCTTTTATTACTTATAGACTCTCCTCCTTGTCACCCCGAGCACATGTCCTAATTTAAAATTGCTTTCATTGTAATTATCCAAGCCAGGACCTTGTGCTAGATCTATTATTCAGGCACTATTTTAATTAATTCAAAGCTTAACGGGCAAGTATCATCTGTGATTGCATGAGTTGCTAGAAAGATTTCCTGCGCCTTATCTCTGTAAAACTGGTCAGTTGTGGGGATTGCTGTATATGTATGTGTATCTTATGATTATGTTAGAAAACATCTGCATGCTTTTATGACTGTCACCCATCAGGGATGCACCTCTTGTTCCTCAGATGCTAGTGTGTGAACTAGTATCACAGAACACCATAGCAAACCAGACATAGAGCCTACACTCCCTGACCAATCATCAAACCAAGGATCCTCGAAGCGGAAGCCCGGATTCCAAGACCCCACACTGATTATCAAAGAACATACAACACTACAGATTATTCACCTGTAAACAAGGTCTATCACCACCCAAGACACAAGCCACTGAACCCTTCTACAAGGACAAAAACCCAAAGGAAGGGAGAATTCAACCAAGAAGCCTGGTGGGAATAAGAACTCCATACACACAGACACACACAAAGAAACAAAAATTAACCTAATAATGAAACGTCAGAGAAACACTGTACAAATGAAGGACCAAGCTAGAGAAACACCACTTCAAATGACAGGGGAGGAGATAGACAAGCTATCTGAAAGAGAATTCAGAAAAACTATACTAATGAGGATGCAAAACACCGAAAACAGAATATTAGAGGAAATTAGTGCATTGAGAAAAGACATGCAGGAAATGAAAAATAAGCAAATAGAGACCACCAACTCAATTGCTGAACTCAAAAATACTATAGAAGGTCTCAACAGTAGAGTATCAGAGGCTGAAGAACGGATAAGTGAGCTGGAAGACAGAATGGTGGAAAGAAGTGCTGAAGAACAGAACAAAGCCCAAAGAATTAAAAGAACTGAGGATAGCCTCAGAGACCTATGGGACAATATTAAACGCACCAACATTAGAATTATAGGAGTTCCAGAAGAAGAAGAAGAGAAGAAAGACTATGAAAAATTCTTGAAGAGGTTATGGTTGAAAACTTCCCCAGCATGGGAAAGGAGATAGTCAGCCAAGTCCAGGAAGCACATGTCTATTTAAAATTGTTCAGTTTCCCCCTTTAGATCTATTATTCAGGCACTATTTTAATTAATTCAAAGCTTAACGGGCAAGTATCATCTGTGATTGCATGAGTTGCTAGAAAGATTTCCTGCGCCTTATCTCTGTAAAACTGGTCAGTTGTGGGGATTGCTGTATATGTATGTGTATCTTATGATTATGTTAGAAAACATCTGCATGCTTTTATGACTGTCACCCATCAGGGATGCACCTCTTGTTCCTCAGATGCTAGTGTGTGAACTAGTATCACAGAACACCATAGCAAACCAGACATAGAGCCTACACTCCTGACCAATCATCAAACCAAGGATCCTCAAGCGGAAGCCCGGATTCCAAGACCCCACACTGATTATCAAAGAACATACAACACTACAGATTATTCACCTGTAAACAAGGTCTATCACCACCCAAGACACAAGCCACTGAACCCTTCTACAAGGACAAAACCCAAAGGAAGGAGAATTCAACCAAGAAGCCTGGTGGGAATAAGAACTCCATACACACAGACACACACAAAGAAACAAAATTAACCTAATAATGAAACGTCAGAGAAACACTGTACAAATGAAGGACCAAGCTAGAGAACCACCAATTAAAAAGACAGGGAGGAGATAGACAAGCTATCTGAAAGAGAATTCAGAAAAACTATACTAATGAGGATGCAAAACACCGAAAACAGAATATTAGAGGAAATTAGTGCATTGAGAAAAGACATGCAGGAAATGAAAAATAAGCAAATAGAGACCACCAACTCAATTGCTGAACTCAAAAATACTATAGAAGGTCTCAACAGTAGAGTATCAGAGGCTGAAGAACGGATAAGTGAGCTGGAAGACAGAATGGTGGAAAGAAGTGCTGAAGAACAGAACAAAGCCCAAAGAATTAAAAGAACTGAGGATAGCCTCAGAGACCTATGGGACAATATTAAACGCACCAACATTAGAATTATAGGAGTTCCAGAAGAAGAAGAAGAGAAGAAAGACTATGAAAAAATTCTTGAAGAGGTTATAGTTGAAAACTTCCCCAGCATGGGAAAGGAGATAGTCAGCCAAGTCCAGGAAGCACAAAGAGTTCCATACAGGAGAAACCCCAGAAGAAACACACCAAGGCACATACTAATCAAACTAACGCAGACTAAATATAAAGACAGATTACTAAAAGCAGCTAGGAGCAAACAAAAAATAACATATAAAGGAAACCCCATACGTTTAACTGCGGATCTCTCAACAGAAACCCTACAGGCCAGAGGAGAATGGCAAGATACATTTAAACGGCTAAAAGAGAATAACCTGCAACCACGAATTCTCTACCCAGCAAGAATCTCATTCAAAATCGATGGTGAAGTCAAAAGCTTCACAGACAAGCAAAAACTAAAAGAATTCTGTACCATAAAACCAGCCCTACAACAAGTGTTAAAGGACCTGATATAGCCAATAAATACAAGAGTAGGAGAAGCCTTACAAATCAAACCCCAAATTTCTAAGAAGATGACAATAGGAACATTCGTATCAATAATTACTTTGAATGTAAATGGACTAAATGCTCCAACCAAACGACACAGGCTGGCTGAATGGATCCAGAAGCAAGACCCATATATATGCTGTTTACAAGAGACCCACTTCAGACCTAGAGACACTCATAGACTGAAAGTGAAAGGCTGGAAAAAGATATTTCATGCAAATGGAAATCAAAAGAAAGCTGGAGTAGCAATCCTTATATCAGACAAAATAGACTTTAAAGTAAAGAAGATTCTAAGAGACAAGGCAGGTCACTACATCATGATTAAGGGATCTATCCAAGAGGAAGACATAACAGTCATGAATATCTACACACCCAACACAGGGGCACCTCAATACATAAGACAGGTACTTTCAGACATAAAAGAAGAAATCAATAATAACACAATAATAGGAGGAGACTTTAACACTCCTCTCACACCAATGGACAGATCAACAAAACAGAAAATTAATAAAGAAACACAAGCCTTAAATGCCACACTGGAAAAGATGGACCTCATCGATATCTTTAGGACGTTCCATCCAAAAGCAGAAGAATACACTTTCTTCTCAAGCGCTCACGGAACATTCTCCAGGATAGACCACATCTTGGGCCACAAATCTAACCTCAGTCAGTTCAAGAAAACCGAAATTATATCAACCATCTTCTCGGACCACAATGCAATGAGACTGGAGATCAACTACCAGAAAAAAAACCCTAAAAACAGAAACACATGGAGATTAAACAATACATACCTAAAAAACCAACTGATCATTGAGGAAATCAAAGGAGAAATTAAACAATTCCTAGAAGAAAATGACAATGAACACACAACAGTGCAAAACCTATGGGATACAGCAAAAGCAGTTCTAAGAGGGAAATTTATAGCAATACAATCCCACCTCAAGAAACTAGGAAAATATGAAGCAGATGACCTAACCCTCCGCTTAAAACAGTTGGAGAAAGAAGAACAAAAACATCCCAGAGCTAGCAGAAGAAGAGAAATCATAAAGATCAGAGCAGAAATAAATGAGAAAGAAACAAAAGAAACAAGTGTAAAGATAAATAAAACAAAAAGCTGGTTCTTTGAAAAGGTAAACAAAATTGACAAGCCACTGGCCAGACTCATTAAGGAACAAAATATACTTTAAGTAAATGGACTAAGAAAGACAAGGCTCAGGTCAAACCCTATATATGCTGTTTACAAGAGACCCACTTCAGACCTAGAGACACTCATAGACTGAAAGTGAAAGGCTGGAAAAAGATATTTCATGCAAATGGAAATCAAAAGAAAGCTGGAGTAGCAATCCTTATATCAGACAAAATAGACTTTAAAGTAAAGAAGATTCTAAGAGACAAGGCAGGTCACTACATCATGATTAAGGGATCTATCCAAGAGGAAGACATAACAGTCATGAATATCTACACACCCAACACAGGGGCACCTCAATACATAAGACAGGTACTTTCAGACATAAAAGAAGAAATCAATAATAACACAATAATAGGAGGAGACTTTAACACTCCTCTCACACCAATGGACAGATCAACAAAACAGAAAATTAATAAAGAAACACAAGCCTTAAATGCCACACTGGAAAAGATGGACCTCATCGATATCTTTAGGACGTTCCATCCAAAAGCAGAAGAATACACTTTCTTCTCAAGCGCTCACGGAACATTCTCCAGGATAGACCACATCTTGGGCCACAAATCTAACCTCAGTCAGTTCAAGAAAACCGAAATTATATCAACCATCTTCTCGGACCACAATGCAATGAGACTGGAGATCAACTACCAGAAAAAAAAAAAACCCTAAAAACAGAAACACATGGAGATTAAACAATACATACCTAAAAAACCAACTGATCATTGAGGAAATCAAAGGAGAAATTAAACAATTCCTAGAAGAAAATGACAATGAACACACAACAGTGCAAAACCTATGGGATACAGCAAAAGCAGTTCTAAGAGGGAAATTTATAGCAATACAATCCCACCTCAAGAAACTAGGAAAATATGAAGCAGATGACCTAACCCTCCGCTTAAAACAGTTGGAGAAAGAAGAACAAAAACATCCCAGAGCTAGCAGAAGAAGAGAAATCATAAAGATCAGAGCAGAAATAAATGAGAAAGAAACAAAAGAAACAAGTGTAAAGATAAATAAAACAAAAAGCTGGTTCTTTGAAAAGGTAAACAAAATTGACAAGCCACTGGCCAGACTCATTAAGAAAAAGAGAGAGAAGAACCAGATCAACAAAATCAAAAACGAAAAAGGAGAGATTACAACAGATAATGCAGAAATCCAAAGGATTCTAAGAGACTATTATGAGCAACTCTATGGCAACTGGACAACTTGGAAGAAATTGACAGTTTCTTGGACAGGATTAATCTCCCAAGACTGAGCCAGGAAGAAACAGAAACTTTGAACAACCCAATCACAAGCTCAGAAATCAACTTTGTGATTAAAAATCTACCCAAAAATAAAAGCCCAGGACCAGATGGCTTCACAGCCGAATTCTACCAAACATTTAAAGAAGAGCTAATGCCTGTCCTTCTAAAACTCTTTCAAAAAATTGCACAGGAAGGAAAACTCCCAAACACATTCTACGAGGCCACCATCACCCTGATACCCAAACCAGGCAAAGACAACACAAAAAAGGAAACCTATAGGCCAATTTCACTGATGAACTTAGATGCCAAGATCCTCAACAAAATCCTAGCAAACAGAATTCAACGACATGTCAAAAAACTCATACATCACGATCAAGTTGGGTTCATCCCAGGCATGCAAGGCTTCTTCAACATCCGCAAATCAATCAACGTGATACACCATATCAACAAGTTGAAAGACAAAAATCACATGATCATCTCAATAGATGCAGAAAAAGCCTTCGACAAAGTACAACATCCATTTATGATCAAAACTCTTCAGAAAATGGGCATAGAAGGAACCTATCTCAACATAATAAAAGCCATCTATGAGAAACCTACAGCGAACATTATTGTTAATGGTGAAAAACTGAAAGCATTCCCTCTAAGATCAGGAACAAGACAGGGGTGCCCACTTTCACCACTGCTATTCAACATAGTCCTGGAAGTCCTAGCAAAAGCAGTTCTAAGAGGGAAATTTATAGCAATACAATCCCACCTCAAGAAACTAGGAAAATATGAAGCAGATGACCTAACCCTCCGCTTAAAACAGTTGGAGAAAGAAGAACAAAAACATCCCAGAGCTAGCAGAAGAAGAGAAATCATAAAGATCAGAGCAGAAATAAATGAGAAAGAAACAAAAGAAACAAGTGTAAAGATAAATAAAACAAAAAGCTGGTTCTTTGAAAAGGTAAACAAAATTGACAAGCCACTGGCCAGACTCATTAAGAAAAAGAGAGAGAAGAACCAGATCAACAAAATCAAAAACGAAAAAGGAGAGATTACAACAGATAATGCAGAAATCCAAAGGATTCTAAGAGACTATTATGAGCAACTCTATGGCAACTGGACAACTTGGAAGAAATTGACAGTTTCTTGGACAGGATTAATCTCCCAAGACTGAGCCAGGAAGAAACAGAAACTTTGAACAACCCAATCACAAGCTCAGAAATCAACTTTGTGATTAAAATCTACCCAAAAATAAAAGCCCAGGACCAGATGGCTTCACAGCCGAATTCTACCAAACATTTAAAGAAGAGCTAATGCCTGTCCTTCTAAAACTCTTTCAAAAAATTGCACAGGAAGGAAAACTCCCAAACACATTCTACGAGGCCACCATCACCCTGATACCCAAACCAGGCAAAGACAACACAAAAAAGGAAACCTATAGGCCAATTTCACTGATGAACTTAGATGCCAAGATCCTCAACAAAATCCTAGCAAACAGAATTCAACGACATGTCAAAAAACTCATACATCACGATCAAGTTGGGTTCATCCCAGGCATGCAAGGCTTCTTCAACATCCGCAAATCAATCAACGTGATACACCATATCAACAAGTTGAAAGACAAAATCACATGATCATCTCAATAGATGCAGAAAAGCCTTCGACAAAGTACAACATCCATTTATGATCAAAACTCTTCAGAAAATGGGCATAGAAGGAACCTATCTCAACATAATAAAAGCCATCTATGAGAAACCTACAGCGAACATTATTGTTAATGGTGAAAAACTGAAAGCATTCCCTCTAAGATCAGGAACAAGACAGGGGTGCCCACTTTCACCACTGCTATTCAACATAGTCCTGGAAGTCCTAGCAACAGCAATAAGACAAGAGAAAGAAATCAAAGGAATCCAGATTGGAAAGGAAGAAGTCAAGCTCTCTCTCTTTGCAGACAACATGATATTATACATAGAAAATCCCAAAGACACGGTTACAAAGCTACTAGAACTAATCAATGAATTCAGCAAAGTTGCAGGATATAAAGTCAACACACAGAAGTCACTGGCATTCCTATACACAAACAATGAAAAATCAGAAAATGAAATCAAAGAGGCAATCCCCTTCACCATTGCAACCAAAAGAATCAAATATCTAGGAATAAACCTACCCAAAGAAACAAAAGAATTGTACACAGAAAATTACAAGACACTCATGAGAGACATTAAAGAAGACTTAAACAGATGGAGAGATATTCCATGTTCCTGGATTGGAAGAATCAATATTGTGAAAATGACCATACTTCCAAATATCATCTACAGATTCAATGCAATACCTATTCAACTACCACTGACATTTTTCACAGAACTAGACCAAATAATAACACAGTTCATATGGAAACACAGAATACCTCGAATAGCCAAAGCAATCCTGAGGAAGAAAAATGGAGTTGGAGGGATCAGCCTCCCTAACTTCAGACTCTACTACAAAGCAACAGTTATCAAGACAGTATGGTACTGGCACAAAAACAGAACTATAGATCAATGGAACAAGATTGAGAACCCAGAGATCAACCCACGCACCTATGGGTACCTTATTTTTGATAAAGGAGGAGAAACTATAAAATGGGACAAAGACAGCCTCGTTAACAAGTGGTGCTGGGAGAATTGGACAGCTACATGCAAAAAAATGAAATTGGAACATTCCCTGACGCCATACACTAAGATCAACTCAAAATGGATTAAAGACCTCAATGTAAGACCAGAAACCATCAAACTCTTAGAGGAGAATATAGGCAAAACCCTCAAGGACATCAATCAAAGCAAGATCTTCTCTGACCCACCAACTAAAATAGCAGAACTGAAAAGAAAAATGAACATATGGGACCTCATGAAACTTAAAAGCTTTTGTACAGCAAAAGAAATTACAAAAAAGTTCAACAGACACCCCACAGAGTGGGAGAAAATCATAGCAAATGAAACAACAGACAAAGAATTAATCTCCAAAATCTACAAGCAACTCAGACAACTCAGCACAGGGAAAATGAGCAGCCCAATCAAAAAATGGGAAAAAGATCTAAAGAGACGCCTTTCCAAAGAGGACATACAAATGGTCCAAAAGCACATGAAACGATGCTCAACCTCGCTTATTATTAGAGAAATGCAAATTAAAACCACAATGAGATACCACCTCACACCTGTCAGAATGGCCATCATCAACAAATCAACAGACAACAAATGCTGGAGAGGGTGTGGAGAAAAGGGAACCCTCTTGCATTGCTGGTGGGAATGTAAATTAATACAACCTCTATGGAAGACAATATGGAGATTCCTTAAAAAACTAAAAATAGAAGCACCCTATGACCCAGCAATCCCACTATTAGGCCTATATCCTGATGAAATCAAAACTGAAAGAGGCACCTGTACCCCAATGTTCATTGCAGCTCTCTATACAATAGCCAGAACATGGAAGCAACCTAAATGTCCAGCGACAAATGAATGGATCCAGGAGCTCTGGTACATATATACAATGGAATACTACTCAGCTGTTAAAAGAAATGCAGAAGACTCAGTCCTAATGAGGTGGCTGGCTTTAGAACCTATCATAAAAAGTGAAGTAAGTCAAAAAGAGAAAGACAAGTATAGTATACTAACTCATATATATGGGATCTAGTAAGATGGTCATGATAACACACACAGTGAACTCATGAAAAAACAGAGAATAGACATAAAGACATTGTGGAGACCGAACAATGGGAGGGAGTAACATGGGAACCTATACTGTCATGTGTAGAAAAGATAGCTATTGTCATTGTGCTAGGGGAATAGGAGTACCTACAACCACTTGGAGCAATGGTCTGGAGGGATGGGGGAACCTGGGTGGGGGGAGGGCCAAGGGATATGCATCTGATTGATCTGGGAACATACATGTACAAAAATAAATTAATTAATTAATTAATTAAAAAAAAAAAGAAAAGTCAAAAAAAAAAAAGAATGAAGGTTCTTATTGCTCTGCATCCTAGTCAATATTTGGTTTTATCAACTTCTTAGGTATGAGCCATTCTAATGTGTGTGCAGTGGTTTTAGTTTGCAGTTCTCTTAAGACCAGCGATATTGGACACTTTTTCACATGATTTTTTCTTACCTGTGCTTTCTTTAGTGAGTTAAGATTCATTGCCCATTTTTAATTAGGTTGCTTTGTTTACTCTAAGTATTGTTTATATATTATAGATACAAGTTCTGTATCAAATACGTGTTTTACACATGTTTCTCAATCTGTGGTTTGTCTTTTCATTCTGTCTTTTGCTTCCTTTTACAAAGCAGGCATCTTTTAAAAATTTTAATAAAATCCAAGTCAATTTTTTTTTTCTTTGTGGATTGTGCCTTTGGAATTGTACGTAAAAACTCATTGTCAAACCCTGAAGGCCATCTGGATTTTCTCCTTTGTTTTCTTCTAGAAGTTTTAATGGTTTGCATTTTACATTTAAAACTACGATTCATTGTGAGTTAATTTTTGTCGAAGGTCTGTTTCTGTTGTTTCTATATCTAGGTCTTTGTTTTTTTCTCTCTCTCTTGGCATAGAAATGTCTTACTGTTCCAGCACTGTTCATTGAAAAGACTGTCCTTTCTCCGTTGATCTGCCTTTCCTCCTTTATCAAAGATCAGGTATCTACATTTGTATGTGTGCCTTATTATCTGTTCTTTTCCATTTGTATATATGTTGATGCTTTTTCCACTACGAGGAGTTGTTTTAGTACTGTAACATTATATTAAGTCTTGAAATCAGGTAATATGAGTCCTTCCAATATGTTCTTTTTTCAATATTATATTGTTCTTTTTTTTTTTGTCTTTCCATATAAAGAATAGATTGTTGAAGGAATTCCCTGTTGTTCAATAGTTAATATTCAGTGTTTTCACTGCCAGGAGCCCAGGTTCCATCCCTGGTCAAGGTTAGAGGCCCAGAAGCCTCAAGGAGAGGCCAAAAATTAGCCCTAGATTGGTGAGATTTTGACTGGGATTTTGTTGAATGTATAGATCAAGTTAGCAAGAACTGACATCTAGATAATGTCTTCCAGTCACAAATAAGGAATATTTCGCCATTTATTTTCTTCTTTCATCAGAGGTCTTACAGTGTTCCACATATAAATATTGCATGTGCATTGTTAGATTTATATGTAAATATTAAACGATATTCTAAAAATATCAAATTTTAATTTTTCATTGATAGAAAGCAGTTGAATTTTTTTTGACTTTTTTTTTATTGGGGTATATTTGTTTTACAATGTTGCATTGGCTTCAAGTGTACAGTGAAGTTATTGTTATACGTTGTTACAGAATTTTCTTGTTTATAGGTGTACATAATCCCTAAACAGTCATAGGTATACCCCTGACTTCTCCCACCTAAGCCCTCCCTCCCTGAAATTTTTTCATATTAACATATCGCCCTGTACCACTTCTATAGCCATTTCTTAGTTCCAAAATTTTTTCTAGATAGATTATCATGTCTTCTGTAGAAATGCTCATGTTCCTTATTCTTTTTTTCCCATAAAACTGGAAAGCTTTAATTGATCTGTCTTAAAGTTTGCTAATTCTTTATCACCTCAAATCTGCTGTTAAGTACTCTCAATATGTTTAAAACTTGTTATAATGTAAGTTTCAATCCAGAATTTTTTATTTTGTTCTTTTTTAATAATGTTTACTCTTCTTTGATATTCTTTAGTTGTGAGACATAATTGTGATACTTCAGTTTTTAGTTATTGTAACATTTTTAATAGCTAAATTTATGCCTTTTCTACTAGACTCAACATCAGGGTCTCTTCAGGGACATTTTCTCGTTGGCTGCTCTTTTTTCCTGGATATACACTGTTGTTTCATCTTTCTTAGCAGATGTTTTATATAAGATATTATAAGACTGACATAAAATCCAGTCATCCTCCAGAGTTTGTTGTTACTATTTATTACTATTATTATTAATTTTTTTCATTGTTGCTTATTCAGTGATATTTCTGGACTAATTCTGTATAGTCCTTATTCACTTCGGTGTACCACCCACGACTCCTAAACTAGCTTTCTTGTTTGTCTAAGTTCCTGTTTTTACTTTTAAGCCTGATTTCCTAGGAGTCCTACCTGGGTCAGTATATTTAGTGGTCAGCAGTGATTGTCAGAAGATTTCTTAAATACCTGACCTACTCTTTGCCAGGTAGGGGGAAAAAAAAAATAACCCATCCCTTCAAACTTGTAGCACCTTAAAAGTCAGCCTTAGCTTTCACTTCGTGCCCAAAGAGGGCCTAAAGTCAGCTAGACAGGAGTAACAAGGGTTGGTCTTTCCCTGTGTCTTATCTGGGAATGCTCAGATATTCGCCCACATACAGACCTTCACTCACCTTCAGAATGTGTCAGAGCTTTTCATAGTTCCCCAGTGAAGTTATTGTTATACGTTGTTACAGAATTTTCTTGTTTATAGGTGTACATAATCCCTAAACAGTCATAGGTATACCCCTGACTTCTCCCACCTAAGCCCTCCCTCCCTGAAATTTTTTCATATTAACATATCGCCCTGTACCACTTCTATAGCCATTTCTTAGTTCCAAAATTTTTTCTAGATAGATTATCATGTCTTCTGTAGAAATGCTCATGTTCCTTATTCTTTTTTTCCCATAAAACTGGAAAGCTTTAATTGATCTGTCTTAAAGTTTGCTAATTCTTTATCACCTCAAATCTGCTGTTAAGTACTCTCAATATGTTTAAAACTTGTTATAATGTAAGTTTCAATCCAGAATTTTTTATTTTGTTCTTTTTTAATAATGTTTACTCTTCTTTGATATTCTTTAGTTGTGAGACATAATTGTGATACTTCAGTTTTTTAGTTATTGTAACATTTTTAATAGCTAAATTTATGCCTTTTCTACTAGACTCAACATCAGGGTCTCTTCAGGGACATTTTCTCGTTGGCTGCTCTTTTTTCCTGGATATACACTGTTGTTTCATCTTTCTTAGCAGATGTTTTATATAAGATATTATAAGACTGACATAAAATCCAGTCATCCTCCAGAGTTTGTTGTTACTATTTATTACTATTATTATTAATTTTTTTCATTGTTGCTTATTCAGTGATATTTCTGGACTAATTCTGTATAGTCCTTATTCACTTCGGTGTACCACCCACGACTCCTAAACTAGCTTTCTTGTTTGTCTAAGTTCCTGTTTTTACTTTTAAGCCTGATTTCCTAGGAGTCCTACCTGGGTCAGTATATTTAGTGGTCAGCAGTGATTGTCAGAAGATTTCTTAAATACCTGACCTACTCTTTGCCAGGTAGGGGGAAAAAAAAAATAACCCATCCCTTCAAACTTGTAGCACCTTAAAAGTCAGCCTTAGCTTTCACTTCGTGCCCAAAGAGGGCCTAAAGTCAGCTAGACAGGAGTAACAAGGGTTGGTCTTTCCCTGTGTCTTATCTGGGAATGCTCAGATATTCGCCCACATACAGACCTTCACTCACCTTCAGAATGTGTCAGAGCTTTTCATAGTTCCCCATGGTTGTCCCTTTTTTTCAGGTTTTCCTTGAAAGTATTTTATCATGCTTTTGTTGGTGTCAATTGAAATCACAGCCTGTGGCAACTATAGTGTTACCAACAGACGATTACTGTTTTCAGTTTCTCAGTAATGCACTGGGGATGGAGGTTTTTTAATTAGTTAATTATTTAGTTCAGTTTTTTGTTGCATATGAGACTGAGACCAAAAAATAAAAAGACAGTACTCAGGAATGTATCACGTTCAAGGAAATGGTTAGTTCAAACTGCTGACTGCTCTGGGGATGCATCTTCTAATGGGGTCCAGATAAGGCTAGTCTTTGCTGGTGGTTGTGACGCTACCTGCTTTCCTCAAACACCATGCCACCTTGCTGCGGAGGGAAGAACAGGAGTAGGCCCAGCTGCTTGGGTGCATGTATGCTCAGTCACTCAGTCGTGTGTGATTCTCTGCAGCCACATGGACTGTATCGTGCCAGGCTCCTGTGTCCACGTCATTTCCCTGGCAACAGTACTGGCGTGGATTGCCTTTTCTTTCTCCAGGGGATCTTCCTGCAGGATCCAGGGATCGAACCCACATCTCCTGTGTCTCCTGCATTGGCAGGTAGACTTTTTACCACTGAGCCACCTGGGAGGCTGCCAGTGTTCTTACTGAGGTTCAGTAATTTTTCTTGAATAAACACTTCCAGTTTATTCTGTTCTTTTGACGAGTTTCAAAAGTTCTATCTAGAATAATTTTCATGTTGCCAGGTAGGGGTCCTTATTCACTTCGTGTACCACCACGACTCCTAAACTAGCTTTCTTGTTTGTCTAAGTTCCTGTTTTACTTTTAAGCCTGATTTCCTAGGAGTCCTACCTGGGTCAGTATATTTAGTGGTCAGCAGTGATTGTCAGAAGATTTCTTAAATACCTGACCTACTCTTTGCCAGGTAGGGGGAAAAAAAAAATAACCCATCCCTTCAAACTTGTAGCACCTTAAAAGTCAGCCTTAGCTTTCACTTCGTGCCCAAAGAGGGCCTAAAGTCAGCTAGACAGGAGTAACAAGGGTTGGTCTTTCCCTGTGTCTTATCTGGGAATGCTCAGATATTCGCCCACATACAGACCTTCACTCACCTTCAGAATGTGTCAGAGCTTTTCATAGTTCCCCATGGTTGTCCCTTTTTTTCAGGTTTTCCTTGAAAGTATTTTATCATGCTTTTGTTGGTGTCAATTGAAATCACAGCCTGTGGCAACTATAGTGTTACCAACAGACGATTACTGTTTTCAGTTTCTCAGTAATGCACTGGGGATGGAGGTTTTTTAATTAGTTAATTATTTAGTTCAGTTTTTTGTTGCATATGAGACTGAGACCAAAAAATAAAAAGACAGTACTCAGGAATGTATCACGTTCAAGGAAATGGTTAGTTCAAACTGCTGACTGCTCTGGGGATGCATCTTCTAATGGGGTCCAGATAAGGCTAGTCTTTGCTGGTGGTTGTGACGCTACCTGCTTTCCTCAAACACCATGCCACCTTGCTGCGGAGGGAAGAACAGGAGTAGGCCCAGCTGCTTGGGTGCATGTATGCTCAGTCACTCAGTCGTGTGTGATTCTCTGCAGCCACATGGACTGTATCGTGCCAGGCTCCTGTGTCCACGTCATTTCCCTGGCAACAGTACTGGCGTGGATTGCCTTTTCTTTCTCCAGGGGATCTTCCTGCAGGATCCAGGGATCGAACCCACATCTCCTGTGTCTCCTGCATTGGCAGGTAGACTTTTTACCACTGAGCCACCTGGGAGGCTGCCAGTGTTCTTACTGAGGTTCAGTAATTTTTCTTGAATAAACACTTCCAGTTTATTCTGTTCTTTTGACGAGTTTCAAAAGTTCTATCTACAATAATTGAGTTGAACTGTTTAGTTAGGTTTTTCATTGTGTTTGTGTGATAGTGAGTTCACTGAAGGACTTATTCTGCCCTTCCAAAAGTCAATATGCTGATATTTATATAAATTCAATTGTATTCTATAAAGTTCCTTGAGCCTTACCTGTTTGACTCATCATAGCATTTCTGATACTCTTTCATGTTATTTTGTTTAGCAACTGCTTGCGTTTTGTTGCTGCTTAGTATTCCATTTTATGAATATATGTGTGTGTGTAGCTCAGTTGTGTCTAATTCTTCTACACACCATGAACTGTACCTACCAGGCTCCTCTGTTTATAGGATTTTCCAGGTAAGAATACTGGAGTGAGTTGCCACTTCCTTCTCCAGGGAATCTTCCCAACCCAGATATCAAACTTGCATCTTTTGTGTCTCCTGCATTGGCAGGCAAGTTCTTTACTACTGGTGCCACTGTAATTTATTTATTCCATTCTTTATGAATGTTTGTGTTATTTATAATTCAGGGTTGTTACATTATGAAATGTTTTCAATGAGCGTTAAGTGTTCATTAAGTATATACCCAGAAGTGCTGTCATAAGGTGGGAATATATTTAGCTTCACTGGATATCACCACATAGTTTTTCTAAATTACTGTAAGAATTTATCTCCCACCAGAAACTTATGACGATGATTGCATTATTTAATAATTAGCCTAATTTTAAGCATATATTTATGTATAAATTTATTTAAACAATCTGACAGCAATTAAGTATATTGATTCTTCTCTTAAAAATGACAATGACTTTATACTGCTTTAACTATCAATTAAGCTGTTCTCCATTTTGTTAGTGTTTTTTTTAAATAGTCACTCACACACAATAGGCCAGCTGCTTGGGTGCATGTATGCTCAGTCACTCAGTCGTGTGTGATTCTCTGCAGCCACATGGACTGTATCGTGCCAGGCTCCTGTGTCCACGTCATTTCCCTGGCAACAGTACTGGCGTGGATTGCCTTTTCTTTCTCCAGGGGATCTTCCTGCAGGATCCAGGGATCGAACCCACATCTCCTGTGTCTCCTGCATTGGCAGGTAGACTTTTTACCACTGAGCCACCTGGGAGGCTGCCAGTGTTCTTACTGAGGTTCAGTAATTTTTCTTGAATAAACACTTCCAGTTTATTCTGTTCTTTTGACGAGTTTCAAAAGTTCTATCTACAATAATTGAGTTGAACTGTTTAGTTAGGTTTTTCATTGTGTTTGTGTGATAGTGAGTTCACTGAAGGACTTATTCTGCCCTTCCAAAAGTCAATATGCTGATATTTATATAAATTCAATTGTATTCTATAAAGTTCCTTGAGCCTTACCTGTTTGACTCATCATAGCATTTCTGATACTCTTTCATGTTATTTTGTTTAGCAACTGCTTGCGTTTTGTTGCTGCTTAGTATTCCATTTTATGAATATATGTGTGTGTGTAGCTCAGTTGTGTCTAATTCTTTTAGACACCATGAACTGTACCTACCAGGCTCCTCTGTTTATAGGATTTTCCAGGTAAGAATACTGGAGTGAGTTGCCACTTCCTTCTCCAGGGAATCTTCCCAACCCAGATATCAAACTTGCATCTTTTGTGTCTCCTGCATTGGCAGGCAAGTTCTTTACTACTGGTGCCACTGTAATTTATTTATTCCATTCTTTATGAATGTTTGTGTTATTTATAATTCAGGGTTGTTACATTATGAAATGTTTTCAATGAGCGTTAAGTGTTCATTAAGTATATACCCAGAAGTGCTGTCATAAGGTGGGAATATATTTAGCTTCACTGGATATCACCACATAGTTTTTCTAAATTACTGTAAGAATTTATCTCCCACCAGAAACTTATGACGATGATTGCATTATTTAATAATTAGCCTAATTTTAAGCATATATTTATGTATAAATTTATTTAAACAATCTGACAGCAATTAAGTATATTGATTCTTCTCTTAAAAATGACAATGACTTTATACTGCTTTAACTATCAATTAAGCTGTTCTCCATTTTGTTAGTGTTTTTTTTAAATAGTCACTCACACACAATATTTTTTTGATGGTCAAAGGTAAATTAAGTTCTCTAATAAAATTTTCACTGTTTCTATTGTTATTGTTGTAGTTTGCACCCTATTCTGTTCTTGTGGATTCATTATTTCTTGGTGCCAGACATGTTTTAATCGATACTTTAATTCAAGTCTATGGGTGACAAACTGTCATAGCAATTCTGTACTCTGAAAATGTCTTAATTTTGCCTACATTCTTCAGTGGTAATTTGATCTATTTTATAATTCTTGAACAATTATATTCCCTCAGCGCTTTGACTATATTTCTTTTTATTCTGCTAGCATCTATTATTACTACTTATAATAAGACTGTTATTAGTCTAACTTCGATTAGTTCATAGGTAGTCTGTCTTTTCTCTCAGTGTTAGCTTTTGTAGTATTTCCTTTTGTTTTCAGTGTATTTTGACTTACTATGATATGTATTTTTCCTTTTGTTTAGAATACACTTTTAGATTTAGTTTTCATAGTTTTCAAAAATTCTAGATAAGTTTTAAATTTTATGCCTTCTTTGTAATTTCCTGCTTGCTTTTTTTCTAGAATTACTGTAAGTTTTTTTCTGAAATGCAGATTAATTCATGTTTCTTAATCTGCTTTCCATGTGTCTTGATCAATTATTTAAAAAAAAAAGATTTATTTATTTATTTCTTTATTTTGGGGTGGGGGTCGGGTTGGGGAGGGAGGGGAGCGGGCGGGCCACTTCTATTGGTCTTTCATTTCTCTATTTTCAGCCGTCTTTGTTCTTTGGCTCCTGTGGGCCTCCCATCGCAGTGGTATCTGTTGTTGCAGAGCGCCGGCTCTGGGCTCATGCGCTCCAGAGCTCCGGCTCAGTGATTGGACACATCAGTCCAGCCGCTCCGCGGCACGTGGGATCTTCCCAGGCCACGGATCGAACCGGCGCCCCTTGCACTGCAAGGCGGTGTCCTTACCCACTGGACCACCAGGGGAAGCCCTTGATCAATTATTTTTATGTCTTTACATATCTTCATGTTTTGTTTCCAAGGGTATTTCCATTGCTATTATATATTCACTAATTTTTATTCTGCTATGAGCTGGATTATCTAAAGTGTACTTCCCATTATGTGTGTATTTGTTTTTTTTGTTTCTATTGTTATTGTTGTAGTTTGCACCCTATTCTGTTCTTGTGGATTCATTATTTCTTGGTGCCAGACATGTTTTAATCGATACTTTAATTCAAGTCTATGGGTGACAAACTGTCATAGCAATTCTGTACTCTGAAAATGTCTTAATTTTGCCTACATTCTTCAGTGGTAATTTGATCTATTTTATAATTCTTGAACAATTATATTCCCTCAGCGCTTTGACTATATTTCTTTTTATTCTGCTAGCATCTATTATTACTACTTATAATAAGACTGTTATTAGTCTAACTTCGATTAGTTCATAGGTAGTCTGTCTTTTCTCTCAGTGTTAGCTTTTGTAGTATTTCCTTTTGTTTTCAGTGTATTTTGACTTACTATGATATGTATTTTTCCTTTTGTTTAGAATACACTTTTAGATTTAGTTTTCATAGTTTTCAAAAATTCTAGATAAGTTTTAAATTTTATGCCTTCTTTGTAATTTCCTGCTTGCTTTTTTTCTAGAATTACTGTAAGTTTTTTTCTGAAATGCAGATTAATTCATGTTTCTTAATCTGCTTTCCATGTGTCTTGATCAATTATTTAAAAAAAAAAGATTTATTTATTTATTTCTTTATTTTGGGGTGGGGGTCGGGTTGGGGAGGGAGGGGAGCGGGCGGGCCACTTCTATTGGTCTTTCATTTCTCTATTTTCAGCCGTCTTTGTTCTTTGGCTCCTGTGGGCCTCCCATCGCAGTGGTATCTGTTGTTGCAGAGCGCCGGCTCTGGGCTCATGCGCTCCAGAGCTCCGGCTCAGTGATTGGACACATCAGTCCAGCCGCTCCGCGGCACGTGGGATCTTCCCAGGCCACGGATCGAACCGGCGCCCCTTGCACTGCAAGGCGGTGTCCTTACCCACTGGACCACCAGGGGAAGCCCTTGATCAATTATTTTTATGTCTTTACATATCTTCATGTTTTGTTTCCAAGGGTATTTCCATTGCTATTATATATTCACTAATTTTTATTCTGCTATGAGCTGGATTATCTAAAGTGTACTTCCCATTATGTGTGTATATGTTTATTTCAGTCATTGTGTTCACTGTCAAGAATTTACATGGATATGTTTAGTTCTGTCACTTCTGCCTTCACCTTTCATAATGTCTTATCTTAGAATAAGATGTTATGGGTAGAATGAAATTATTTGTCACTTTGAGGACCTAAATATGCTTTTAAAAATTCAATCTATTCTATACAATTATCTTCATTTGAAGGTAATTAATATTCTGGTTTTAGAATTTTTTTTCTCTGTAATTATTATAATTCCCTCTCTCTTTACATTTCACAATTTTGGTTTGAAGTCTCATTTGGACAAAGAAGTATTTTTGTTTGTTCATATTCTCTGTTTATTCACCTTTTTGGATGGCAGCTAGATCCTCAGATGAGAACCGGAACTTATAATTAATGATATTTCCATTCTCCTGTTTATAATTATATTAAAGATGACATCATGTTTTAATTCTGTTCTGTATTAGGAGATTGGGTATGCTTCTTCCTACCTCCTTAGGTTTAAAACTTACTAAAAGCTGTGACTTCAGATGGCGGTCAGCAGCAGTTTCCTTGCTTGCTTTCATGAGAGCAATTGAGGATACTACCTTCATAGCTCCTGAATTCTCTCTCTTGAGCTTAGATCGATAGCCTGGTCATGTGGAACATTCATTGCCTTTAAGATCTGAGTTGTCCATTGTGATTTGTAGTTTAGCATCATGCTTTGCATATCAGTCTATTTTTATGCAATGATCTATTTTCCTTGGGGTTTTTGGGGAGGGGCTCTTTTATTGTTTTTTTCATTTATTTATTTTCATCCATCTTTGTTCTTTGGCCCGTGTGGGCCTCCCATTGCGGTGGCCTCTGCTGTGACCGAGCACAGGCTCTGGGCGCATGCGCTCCAGAGCTCAGGCTCAGTAGTTGGACACACTGGTACAGCTGCGCCGCGGCACGTGGGATCTAACCAGGCCAGGGATTGAACCGCACCCTTTTCACTGAGAGGCGGACTCTTTAGCTACTGGAGCTCCAGGGAAGCCCTAAATATTAATTTTTATTTAGGGACTTATCAGAACAGTTCTTACTTTACAAAACTCTTCCTTGGCGAAGTCATCTCAAAAAGTGGTTAGATGCTAAAATACTATCATTTTCCGTAAATATTTTTATTTTATTTTATTTTAAACATTTATTTTGGGGGAGGTGGGGTGGGGAGGGGTGTGTGTGGGCGGGCCACTTCGGTTGGTCTTTCATTTATCTCTTTTCATCCATCTATTTGTTCTTTGGCCCGTGTGGGCCACCCATCACGGTGGCCTCTGTTGTCGCAGAGCACCGGCTCTGGGCACATGCGCTCCAGAGCTCCGGCTCGGTATTTGGACACATCGGTCCAGCCGCTCCACGGCACGTGGGATCTTCCCAGGCCAGGGATTGAACCGCACCCTTTTCACTGAGAGGCGGACTCTTTAGCTACTGGAGCTCCAGGAAGCCCTAAATTTTAAATTTTTTATTTAGGGACTTATCAGAACAGTTCTTACTTTACAAAACTCTTCCTTGGCGAAGTCATCTCAAAAAGTGGTTAGATGCTAAAATACTATCATTTTCCGTAAATATTTTTATTTTATTTTATTTTAAACATTTATTTTGGGGGAGGTGGGGTGGGGAGGGGTGTGTGTGGGCGGGCCACTTCGGTTGGTCTTTCATTTATCTCTTTTCATCCATCTATTTGTTCTTTGGCCCGTGTGGGCCACCCATCACGGTGGCCTCTGTTGTCGCAGAGCACCGGCTCTGGGCACATGCGCTCCAGAGCTCCGGCTCGGTATTTGGACACATCGGTCCAGCCGCTCCACGGCACGTGGGATCTTCCCAGGCCAGGGATCGAATCGGCGCCCCTTTCACTGCAAGGCGGTGTCCTTACCCACTGGACCACCAGGGAAGCCCTCTGTAAATATTTTAAATAAAATCAGTGAACAAAATCTGCTAGCAGAATTATATTTGTGTGCTCTTCTAAATCAGAAGCATTCCTAATTTTAAGTTTAATATATAAATATTTCACAACTTCAAAAATATCATGTGGCATTCTTAAATCATGATGTACAAAGTATGATAGAACTGCTTTAACCTTTGTTGAGCAAGTTTTAGAGTTTTCTTGGTTTTGAAATTAACTGAAAATTTCATTTATAATTCTCTAATAGACTTAGAAAATTCTATGTTTTTCATACTTTTAAAATATTTATCTTTTGCTTTTTACTCTAGCTAATGTGTTATACGACTATTTATTTATCCATTATCAAAATAAAACAGGATAATATATAACAGAATACTATTAAGAATTTTTGAAATCCGTGAAAGTTAATGGAGAGTAGGTCTTAGTAGAAGTTTGTGGTTCACTAAAGATAAAGAAACTGTGAAAATGTTTATCTAATCTGTGACTCAGGAGTTTCTTCCCATGAAAATCTGTTATCACTCTCAATCCTTCCCTCTCTCATTTTTGTAATAATGGAAATGAAATATATAATTAGATATTTGGAAATATAGTAAATATTTTTATCTATTGATGCACAACCAACCACTTCAAAATTTAATGACTTCAGTATTGTGTTTGTTCCTGATATTTCAGCTTGGACAGTGGTCTCTCATGTACTGTCATGTTGATTTTAGGGAAAGTAAATGGAAGTAATCTTGTTCAGACTTCAGAGATGAAAAGATAGAGCAGGCCTCAGACCTTGCTTCTGACTTACCTGGACAATACCTTGACTATGTGCCTGCTGTGAATGCAAGCCGCGAGTCACCATAAATAAGATATGGGATGGATCTTGGAATTTTTGAGTGCTTATAAGTGGTCTATCCAACCATGTCCATGGCTTAACAATATTCCAAGATTTACAAGGTGAAACAAACAGCACTGTAAAATAAAGGATTAACGTGAAATCAGAGCTACAATTTGCTCCCAGACTGATGATGATGTCAATTTGTGGCGCAGGATTATAAACAGGAATCCCCAAACTGAATTTTGAAACCTTTCACTGCAAGGCGGTGTCCTTACCCACTGGACCACCAGGGAAGCCCTCTGAATTTTAAATAAAATCAGTGAACAAAATCTGCTAGCAGAATTATATTTGTGTGCTCTTCT
The DNA here is from genome assembly GCA_022376925.1 of Tragulus kanchil. Classification (NCBI taxonomy): domain Eukaryota; kingdom Metazoa; phylum Chordata; class Mammalia; order Artiodactyla; family Tragulidae; genus Tragulus; species Tragulus kanchil. Next base: position 10,396,167 of record JAIOJX010000025.1, read on the forward strand.
AAATCAGAAGCATTCCTAATTTTAAGTTTAATATATAAATATTTCACAACTTCAAAAATATCATGTGGCATTCTTAAATCATGATGTACAAAGTATGATAGAACTGCTTTAACCTTTGTTGAGCAAGTTTTAGAGTTTTCTTGGTTTTGAAATTAACTGAAAATTTCATTTATAATTCTCTAATAGACTTAGAAAATTCTATGTTTTTCATACTTTTAAAATATTTATCTTTTGCTTTTACTCTAGCTAATGTGTTATACGACTATTTATTTATCCATTATCAAAATAAAACAGGATAATATATAACAGAATACTATTAAGAATTTTTGAAATCCGTGAAAGTTAATGGAGAGTAGGTCTTAGTAGAAGTTTGTGGTTCACTAAAGATAAAGAAACTGTGAAAATGTTTATCTAATCTGTGACTCAGGAGTTTCTTCCCATGAAAATCTGTTATCACTCTCAATCCTTCCCTCTCTCATTTTTGTAATAATGGAAATGAAATATATAATTAGATATTTGGAAATATAGTAAATATTTTTATCTATTGATGCACAACCAACCACTTCAAAATTTAATGACTTCAGTATTGTGTTTGTTCCTGATATTTCAGCTTGGACAGTGGTCTCTCATGTACTGTCATGTTGATTTTAGGGAAAGTAAATGGAAGTAATCTTGTTCAGACTTCAGAGATGAAAAGATAGAGCAGGCCTCAGACCTTGCTTCTGACTTACCTGGACAATACCTTGACTATGTGCCTGCTGTGAATGCAAGCCGCGAGTCACCATAAATAAGATATGGGATGGATCTTGGAATTTTTGAGTGCTTATAAGTGGTCTATCCAACCATGTCCATGGCTTAACAATATTCCAAGATTTACAAGGTGAAACAAACAGCACTGTAAAATAAAGGATTAACGTGAAATCAGAGCTACAATTTGCTCCCAGACTGATGATGATGTCAATTTGTGGCGCAGGATTATAAACAGGAATCCCCAAACTGAATTTTGAAACCTCACTTGTGGAACAGACATGGTGCCCAGCACCTCTTCCCAAATGGGACTCCAGATTGTTGTCAAATGGGACTTCCCAGCACTATTCGAGTCTGGGTGTTGGTCAAAACCCAATTTGGGGATGTATGTACTGTTACTTACTCTCCGTTAGTGTTCTATTTTTCTTTCCTTTTAATGATTGTTTATTCAAAGTAAGATAGATAACTCTATAAGATATGTTTCTCTTTTCTTTTAATGATTATATATTGACAGATAATTTTCTATTAAATACTGGAATTATTTGTGTATAACAGGTAGTTTCTTTTATTAAGAAATCCTTTGAACCTGAAGCAAAAGTTAAAGCTTTAGGCAAAACAACTGAAATGTTAGTTAAAGCTTGGGATCAGGTCTGATGTCAGAAAGACCAGAAATCTGTCTCATTCCATGTAGTATCAGGACCTCTTCTTCTCTTATGTGTCGTATGTGAATAGCCTCTTCAGCCAGAGAGAGAAAGTACTTGCCAGGTATTGCAGGAGTCCCCAAACCACAAAAGCAAAAGCTTTCAAGACATCTTAAGATTTAGGTTAAGACTTTGCACATTGTCAATTTAACCACATTTTAGTAATTAAAATGAGCCACTGGGACAGCCATAAGTCAAGAGAATTTGATTACATTAGGGAACGAGTACTCAGGGCTTCTCTGGTGACTCAGTGGTAAAAAATCCACTGGCTAATGCTAGAGACACTGGAGATGCCGGTTCAGTTCCTAGGTCAGGGAGATCCTCTGGAGAAGGAAATAGCAACTCACTCCACGATTCTTGCCTGGGAAGTCCTATAGACAGAGAAGCCTGGTACATTCTGATGCAAGGGGTCACAGAGTTGGACACTGCTTAGTGACTCAATAATAAAAACAACAAGTACTAAGCAACAGCTTACTGTGAGATACCAATGTAATAGACTACCACACTGATATTAGTATATTGTATATAACAGTATTCATACTTTCCGTAGTAGATTTGTGATATTAATATTATGCAAAGATATGCAATTTAAAGTGTAAATAAGTACTTCTTTTAGAAAATGTGTGTTGTAAAATTCTACTTTCATAATGATCAAATCAAAAATACTGATACGGGGCTTCCCCTGGTGGTCCAGTGGGTAAGGACACCACCTTGCAGTGAAAGGGGCGCCCGTTCAATCCCTGGCCTGGGAAGATCCCACGTGCCGCGGAGCAGCTGGACCGATGTGTCCAAATACCGAGCCGGAGCTCTGGCGCGCATGCGCCCAGAGCCAGAGCTCTGCGACGACAGAGGGCCACCGCGATGGGAAGCCCACAGGAGCCAAAGAACAAAGATGGATGAAACTAGAGAAATGAAAGACCAATAGAAGTGGCCCACCCCCCAAAACATAAATAAATAAAATAAATGTTTAAAATATATATATACTGATAAGTAGATAAATAGGCACAGAAAAATAAATTTGTTGTTGTGGCTGTTCAGTTGTTAAGTCATGTGTGACTCTTTGCAACCCCTTCAGCTGCAGCCCTCCAGGCTCCTCTATCCATGGGATTTCCCAGGCAAGAATGCTGGAGTGAGTTGCCATTTCCTTCTTCTGTAAATTTTTTTCAAGGTTTTCTGCTGTGGGCCATTTTAAAATCTTTGCACATTGTCAATTTAACCACATTTTAGTAATTAAAATGAGCCACTGGGACAGCCATAAGTCAAGAGAATTTGATTACATTAGGAACGAGTACTCAGGGCTTCTCTGGTGACTCAGTGGTAAAAAATCCACTGGCTAATGCTAGAGACACTGGAGATGCCGGTTCAGTTCCTAGGTCAGGGAGATCCTCTGGAGAAGGAAATAGCAACTCACTCCACGATTCTTGCCTGGGAAGTCCTATAGACAGAGAAGCCTGGTACATTCTGATGCAAGGGGTCACAGAGTTGGACACTGCTTAGTGACTCAATAATAAAAACAACAAGTACTAAGCAACAGCTTACTGTGAGATACCAATGTAATAGACTACCACACTGATATTAGTATATTGTATATAACAGTATTCATACTTTCCGTAGTAGATTTGTGATATTAATATTATGCAAAGATATGCAATTTAAAGTGTAAATAAGTACTTCTTTTAGAAAATGTGTGTTGTAAAATTCTACTTTCATAATGATCAAATCAAAAATACTGATACGGGGCTTCCCCTGGTGGTCCAGTGGGTAAGGACACCACCTTGCAGTGAAAGGGGCGCCCGTTCAATCCCTGGCCTGGGAAGATCCCACGTGCCGCGGAGCAGCTGGACCGATGTGTCCAAATACCGAGCCGGAGCTCTGGCGCGCATGCGCCCAGAGCCAGAGCTCTGCGACGACAGAGGGCCACCGCGATGGGAAGCCCACAGGAGCCAAAGAACAAAGATGGATGAAACTAGAGAAATGAAAGACCAATAGAAGTGGCCCGCCCGCTCCCCTCCCTCCCAAACACACTTCCCAAAACATAAATAAATAAAATAAATGTTTAAAATATATATATACTGATAAGTAGATAAATAGGCACAGAAAAATAAATTTGTTGTTGTGGCTGTTCAGTTGTTAAGTCATGTGTGACTCTTTGCAACCCCTTCAGCTGCAGCCCTCCAGGCTCCTCTATCCATGGGATTTCCCAGGCAAGAATGCTGGAGTGAGTTGCCATTTCCTTCTTCTGTAAATTTTTTTCAAGGTTTTTCTGCTGTGGGCCATTTTTAAAATCTTTATTGAATCTGTTACAATATCACTTCTGTTGTTTAAGGTCTGTGTTTTGGCTGTGAGGTATGTGGAATGTGAGATCTTATTTGTCAGACCACCCCCTGCATTGGAAGGCAAACTCTTAACCATTGGATCTCAGAGAGTTCTCAGATTTGTATTTCATGAGCTTGTCAATGTGAAAAGTTTTTCATTCCAGCCTCTAAAGAGACACTAATTGTCCCCCAGATGCTGTATCTGCTTGTGGAAAATGGAGCAGACAGGCCAGGGTGGGGAGGAACGCTCTCAGCTGTGGGTCTGGCCCCAGGAGAGAGGCCGAAGCGGAGGGCAGGCTCTGAGTCTGCACACCTGCTGCCTGGTTTTATCAGAGTCACGTGGCCTGCAGAGTCGGCCCAAGCCTTTAAATTCAGAGCAACGGGAAGGAGGAAGCGGGAGGGGAAGTTGGGCGTGGCCTCAGGTGGCTGAGGCTCTGTGCCCGCTGCCTGCCCTGCGGGTGTGGCGGGTCGTCTCATTCCTGGGCGCGTTCGGCTTGCTGCAGGTCTCTGAAGTGCACAAGGTAAAGTCTCGGCGCCCCGTCTGAGTTGACCCTCCCCTCCTGACACCCTTCCACCTCGCCAGCCCCGTGCAAGAGCCCTTTCACCTCTTCCTCCGCCTTGAGTCTCGCCCGCTTGAGCATGACCACTGCACAGCCTTTCTTCGTTCCTTAGGTTCACCTTATTTAGACCTGAATGTTGAGTTCTGATATGCCCATGCCCCTTGGACTCAGTCACTTCTCTTGACCAGTCTGAGCACCAGTTTGCCTAGTGGCAGAGCGAGGTGTTGAGTGTTTTGGGTTTAGCGTCCTTAATTCTGAGGGCCGCCGTGTTGTCAAATGAAAAGGACCAACGTATGGGAGTTGTACTGAGGAAATGGCCCCGGAGGCTCCCCTTTCCAGCCTCGGGAGCCCACATGTCCCCCACGGACTCTCACAGGAATCTCAAGGGCATGTATCAACAGTGGGGGCCCCTGCCGTCACCCTGTCCCCAGTTCCCCAGACTGGGATGGCTTTGAGAGCTTGGCCGGTCGCTGCTTAATTAGGTGGGCCTTGTTCCTGGACCAAATGAGAGCAGAAGAGGCGCCAGCTTTCAGGTGCTGCCTGCCTGCTTGGCTCTTCCTTTCTCCCTTCCTGAGGGAACAGGTTTGCTGAGAGTGATCAGCTGTGGAATTTTAAGAGCAGGGTGGGGCGAGGCAGGAAGGCAGGTGTCTCAGGAGCGAGGAGGGCCCATGTGTGACTTGCCGAGGCAGTCCCAGCATGGGTTGGAAAAGAATTTCCAGACAAAGAGCATTCCAGAAGGAGTGGGTCTATTAACAGAGAGCAAAGAGCAGCGATACTGTGGGCACTGTGAGCCCAGCAGGCCAACCTCTTGTCAGATCAGGAAAAGTCGCCGCTTTTGGTGAGTTAGCAAATTTTTAATAGCTTCGAGACAAAATTCCTGCTAGAAGGTTGGCATTAGGTCATTGGTTAGGGCGCTATAGGGTCTCTATCTGGGTGGGCATCTTTGCCTAATAAGGGGTCAGGGAGCTTGCTGGTGATGATCGGGGGCTTTTGGTCATGGTTGCAAAGGGGCTCGGTCAGTTCCAGAGGTGACCTTGGTTCTGGGCGCCCCCTTCAGTGGCCTCGGGGTAAGGCCTTGCACCTGTGACCTTGGGGCAGGACTCCACAGGGACTGTTACTAGACACCAGTGTGAAGGTGACAGCAGAGAAAGGGTGCAAGGGGACTAGTGTTGCCGAGGAGGTGAACTAATGATTGTGAATCTGTTTCCAACAGACTGTGTCTGAGGAAACAGCGCTTCTGCCTCTCTTCCCATCAGTGCCTGGACACGCAGGCATGGAGGCAGTACTTACCCGAACAAACAAAGCAGAAGCATTGGATGGCATTTGCACAGGCCAGGAAATTTGTCTACCGAGAAGCAGCTGGGAACCTCGGTCTGGCACCCTAGAGGAACACGGTGTGAGAAATCCACTGTTTATTTTTGCTGTGTTCTCATTTCGGTGAAGACAGAGGGAATGAGAAGCTAATGGGACAAGGTTATTCTGCTGGCCACCACAGGTCTCCCTGCTTCCTCCCTTGTCCTCTGGGGTCCAGGCACCTGGAGAAGCAGGTGGTCCTTTCACATCATAAAATCAGGCCCTGTTCACCCCTTTTTTCAAAATCTCTCAGACCTCCTAGAGTAAAAATTCTAAACAAAAAAAGGGACATGTATACAACAGAGATTCTACAGCTTTCTTTGTTTCTGGCATCTCTTTTAAAACTCAGTACTCTGGTGGAAAGACTTTTATCCCCATTTATATCTGTGGGCACTGAGCATAAAAAAAAAAAAAAAAGTTGACCAGTATCTCCTAAGTGACCAGTCTGCCATGGAAACCCGTGTTTGCATGACTCCAAAGGCCATTTTCTATCCTCTTCATAAGTGTTAACTAAACCCTCCTGTAACACTGCAGGAAAACTTATTATTTGACTAGAATTGTCTATATTGGATTGGCTCATCCTTCAACTATCTTGTGGCCAAGTATTATCTGTGTCTCTTTTTCTAGGAATCTTGGGACCTGGGGCCTGTCTTTCAGGAAACAGCCACACAAGGGGTGGAGGAGAGAAGTCCATCATTTGTATGTGGTGTACTCAGAGTGCGAGTTTATGCCTGGGGTGTACAGGGGGTGAGTCTGGCTGATGAGCAGCACAGTTAGTATTTGTCTGTGTACATCCTACTAAGCACAAGAAATGAGTGCTGGAAGAATGATACTCAGAATTGGTAACAGACACAAGGTTTCAAATCAGGTGTTCTAATTGGTCATCTGTGACCTTTTCACTGAGACTGTAGACATGCAGAATTCACTTTTTAAAAACCTTTTTGTTTTATATTACATTATAGCCAGTTAACAATGTTGTGATAGTTTCAGGTGGACAGCAAAGGGCCTCAGTCATACATCTACATGCGTCTATTTCCCCGGACTCCATCCCATCTAGGCTGCCACATAACGTTGAGCAGCGTTGCCAACGTTTGTAAGTAAGTTCCTTTGTAATATTTCTTTTTAGAGTCTTCTTTATCTATTCATCTGTCAATGGACATTTGGGTTTCTTCCATGTCTTGACTGTTGTAAACAGTGCTGCACTGAATACTGGGGTGCATGTATCCATTTGCACCATGATTTTCTCAGGATATATGCCTATGGTCTCATGGCAGCTCTTGTTTTTAATTTTTTAAGGAACCTCCCTACTGTTCTGCATAGTGTCTGTACTGGTTTACATTCCCACCAACAGTATAGGAGGGGTACCTTCTCTTCACATAAGAATTCACTTTTTAATGCATATTTCTATATGTAAGCTTATGTAAGATTTGTTTCTGTTGATAGTGTGAAATGACTTTGTAAAATAAGCAATATTTTTAGTCACTGAGCATCTTCTTTAGCTATTCTGCAGCTTCTCTGTCAGCTTTTGGCATCTGTTCTATTGGCCTTTCCAGAAAGTGGTCTCTAACTCAGGTCTCTTCCAAGGAGCACAAAGGTCTTAGATCAGGATGAGCAGATGTGGTGAAGAAGCACGGTTTGCATGACCCCAAAGGCCATTTTCTATCCTCTTCATAAGTGTTAACTAAACCCTCCTGTAACACTGCAGGAAAACTTATTATTTGACTAGAATTGTCTATATTGGATTGGCTCATCCTTCAACTATCTTGTGGCCAAGTATTATCTGTGTCTCTTTTTCTAGGAATCTTGGGACCTGGGGCCTGTCTTTCAGGAAACAGCCACACAAGGGGTGGAGGAGAGAAGTCCATCATTTGTATGTGGTGTACTCAGAGTGCGAGTTTATGCCTGGGGTGTACAGGGGGTGAGTCTGGCTGATGAGCAGCACAGTTAGTATTTGTCTGTGTACATCCTACTAAGCACAAGAAATGAGTGCTGGAAGAATGATACTCAGAATTGGTAACAGACACAAGGTTTCAAATCAGGTGTTCTAATTGGTCATCTGTGACCTTTTCACTGAGACTGTAGACATGCAGAATTCACTTTTTAAAAACCTTTTTGTTTTATATTACATTATAGCCAGTTAACAATGTTGTGATAGTTTCAGGTGGACAGCAAAGGGCCTCAGTCATACATCTACATGCGTCTATTTCCCCGGACTCCATCCCATCTAGGCTGCCACATAACGTTGAGCAGCGTTGCCAACGTTTGTAAGTAAGTTCCTTTGTAATATTTCTTTTTAGAGTCTTCTTTATCTATTCATCTGTCAATGGACATTTGGGTTTCTTCCATGTCTTGACTGTTGTAAACAGTGCTGCACTGAATACTGGGGTGCATGTATCCATTTGCACCATGATTTTCTCAGGATATATGCCTATGGTCTCATGGCAGCTCTTGTTTTTAATTTTTTAAGGAACCTCCCTACTGTTCTGCATAGTGTCTGTACTGGTTTACATTCCCACCAACAGTATAGGAGGGGTACCTTCTCTTCACATAAGAATTCACTTTTTAATGCATATTTCTATATGTAAGCTTATGTAAGATTTGTTTCTGTTGATAGTGTGAAATGACTTTGTAAAATAAGCAATATTTTTAGTCACTGAGCATCTTCTTTAGCTATTCTGCAGCTTCTCTGTCAGCTTTTGGCATCTGTTCTATTGGCCTTTCCAGAAAGTGGTCTCTAACTCAGGTCTCTTCCAAGGAGCACAAAGGTCTTAGATCAGGATGAGCAGATGTGGTGAAGAAGCACTGAGTCTGGAGTAGATCCCAAACTGTTGGATCTTCTCAGCTTCCCCTGTTGGGATTTCTCTCTCCTTTTCATAAAATTTAGACAATGACTTTCAAACGCATGGTCTTCTGAACTATGATAAATAATCTTTTATGAAAATAAGTGTTAGGAGGAAATGATGAAATCAAAGTCCAGTAGGGTACTCATACCTGCACAGTGTTGTATGTCAATTACATCTCAGTATAGCTGGGGAAAAAAAGAAACTAGAAGGGTATTCTCTTGGATGACTTTCCCTAGAGGGAATTAGCCACCGCATCCCTGAAGACATTCAGCAAGCCCAGTGGAGATCCACGTGTCAGTCAAAGAACTCAGGCCTCCTGTCAACAGTCAGTACCAACTTGCTTATGTGAATGAGTCATCATAGAAACCTATCTTCCAACCCCAGACAAACATCAGATTATTGCAATTTCAGCCAACATCTTACTAAAACCTAATGAGACACCCTAAACTGTAGCCACTCAGGGAATTCACTCTTCAAAGTTTTGACTGTGTGAGTTAAGTGCCTGTTGCTTTCAGCTGCTGTGTAATTTCTTATGTGGCAATAGATAGCAAATACAGTTTTTAATACCTGGAAGTGGGCTGCTTCCATAACAAAACCTAAATTGTGGAAGTTTCTTTTGGAACCAAATGATGCTGCAATCTAAGAAACACTGATTTAAACAGTACTGGGGTGCATGTATCCATTTGCACCATGATTTTCTCAGGATATATGCCTATGGTCTCATGGCAGCTCTTGTTTTTAATTTTTTAAGGAACCTCCCTACTGTTCTGCATAGTGTCTGTACTGGTTTACATTCCCACCAACAGTATAGGAGGGGTACCTTCTCTTCACATAAGAATTCACTTTTTAATGCATATTTCTATATGTAAGCTTATGTAAGATTTGTTTCTGTTGATAGTGTGAAATGACTTTGTAAAATAAGCAATATTTTTAGTCACTGAGCATCTTCTTTAGCTATTCTGCAGCTTCTCTGTCAGCTTTTGGCATCTGTTCTATTGGCCTTTCCAGAAAGTGGTCTCTAACTCAGGTCTCTTCCAAGGAGCACAAAGGTCTTAGATCAGGATGAGCAGATGTGGTGAAGAAGCACTGAGTCTGGAGTAGATCCCAAACTGTTGGATCTTCTCAGCTTCCCCTGTTGGGATTTCTCTCTCCTTTTCATAAAATTTAGACAATGACTTTCAAACGCATGGTCTTCTGAACTATGATAAATAATCTTTTATGAAAATAAGTGTTAGGAGGAAATGATGAAATCAAAGTCCAGTAGGGTACTCATACCTGCACAGTGTTGTATGTCAATTACATCTCAGTATAGCTGGGGAAAAAAAGAAACTAGAAGGGTATTCTCTTGGATGACTTTCCTAGAGGGAATTAGCCACCGCATCCCTGAAGACATTCAGCAAGCCCAGTGGAGATCCACGTGTCAGTCAAAGAACTCAGGCCTCCTGTCAACAGTCAGTACCAACTTGCTTATGTGAATGAGTCATCATAGAAACCTATCTTCCAACCCCAGACAAACATCAGATTATTGCAATTTCAGCCAACATCTTACTAAAACCTAATGAGACACCCTAAACTGTAGCCACTCAGGGAATTCACTCTTCAAAGTTTTGACTGTGTGAGTTAAGTGCCTGTTGCTTTCAGCTGCTGTGTAATTTCTTATGTGGCAATAGATAGCAAATACAGTTTTTAATACCTGGAAGTGGGCTGCTTCCATAACAAAACCTAAATTGTGGAAGTTTCTTTTGGAACCAAATGATGCTGAAATCTAAGAAATGGGCTCAAAAAAAGATCAGTCGAGGGTAAGGTCAATAAACCTACTATAATGTTGAAGCCAAAGGAGGTGACTGCCCAATCTTCTGTTAGACCATAGAAAGATTTAAGATGGTGTCTCAGAACGGTTCAAGTTTTCTTCCAAGGAGCAAGGGTCCTTGAATTTCATGGCTGCAGCCAATGTCCACAGTGATTTGGGAGCCCAAGAAAATCAAATCTGTCACTGTTTCCACTTTTTCCCCATCTACTTGCCATGAAGTGATAGGCCTGGATGTTATGATCTTCATTTTTTGAATGTTGAGTTTTAAGCCAGCTTTTTCACCCTCCTCTTTCCCCCTCATCAAGAAGCTTTTTAGTTCCTCTTTGCTTTCTGCCATAAGGGTGGTATCATCTGAATATCTGGGGTTGTTGAATATTTCTCCCAGCAGCCTTAATTCCAGCTCATGAGTCATCCAGCCTGGCATTTTGCATGAGGTAGTTAAATAAGCAGGATGACAATATACAGCCCTGACGTACTCCTTTCCCAATTTTGAACCAGTCTGTTGTTCCACATCTGGTTCCAGCTGTTGCTTCTTGACCTGCAAACAGGTTTCTTAGTAGGCAGGTAAGGTGGTATGATAGTCCTACTTCTTTAAGAATTTTCCATAGTGTGTTGTGACCCATGCAGCCAAAGGCTTTAGAGTAGTCAATGAAGCAGAAGTAGATGTTTTTCTGGAATTCTGTTGCTTTGTCTATGATCCAAGAGATGTCGGCAGTATGATTTCTGGTTCCTCTGCCTTGTCTAAATCCAGCTTGTACCTATGGAAGTTCTTGGTTCACATACTGCTGAAACCTAGCTTAAAGGATTTTGAGCATGACCTTGCTACCATGTGAAATGAGGTCAATTATATGCTGGTTTGAACAGTCTTTGGTGTTGCCCTTCTTTGAGATTGGAATGAAAATTGACCTTTTCCAGTCCTATGGCCACTGGTGAGTTTTCCAAATTTGCTGGCCTATTGAGTGCAACACTTTAACAGCATCATCTTATAGGATTTGAAATAGCGCAACTGGAATTCCATCACCTCCACTGGCTTTGTTCATAGTAAAGCTTTAAAGCCCACTTGACCTCACACTCCAGGATGTCTGGCGTTAGGTGAGTGACCACACCATCATGGTTACCCAGGTTATTAAGACCTTTATTATATAGCTCTTCTGTGTACTCCTGCCACCTCTTAATCTCTTCTGCTTCTGTTAGGTCCTTACTGTTTCTCTCCTTTACTGTGCCCATCTTTGCATGAAGTGTCCCTTTGGTATCTCTAATTTTCTTGAAGAGATCTCTAGTCTTTGCCTTTCCATTGTTTTCCTCTATTTCTTTGCATTATTCATTTAAGAAGGCTTTCTTGCCTCTCCTTGATATTCTCTGGAACTCTGCATTCATTTGGGTATATCTTTCCCTTTCTCTTTTGCCTTTTGCTTCTCTTCTTTTCTCAGCTGTTCAGACAATCACTTTGCCTTCTTGGATTTCTTTTCCTTTGGAATTGTTTTGGTCACCACCTCCCGTACAGTGTTAGGATCCTCTGTCTGTAGTTCTTTGGACAGTCTGTCCACCAAATCTGATCCTTGAATCTGTTCATCACCTCCATTGTATAAGCATAAGAGATTTGATTTCAGTCATACCTGAATGGCCTAGTGGTTTTCCCTAGTTTCTTCACTCTTAGCCTACATTTTACAGTAAGTGGTTCATGATCCAGAGTCACAGTCAGCTTCAGGTCTTGTGTTTGCTTCTCCATCTTCAGCTGCAAAGAATATAATCCATCTGATTTCAGTATTGACCATCTGGTGATGTCCATATGTAGAGTTGTCTCTCGTGTTGTTGGAAGAGGATGTCTGCCATGACAAGTGTTTTCTCTTGACAAAACTCTGTTAGCCTTTGCCCTGCTTCATTTTGTACTCCAAGGCCAAACTTGCCTGTTACTCCAGTTATCTCTCGAAACTTCCTGCTTTTGAATTCAAGTCCCCTGTGATGAAAATGATATCTTTTGGGGGGTGCTAATTCTAGATCTTGTAGGTCTTCATAGAACTGTTCAACTTCAGCTTCTTCGGCATTAGTTGTTGAGGCCTGGACCTGGATTACTGTGATGCTGAATGGTTTGCCTTAGAAATGAACCAAGATCATTCTGTCATTTTGGTGACTGCATCCAGATACTGCATTTGAGACTCTTTTGTTGACTATGAGGGCTACTCCATTTTCTTCTAAGGGATTCTTGCTGTACTTTGGTTTAAAAAAAAAAAAAAAACTGGCAGAATGAAAGAGCTCTTTGAGCCCATGTGTTGTTGCTCTCTTTCTCTAGGGCCACGTGATCTGGGGGAGCCCAGGCCAGCAGCCTAGTGTCAAGCATCTGGTGACCCTCACTCAGATGTTTCTCGCATTCATGGGGGATTTGGAAGGAAGGTGTGAGGATGCTCTGGGACCCTCACTATGCCTCAGACCTGTTTCTCCCTGAAGCCTTTCTCACAAACGATGGCTTGTTCCTGATGGTAAGTGAAGCTGAATCCTGAGGGGGCCCACAAAACAAGATGCCTGCTGCCTTGACAAGTGTTTGGGCCCTACTGCTGTCACATCACAGTTGGTCTTCTTGGACTCATTGCTCTCACATACATGGAGTCACCACATACCAGTAAATGTTGGCCACACATGCCTCCATGCCATCCTGGCCTTTGTCTACCTCAAGTACATTTCTCCAGGCATTCTTTTTATATATACATAACTGTTTGTTTATTTATATTTTTGGCTGTGCTGGGTTTCATTGCTGCATGGGCTTTTCTCTAGTTGCGGGGAGCAGGGGCTACTCTCTAGCTGTGATGGTATGGCTTTGCTCATTGCTGAGCACAGGCTTTAGGACACGTGTGATCTTCAGCAGTTGCAGTGTACAGGCTCAGTGGTTGAGGCTCCAGGGCTCTGGAGTGCTGAGTTCAGCTCGGCAAGGGCTTAGGGCAAGTGATGGGTGCCGCAGAATATAAGAAACACAAAGGGGGCTTCCCTGGTACCTCAGTGGTGAAGAGTTCGCCTGCCAATACAGGGGACGTGGGTTTAATCGCTGATCTGGGAAGATCCCACATGCTGTGGAGCAACTAAGCCCACGAACCACAACTATTGAGCCTCTGCTCTAGAGCCTCAGAACCGCTAAAACCCGAGTTCTACAACAAGAAAAGTCACTGCAACAAGAAATCTGCTCACCTCAGCTAGAGAGTAGCCCCCCCTCTATGCAACTAGAAAAGAGCCTGCAGCAGCAGTGAAAACCCAGAACAGCCAAAAATAAATAAAAATTTAAAAAAAATACACAAAGACAGAGAGCAAGTTAGATGGGACAGGAGACTCGAGATTTCTAAGATCAAGAGACCCAAACACAAAGTCCTCGTCATATTTTTTAGCATTCAAAGCAGGAGGTTATGCACTTTAATGATCAAGAAAAAATATGGCCTGTGTAGTAATCATCTTTATGTTCATATGGTCGTTCACATGACCACGTCCTCAGCTTCCTTGAAGGAATGTCGCCAGGAAGTTAATGAGCCCCCTGGTGCAGGCACGGTGTCCGTGCTCAGGGTTCTGATTAGGCATGACCCGGTGTTCCAAAGCCCACACTCATCTCCACCCATAGAGGGCTCAGCATTCCATGGCTGACTGCCCCGAGGAAGCACAGCTCTTCAGATGATTGTCCTAAGGGAACAGCGCAGTCTTCGACTGGTTTCCCACACTGGAGCACAGGCTCAGGAGCTGTGGCACACTGCTTACTGGCTCTGTGGTGTGGGATCTTCCCAGACGAGGAACGGCTGTCGCACCTGCATTGGCAGGCAGAGTCTCTACCACGGGCCACCAAGGAAACCCCTGGGCTTTCTTCTAGAAAAACTTTTCTGAAATTTTCATACCTTGTTTTTTATTTTTCTGTGCTGGGTTTCATTGCTGCATGGGCTTTTCTCTAGTTGCGGGAGCAGGGCTACTCTCTAGCTGTGATGGTATGGCTTTGCTCATTGCTGAGCACAGGCTTTAGGACACGTGTGATCTTCAGCAGTTGCAGTGTACAGGCTCAGTGGTTGAGGCTCCAGGGCTCTGGAGTGCTGAGTTCAGCTCGGCAAGGGCTTAGGGCAAGTGATGGGTGCCGCAGAATATAAGAAACACAAAGGGGGCTTCCCTGGTACCTCAGTGGTGAAGAGTTCGCCTGCCAATACAGGGGACGTGGGTTTAATCGCTGATCTGGGAAGATCCCACATGCTGTGGAGCAACTAAGCCCACGAACCACAACTATTGAGCCTCTGCTCTAGAGCCTCAGAACCGCTAAAACCCGAGTTCTACAACAAGAAAAGTCACTGCAACAAGAAATCTGCTCACCTCAGCTAGAGAGTAGCCCCCACTCTATGCAACTAGAAAAGAGCCTGCAGCAGCAGTGAAAACCCAGAACAGCCAAAAATAAATAAAAATTTAAAAAAAATACACAAAGACAGAGAGCAAGTTAGATGGGACAGGAGACTCGAGATTTCTAAGATCAAGAGACCCAAACACAAAGTCCTCGTCATATTTTTTAGCATTCAAAGCAGGAGGTTATGCACTTTAATGATCAAGAAAAAATATGGCCTGTGTAGTAATCATCTTTATGTTCATATGGTCGTTCACATGACCACGTCCTCAGCTTCCTTGAAGGAATGTCGCCAGGAAGTTAATGAGCCCCCTGGTGCAGGCACGGTGTCCGTGCTCAGGGTTCTGATTAGGCATGACCCGGTGTTCCAAAGCCCACACTCATCTCCACCCATAGAGGGCTCAGCATTCCATGGCTGACTGCCCCGAGGAAGCACAGCTCTTCAGATGATTGTCCTAAGGGAACAGCGCAGTCTTCGACTGGTTTCCCACACTGGAGCACAGGCTCAGGAGCTGTGGCACACTGCTTACTGGCTCTGTGGTGTGTGGGATCTTCCCAGACGAGGGAACGAAGCTGTCGCACCTGCATTGGCAGGCAGAGTCTCTACCACGGGGCCACCAAGGAAACCCCTGGGCTTTCTTCTAGAAAAACTTTTCTGAAATTTTCATACCTATGTCTCTTCTTTCAAGTGTGTAGTATTATATAATCCATCAGCTTGGACAAGGACTATGTCGGGACAGGAGATATGGTTTTGAGGAGACATTGAGATAAAAGAGTATTGTTGATGTGCTAGTGAGTGATTATCCTTGAGAAAGTGCTTTGATGTTTACAAAGTTTTATTTCTTGGGATTATTCCCAAAACTTTATGAGGCAGATTGAAAAGAGGTTTTATTTTATTTTTTATTTTTAAATATTATTATTATTTTGTGACTGTGCTGCATCTTTGCTGCTGCACGCACACTTTCTCTGGCTGAGGCAAGTAGGGGACACTAGTTACGGTGCTCAGGCTTCTTATTGCAGGGGCTTCTCTTGTCTTAGACAACATGCTCCAGGTGTGGCGGGCTCAGTAGTTGTGGCACATGGGCTTAGTTGCCCCATGACATGTAGAATCTTCTTGGACCAGGGATGGAACCTGTGTCCCCTGCTTGGCAAGTGGATTCTTAACCACTGGGCCACCAGGGAAGTCCTGGTCAAGGTTTTAATCTCCATTATATGATTAAAGAAGTGGTGGCCTGTCTTGCAACTGACAACTGTTTCCTGTGTCCTTGAGGATTTCCTGTCTCTTCCCATGGACTGGATAGTGATGCTTTGGTTTCATCTTGGCTTTGGCAATTGTGACGGTGGCATCTACATGCGGCCTGAGTTAAGGAAAGTTTCTGAAATGAATGGATTTCACTGCAGTGTTGATCCACTACATTGCTCTCCTGACAAGAAATGGATCTTTGAGTCTGGGACATGTGAATGTATTTGCCAAAGGCAGGCGCTGCTCTGGTAACTTTAGGAGGAGAGGGTCAAGCTTTAGGAAAGTAAGATGAAGCAGTCATAGAAAAACTTAGCAAGACTTCTGCCGAACTCAGTGAGGACCAGACATACTGCTCCCTCCTCTCCAAGGCTGGATCACATTTTGAATCCATTCCTATGTCCAAGAAATGATGTTCTCCAAAGAGATGATATCCAGTTGCAAAGCAAACATTTATTAGTAAAAATGTGCTCTGGAGCCTTAATCAGCCAAAGAGATGGAGGTGAATAAAATATATCAAGGCATAGGATCTTCAGGAACCTTACTCGCTTTTGTTTTCATTATTATCTACCTTGACTGGGAAGTGCAATGAAGTCCAGAAGTAAATAAAAATGCATCAGCCTCTGATGTGTGTAAATAGGTGAATCTGTGGATTTCTTCCGCTGGTGACTGACCCTCGTTGATTTGACCCTAATGCCCATGCTTCTGACCTCTGTGTGGAGCCCTGTCCCCAGGTCACAGGAGCAGGGCCTTGAACCGAGGCCACAGATGCAGGACCCCACACCAGGGTCATCTCTGATTGAGCCCCATAGCATCCATTGCCGTGAGTCACCCCTCCCCATCTAAAACGGCCAGCTCTTTGACCCCGTATTAAGGTGTGTAAAAATGCCCACCCTAGTAGTCACCCTGCAGTACCCTATCCAGTTACCTAATGCCCTGCTTCCAGCAGGGAGGTCTTATTATATCTGGTCCAAATTCATCAGCTAGGAAAGTAACTCCATGTGAAGAAACTTTTAAGAAAAAAAAAAACTGCACATAAGATAAGAGCTTTGGGTGATTAATATTTATCATTCTGCAGATTGCTGACATAATGGACACTTCATGTTTGTTTAAGAAAAGTAGAGTACACAGTATAGGTTTTCCAAAGACATTGAGCTGCCTTTGAAATCTTTTGTTGTTACTTTTCACAAAGTGAATCAGCTATTGTTTCGCAGTGAATTTAAGCTGGTACCAGACTGGAATTTGGTTTTCTCTCTCTGTTAAGAGAATAAAGTTTTCTTGGAGTGCAACCTTTGGTATCAAAATATGTGAATTTCTTTGCTTTTAAGTGATCTGTATTTGTTCTTAAAATCTTTTCTTATTCTGATAAAGTAACTATGCATTATTTCAGAATGATCTATGATGATTATGGCACATGCAGATAATGCCCATTCTGCTTCTACAAAATGTTAGCCCCTCATTGTCAGACCTCTGCCATCTTGATGTTCTTAAAATAGGAGGCAACAGCCTACTCCTAAATCAGGGAATTTGAAATGGATATGCAATAACTGTAAGTCAAACACTCAAGATATGGGAATTCCAAGATGGCCACTTGCTTTGTTCCTGGCTCCTTGATAAACCTCATTTTTTAATTTGATGGTGAATGCCTTTTCTGGCTGCAGGGTTAATACCCTCACAATGTAACAAGTATGTCTCACTAAATACTACATTCTACTTTTGTTAATTAAGGTCTGTGTTTGCTAAGACTTGCTTCTGAGAGAGTTCTTTGTTATATTGTTATTAAATTTAGTTAAATTATTAAAGGGGACATTGTAAGTTTCTGAAGCCTAACTTCACAATCAATCTTTGGATAAAGATCAGATACTACATGGTCTACAACCAGGAGATGAACACCAGGATATAATCAGTTCAGACTAAGTCAGAGAAACTAGGCTACACCTCATGTAAGTTCTTGACTGACTTACTTATGATCCTACTAATACTGCTAAGTATATTATTTCTTTTGCCTGTTTTACAAAATTGTTGTCTCTTACATTACCCAATGTGTGACTGAGCCTTTGATAAAATGATCACATGGTTTCCCACGAGATCAATGATTACGATAGTGTAACTCTAGACACACAGGAAGAAGCAACAAGAGGGAATACATTCCTGGGCTATAAGAGGCCACTAGTAAGAAAGGTATGGTCCAGGACTTCTGCTGCTCACAAAGCCTTGTCCAGCAAGAGAACATTGAGTGGCCAATCAGAAAAATCTTTGCCAGATCTGGGAATGAGAATTCCTAGCACTGTGGGACAGCATGGTCATAAAATGACTCCAAATCGTGCTCGGATTTATTACCCTGAAGGGGCTCTGCCGGCTGGAAACTGGCATTTGGGTTCTGCCTCTACAAAGACTGGGTTTCGCTGGTGACTTAGATGGTATAGAATCTGCCTGCAATGCAGGAGACCCAGGTTTGATCCCTGGGTTGGGAAGATGCCCTGGAGAAGGAAATGGCTATCCATGCCAGTATTCTTACCTGGAGAATGGCATGGACAGAGGAGCCTGGTGGGCTGCAGTCCGTAGAGTCACAAAGAGTCAGACATGACTGAGCAACTAGCACTTTCACATTCTATAAAGATTAAGTCAAGAGCCATTGTGGTTGCTGGCTATTAACACCCCTTGAAGGGAGTTCACCATGGAAATCAGAAATGAGGCACTCTGTGCTCTGGGGAAAACCAGCAGAAAAGGCCTTCAGATAGATAGATAGATGTTTTCAGGTAAAGGTTTTCATGAACCCCAGTTCTTGCATCTTCTCATATCACTAGCATGATGGACCCTGGTCTGGTCCTGGTTCTCCCAGCTAGCCCCTCTTCTGGGACCCTTGACAGCTTCTCTACTTGTATTAATTTTCAGGCCATGTATCTTTAACCTTTTTGTTAAATTTGTTTCTTCTAGAATACAGCAAATCTTCAGATGGTGCTACAAGGATACCAGCTGGTTGGCACATGGGCTATGCTGGAACAGGTCACCTTGTCCTCCATGGACTCTCGTCTCCCTCCATAAATGCACCCTGACAGAGTAAACACTGGGAGCCAGCTGGACACCCCTGTCCAGCAGGAAGAAGTTAGGGGCAGTCTTCATCCCTTTCCCCAATGAGCTGGGTCCACATGACCTGAGACAGGTGTAGGTAATCAGTCATGAGCAGGGTGTTAAGGGGTCAAAGATTTGGCCCACAGATAAAAAGAGGGGGGGAATGTGGAGCCCTATTCCAGGGTCACAGACGCCTTGTGCCAGAGCCACAGATGTGGAACCCCCACACCAAGGTCATCTCCAGAACTGCCTGGGCCCCCTTGCAACTGTTGCCGTGAGCCCCTGTGATCTAACGCCAGCCAACCCCCTGACTCTATTAGGTGAAAATACCCACCCTAGTCCTCCCTATAGTGACCCAAACACCCACCTAATGCCACCCTCACGGCAGAACTTTTCACGGGCCTAAATGACTCCAAATCCGTGCTCGGATTTATTACCCTGAAGGCTCTCTGAAACATTTGGGTTCTGCCTCTACAAAGACTGGGTTTCGCTGGTGACTTAGATGGTATAGAATCTGCCTGCAATGCAGGAGACCCAGGTTTGATCCCTGGGTTGGGAAGATGCCCTGGAGAAGGAAATGGCTATCCATGCCAGTATTCTTACCTGGAGAATGGCATGGACAGAGGAGCCTGGTGGGCTGCAGTCCGTAGAGTCACAAAGAGTCAGACATGACTGAGCAACTAGCACTTTCACATTCTATAAAGATTAAGTCAAGAGCCATTGTGGTTGCTGGCTATTAACACCCCTTGAAGGGAGTTCACCATGGAAATCAGAAATGAGGCACTCTGTGCTCTGGGGAAAACCAGCAGAAAAGGCCTTCAGATAGATAGATAGATGTTTTCAGGTAAAGGTTTTCATGAACCCCAGTTCTTGCATCTTCTCATATCACTAGCATGATGGACCCTGGTCTGGTCCTGGTTCTCCCAGCTAGCCCTCTTCTGGGACCCTTGACAGCTTCTCTACTTGTATTAATTTTCAGGCCATGTATCTTTAACCTTTTTGTTAAATTTGTTTCTTCTAGAATACAGCAAATCTTCAGATGGTGCTACAAGGATACCAGCTGGTTGGCACATGGGCTATGCTGGAACAGGTCACCTTGTCCTCCATGGACTCTCGTCTCCCTCCATAAATGCACCCTGACAGAGTAAACACTGGGAGCCAGCTGGACACCCCTGTCCAGCAGGAAGAAGTTAGGGGCAGTCTTCATCCCTTTCCCCAATGAGCTGGGTCCACATGACCTGAGACAGGTGTAGGTAATCAGTCATGAGCAGGGTGTTAAGGGGTCAAAGATTTGGCCCACAGATAAAAAGAGGGGGGGAATGTGGAGCCCTATTCCAGGGTCACAGACGCCTTGTGCCAGAGCCACAGATGTGGAACCCCCACACCAAGGTCATCTCCAGAACTGCCTGGGCCCCCTTGCAACTGTTGCCGTGAGCCCCTGTGATCTAACGCCAGCCAACCCCCTGACTCTATTAGGTGAAAATACCCACCCTAGTCCTCCCCTATAGTGACCCAAACACCCACCTAATGCCACCCTCACGGCAGAACCTTTCTTCATCTTGAGACTGAAAACTGTCAACTGACCCGTAAGAGAGGTCGGCTCTCTCTGGTCTGTTAGGAGGTCGGCCTGCCATGCTTACAGCACCCTTGGTATCTCTGCTTTATTCTTAAGAAGCTCACTCATTTCTGAAACACTGTCTGGATATTCTTTCAGATGTTTTTAAAACATATTTATTTGTTTATTTTCAACTGCACTGGGTCTTCATTGCTGTGCATGGGCTTTCTCTAATTGTTGTGAGAGAGGTTACTCTTCCTTGTGCTGAGCAGGCTTCTCATTGCAGTGGCTTTCTCTTGTTGCAGAGCAGAGTCTCCAGGCACACGGGTGTCGGCAGTTGTAGCTACGGCTCTAGAGCACAGGCTCAGTAGTTGTGGCACAAAAATTTAGTTGCCTGTGACACATGGAATCTTCCTAGACCAGGGAACAAACCCTGCCCTGCCATGGCAGGTGGAGTCTCATCCACTGGATCATCAGGAAAGTCCCCTTTTCAAATCTTTTGCTCTCTGTATCATATGTAAGAAACCTTAGCCCATGCTAAATCATAAAGATTTATTTCCTTGCAGTAATTTTATTTTATATTTTTCAATTTATATAAAAATATTTTAAATCAATTTTTAAAATTGTAGTGGAGTTGATTTACAGTGGTGTGTTAATTTCTGCAGTACAACAAAGTGATTTAGTTACAAATACATAGATGCAATCTTTCTAAAATATTCTTTTCCATTTAGTTTACAAATACCCCGTATGCAATCTCGTTAACAATCTCCACATGACCTGAGACAGGTAGGTAATCAGTCATGAGCAGGGTGTTAAGGGGTCAAAGATTTGGCCCACAGATAAAAAGAGGGAATGTGGAGCCCTATTCCAGGGTCACAGACGCCTTGTGCCAGAGCCACAGATGTGGAACCCCCACACCAAGGTCATCTCCAGAACTGCCTGGGCCCCCTTGCAACTGTTGCCGTGAGCCCCTGTGATCTAACGCCAGCCAACCCCCTGACTCTATTAGGTGAAAATACCCACCCTAGTCCTCCCCTATAGTGACCCAAACACCCACCTAATGCCACCCTCACGGCAGAACCTTTCTTCATCTTGAGACTGAAAACTGTCAACTGACCCGTAAGAGAGGTCGGCTCTCTCTGGTCTGTTAGGAGGTCGGCCTGCCATGCTTACAGCACCCTTGGTATCTCTGCTTTATTCTTAAGAAGCTCACTCATTTCTGAAACACTGTCTGGATATTCTTTCAGATGTTTTTAAAACATATTTATTTGTTTATTTTCAACTGCACTGGGTCTTCATTGCTGTGCATGGGCTTTCTCTAATTGTTGTGAGAGAGGTTACTCTTCCTTGTGCTGAGCAGGCTTCTCATTGCAGTGGCTTTCTCTTGTTGCAGAGCAGAGTCTCCAGGCACACGGGTGTCGGCAGTTGTAGCTTACGGCTCTAGAGCACAGGCTCAGTAGTTGTGGCACAAAAATTTAGTTGCCTGTGACACATGGAATCTTCCTAGACGAGGGAACAAACCCTGCCCTGCCATGGCAGGTGGAGTCTCATCCACTGGATCATCAGGAAAGTCCCCTTTTCAAATCTTTTGCTCTCTGTATCATATGTAAGAAACCTTAGCCCATGCTAAATCATAAAGATTTATTTCCTTGCAGTAATTTTATTTTATATTTTTCAATTTATATAAAAATATTTTAAATCAATTTTTAAAATTGTAGTGGAGTTGATTTACAGTGGTGTGTTAATTTCTGCAGTACAACAAAGTGATTTAGTTACAAATACATAGATGCAATCTTTCTAAAATATTCTTTTCCATTATAGTTGTTCATAATACACTGAATAGAGTTCCCTGTGCCAGTGAGGGCAGTGGGGTGGTTTCTAATATCTGTCAGTTACAACTAATGCTGCAAAAAGCAACTTGTCTATTTTTAATCATTGATGGTGCACCATCAAAAAATTCCCTTTAGTAGCATTGGTAATTTAAGGATATAAGTGTATACTTTTTGTTAGATACTGCCAAAATTAAATTGCAGGAGCTTTTCGTTTATCCATTCTGTGTATAATTGCTTTAATGTGCTAAGCCCAATATCCACTCCATCCCTCCCCCAGTCTCCTCCTGTTTGGCAATCACCAGTGTCTTCTCTACATCCATGATTCTGTATCTGTTTCATAGATAGGTTCATTTGGCTCATATTTAACATTCCACATATAAGTTATACCATACACCATTTGTCTTTCTGACTTACTTCACTTAATGCGATAATCACTCCTTACACCCATGTTGCTGAAAATGGCATTGTTTCCTTCTTTCTTCATGGAAGAGTAGTATTCCATTGTATATATGTACCAGGTCTTCTGCTCTGTTGGACATTCATGTGGTTTTCATGACTTGGCTATTATGAACAGTACTGCTGTGAACATAGCCAGTGCGTGTCACTTTTGAACTTACAGTTGTGTCTGAGTATATGCTGAAAGTGAAACTGGCTCGATCATGTCCGACTCTGTGTGATGCCATGGACGAGCCATGGAATTCTCCAGACAAGCATACTGGAGTGGGTAGCCGTTCCCTTTTCAGAGCATGATCCCAACCCAGGGATTGAACCTAGGTCTCCTCTCTTGTAGGCAAATTCTTTACCGTCTGAGCCACCAGGGAAACCTAAATCTTGGTAGATCACTTGGTAATTTTATTTTATATTTTATATTTTTCAATTTATATAAAAATATTTTAAATCAATTTTTAAAATTGTAGTGGAGTTGATTTACAGTGGTGTGTTAATTTCTGCAGTACAACAAAGTGATTTAGTTACAAATACATAGATGCAATCTTTCTAAAATATTCTTTTCCATTATAGTTGTTCATAATACACTGAATAGAGTTCCCTGTGCCAGTGAGGGCAGTGGGGTGGTTTCTAATATCTGTCAGTTACAACTAATGCTGCAAAAAGCAACTTGTCTATTTTTAATCATTGATGGTGCACCATCAAAAAATTCCCTTTAGTAGCATTGGTAATTTAAGGATATAAGTGTATACTTTTTGTTAGATACTGCCAAAATTAAATTCGCAGGAGCTTTTCGTTTATCCATTCTGTGTATAATTGCTTTAATGTGCTAAGCCCAATATCCACTCCATCCCTCCCCCAGTCTCCTCCTGTTTGGCAATCACCAGTGTCTTCTCTACATCCATGATTCTGTATCTGTTTCATAGATAGGTTCATTTGGCTCATATTTAACATTCCACATATAAGTTATACCATACACCATTTGTCTTTCTGACTTACTTCACTTAATGCGATAATCACTCCTTACACCCATGTTGCTGAAAATGGCATTGTTTCCTTCTTTCTTCATGGAAGAGTAGTATTCCATTGTATATATGTACCAGGTCTTCTGCTCTGTTGGACATTCATGTGGTTTTCATGACTTGGCTATTATGAACAGTACTGCTGTGAACATAGCCAGTGCGTGTCACTTTTGAACTTACAGTTGTGTCTGAGTATATGCTGAAAGTGAAACTGGCTCGATCATGTCCGACTCTGTGTGATGCCATGGACGAGCCATGGAATTCTCCAGACAAGCATACTGGAGTGGGTAGCCGTTCCCTTTTCAGAGCATGATCCCAACCCAGGGATTGAACCTAGGTCTCCTCTCTTGTAGGCAAATTCTTTACCGTCTGAGCCACCAGGGAAACCTAAATCTTGGTAGATCACTTGGTAATTCTGTTTTTAATTTTGTGAAGAATATTCATTAGGTTTTCTGTACTAATTTCCAGTATAGTGGTTGCACCAACTCAGAATTCCAATATGGTAGGCGTGCCCCATTATTCTCCTCACCACCTACAGCAGTTGTTACTTAGGGACTGTTTAAAGATGGCGATTCTGACTAGTATGAACTAAGTACCTCATTGTAGTTTTGATTTGCATTTCTTTCCTTTTTTTGGTGGGGGTGGGGGTGCGGGGGGCTGTGCTGGGTCTTTGTTGTGGGGTAGGCTTTTCTCTAGTTGCAGCAAGTTGAGGGCTATTCTCTGGTTGCAGCGCACGGGCTTCTCACTGTGGTGGCCTCACACGTTGTGAATCACTGGTGCCAGGGCTCACGGGCTTCAGTAGCTGGGGCACATGAGCTGAGTAGTGGCAGCTCCCAAGCTCTGGAGCACTGGCCGAACAGTTGTGGTGCACGGGCTCAGCAGCTCTGCAGATGTGGGGTTCTCCGGAAGCAGGTATTGAGCCCTTGTCTCCTGCATTGGCAGGAGGACCACTTATCTTGATTTACAAGGGAAGCCCTGATTTGCATTTCTATACGAATATCAGGTATGGGGTTACCAGGTCATAAACCGGCTCTCTCTTTGATGCTTTCAGGAACCTCCTTACTGTTCTCCTTACTGCCTGGTACAAATTTCCATTCCCAGCAACAAAGGAGAAGTGTTCCCTTTAATCTGCACCCTGTCTTGAATTTATTGCTTGTAGCCTTTCTGAGGATGTCTACTCTGACCTGGGTGAGTGATATCCCCTTGTTTTCATTTGCATTTCTCTTCCTGGTAGAATGACGAGCATTTTTTCCTAGGCTTTTGTTTCAAACATGCTGGTAAAGTTTTACTTGTGGAAAATTTTTTAGAAGGTCGTCCGTGTTTTAGTTTTTTTTTTTTTTTCCTATTACCTACCCCAGGACATTTCACGACTTGTGCCGTTTACAGCCCCGCACCAGGTGAATGAATGCCCAGTGCCCAGAAGCACCAGTCTTCGTGTTGTTGTTACAAGAATTGTCCACAAGGAAGCAGAATTTCTTCATTCCTAACTGGGTTTACTAGGACAATGGGAGCCATGGGGGCAGCCCTGGTCCCGGGTGGTCAGTTAGAGGGCAGTGTGCCAGAAGAAACACCCAAGGACTTGCGTCTCTTGACTTCCTCCAGCTAAACCTTCACCCTTCAGACCAATCCTGAACTCAGGAATACCTGAGCCCTGAAGTGACTAATGTTTGCAACTGTGGTCATGCTAATAAAAAAGGCTGGAGGTGGGAGACTTAGTTAGCATCAGGAGACCTGAAGAAGACACTTTTCCAAACTCAGAAGATACACCACATTTTGGGTGGGCCTGCATTCATTGAGCTGTAGGAGAGTGCATCGGGATATGGATGTGGTCACACCCAGAGGAAGCAGAAACTTTAGCTCCAAGGGGGGCTCATTTACTCTCTGGAGTCCTTTTAAATTCTGCCACCCCCCCTGCTGTCTTTCCTTGGAACCCAAGGCTGGGCAGGCTCCACTCCAGGTAACTGGCCTAAAAGAAATATAGTAGACTTTTCTTCTTTTTAAATTACATTTTGACCTGATGCTCACGTAGAGTATTCATTGTATTATATTTTATATTTGCATAGAGGGGATTCACTCGACGGTGCTTCATTTTGTTGTGCAGAAGCTGGATTCACCTGTGCCCATGACTGTATCATGTGCGTGTGTGTTGGGGGGTTTTATCCCAGAAGTGATTACCAAGTGCTGAATATGTAGCCTTTGCTATATAATAGCTCCTTCTTTCCTCTGTATTTTATCTATTTTATTGTGTCAGTGTTAAAGTTAGCCTTGCAATACCCTCCACCCTACCTGCTATTCTTTCCACTGGGAATTCTAAGTTTGATTTTTAGGTCTGTGAGTCTCTTTCTGTTTTATAAGTGAAATAATTTCTATCAATTTATAAATGCCACCTCTTCTCAACATCATGTGACACATATCTTTCTCTGTGTAAGTTCAGTTAGTAATAAAGTGGTCCATCCATGTTGCTGCTAGTGTCCTGATTTCATCATTGTCTATGAAAAACTAATATTTCATTGAATATTTGTAACAGATATTCTTTATTTCTACCCCCATCCCTGAACATTTTGGTTGCTCCCAAATCTTGGCTGTTATCAGTAGAGGTGCAGTGACTGATGGGGAGCCTGGTGATCTCTAGGGACGGTGTTCTCCGGATGTACTCCCAAGTGTGTGATGACTGGGCCATACACTGGGTCTTTCTGTAGCACTTTCAGGAATCTACTTACTGTTCTGCAAAGTGCCTCATTCCAGTTTTCATTCCTAGCAGCATCGGAGGTGTGTTTCCTTTTATCTAAGTCCTCTCCTGCTTGTAGCCTTTACTGATGATGGCTTGTAGTCTTTCTGATGATGGTTACTGACAGGGACAAGGTGGTACCTCCTCGTTTCATTTGCATTTCTCTGCATAGTCACCTGTAGTCAAGCATCTGTTCCAAGGATTTAGATTCAAACAATGCCAGTAAAATTTACTGTTGGAAAAAGGCTTCTGGAAGGTAAGCTTCTTTTTGAGTTCATTTTGACAGTCACCAGGACATTTCTTGAGGTCAGGTGCCATTAAACAGCCCCACACTTGGCGATCGAATAGAGTGAAGCACTGGTTTTCATGTTGTTGTAATAAGAAATGTCCAAGGTGACAGCATTTCTTCATTCCAGACTCAGTTTACTAGGGCAACCTGAGCCACAGGGACAGTACAAAAAGTCTTATTTGCTGGCACAGCCTTTGAAATTTTTCCATCTCCTTCTGTCTTTCCTTGAAATCGGGTCCAGCTGATTCACTGTGATCATGTGCGTGTGTTGGGGGGTTTTATCCCAGAAGTGATTACCAAGTGCTGAATATGTAGCCTTTGCTATATAATAGCTCCTTCTTTCCTCTGTATTTTATCTATTTTATTGTGTCAGTGTTAAAGTTAGCCTTGCAATACCCTCCACCCTACCTGCTATTCTTTCCACTGGGAATTCTAAGTTTGATTTTTAGGTCTGTGAGTCTCTTTCTGTTTTATAAGTGAAATAATTTCTATCAATTTATAAATGCCACCTCTTCTCAACATCATGTGACACATATCTTTCTCTGTGTAAGTTCAGTTAGTAATAAAGTGGTCCATCCATGTTGCTGCTAGTGTCCTGATTTCATCATTGTCTATGAAAAACTAATATTTCATTGAATATTTGTAACAGATATTCTTTATTTCTACCCCCATCCCTGAACATTTTGGTTGCTCCCAAATCTTGGCTGTTATCAGTAGAGGTGCAGTGACTGATGGGGAGCCTGGTGATCTCTAGGGACGGTGTTCTCCGGATGTACTCCCAAGTGTGTGATGACTGGGCCATACACTGGGTCTTTCTGTAGCACTTTCAGGAATCTACTTACTGTTCTGCAAAGTGCCTCATTCCAGTTTTCATTCCTAGCAGCATCGGAGGTGTGTTTCCTTTTATCTAAGTCCTCTCCTGCTTGTAGCCTTTACTGATGATGGCTTGTAGTCTTTCTGATGATGGTTACTGACAGGGACAAGGTGGTACCTCCTCGTTTCATTTGCATTTCTCTGCATAGTCACCTGTAGTCAAGCATCTGTTCCAAGGATTTAGATTCAAACAATGCCAGTAAAATTTACTGTTGGAAAAAGGCTTCTGGAAGGTAAGCTTCTTTTTGAGTTCATTTTTGACAGTCACCAGGACATTTCTTGAGGTCAGGTGCCATTAAACAGCCCCACACTTGGCGATCGAATAGAGTGAAGCACTGGTTTTCATGTTGTTGTAATAAGAAATGTCCGCAAGGTGACAGCATTTCTTCATTCCAGACTCAGTTTACTAGGGCAACCTGAGCCACAGGGACAGTACAAAAAGTCTTATTTGCTGGCACAGCCTTTGAAATTTTTCCATCTCCCTTCTGTCTTTCCTTGAAATGCTGGGTGTGCAGCTCCAAACTTATAACTCCACTCCAGGTCACCCGAGGTCTGAAGGGAATATAATGGG
This sequence comes from Tragulus kanchil, assembly GCA_022376925.1. NCBI lineage: Eukaryota > Metazoa > Chordata > Mammalia > Artiodactyla > Tragulidae > Tragulus > Tragulus kanchil. The sequence continues at coordinate 10,424,476 of JAIOJX010000025.1, forward strand.
CATTTCTTTTTTGATTACAATTTCAGATATTCATGTAGAAGGTATTCACTACAAGTCTTTTTATAGACAGGCGATTCAATATATATTTCATTTGTTTGAGACATGACTCCACTCTAGGCCAGCGAGTCCTAAAGGGAGTAATATAGGCATTACTTTGTTCTTTTTTTTTTTAATATTTGGGTTTTTTTGGCTTTGCTTCCCACGGGGTATCTAGCTGTGTTGAACAGGTGCTACTCACTAGTTGGGGTCTGGGAGTTTCCCTTTGGCTTGGCTTGTACTGTTTGTTGGGGAGCACGGGCTCTAGAGGCAGCCCATGGACTCACTAGTTGAGGCTCACGGGCTGTAGAGCTCAGGCTCAGCAGTCGTGGTGCTCTGGCTTAGCTGACCTTCCTTGAACAGGGATCGAACTGTGTCCCTGCATTGCAAGGTGGATTCTTAACCACTGGACCACCAGAGCAGCCCTTTAATTACATTTGGAGCTGATACTTTTATAGAAGGTATTCACTGCTTTGTATTTATAGTTACATAGAGGGCTTCCCTGGTGGTCTAGTGGGTAAGGACACCACCTTGCAGTGCAAGGGGCACTGGTTCGATCCCTGGCCTGGGAAGATCCCACATGCCGTGGAGCAGCTGGACCCATGTGTCCAATTACCAAACCGGAGCTCTGGAGTGTGTGCGCCCAGAGCCAGCGCTCTGCAGCAGCAAAGGCCACCGTGATGGGAGGCCCACATGGGCCAAAGAACAAAGATGGATGAAAATAGATAAATGAAAGACCAATAGAAGTGACCCGCCCATCCCCTCCCTCCCCAACCCGCCTCCCCAAAAATAAATAAATAAATTTAAAAAGTTATAGTTACATAGAGGGGCTTCACTGTATTGGGTTTCATTTCGCTATGCAGAAGCTGGAGTCACATAGGCCATAATTGTATTATGTGTGTGTGTGCACGTGTTGTAGGGGGTGGCGGTTTCCTAGAGACAGGGACTACAAAAGTCTTATTTGCTGGCACAGCCTTTGAAATTTCCATCTCCTTCTGTCTTTCCTTGAAATGCTGGGTGTGCAGCTCCAAACTTATAACTCCACTCCAGGTCACCCGAGGTCTGAAGGGAATATAATGGGCATTTCTTTTTTGATTACAATTTCAGATATTCATGTAGAAGGTATTCACTACAAGTCTTTTTATAGACAGGCGATTCAATATATATTTCATTTGTTTGAGACATGACTCCACTCTAGGCCAGCGAGTCCTAAAGGGAGTAATATAGGCATTACTTTGTTCTTTTTTTTTTTAATATTTGGGTTTTTTTGGCTTTGCTTCCCACGGGGTATCTAGCTGTGTTGAACAGGTGCTACTCACTAGTTGGGGTCTGGGAGTTTCCCTTTGGCTTGGCTTGTACTGTTTGTTGGGGAGCACGGGCTCTAGAGGCAGCCCATGGACTCACTAGTTGAGGCTCACGGGCTGTAGAGCTCAGGCTCAGCAGTCGTGGTGCTCTGGCTTAGCTGACCTTCCTTGAACAGGGATCGAACTGTGTCCCTGCATTGCAAGGTGGATTCTTAACCACTGGACCACCAGAGCAGCCCTTTAATTACATTTGGAGCTGATACTTTTATAGAAGGTATTCACTGCTTTGTATTTATAGTTACATAGAGGGCTTCCCTGGTGGTCTAGTGGGTAAGGACACCACCTTGCAGTGCAAGGGGCACTGGTTCGATCCCTGGCCTGGGAAGATCCCACATGCCGTGGAGCAGCTGGACCCATGTGTCCAATTACCAAACCGGAGCTCTGGAGTGTGTGCGCCCAGAGCCAGCGCTCTGCAGCAGCAAAGGCCACCGTGATGGGAGGCCCACATGGGCCAAAGAACAAAGATGGATGAAAATAGATAAATGAAAGACCAATAGAAGTGACCCGCCCATCCCCCTCCCTCCCCAACCCGCCCTCCCCCCAAAAAATAAATAAATAAATAAAAGAAGTTATAGTTACATAGAGGGGCTTCACTGTATTGGGTTTCATTTCGCTATGCAGAAGCTGGAGTCACATAGGCCATAATTGTATTATGTGTGTGTGTGCACGTGTTGTAGGGGGTGGCGGTTTCCTAGAAGTAGTGACAGAGTGCTGGATATGTGGCCCTGTGTAATAATAGCTCCTTCCTTTCCTATTTTATCTGCTGTAGTGTGTCCTGTTAAATAATCCTCACAACTGATCCCTCCACCCTGGACCCCACTCTTTCCACTTGATAATCCTAAATTTGTTTTCCTAGTCTGTGAATCTCTTTCTGTTTTGTAAATCAATTCATTTGTGTCACATTATAAATACCATCTCTTGTGTATGGACTGCAATATATGTCTTTTCTCTGTCTTTGTAAATTCAGTTAGTAAGATTCTGTTGGTTTATACATGTTGCTACTAATGCCTGATTTCATTCTTTTTTATGACAAATTAATACTCCACTGTATACATGTACCCAATAGTCTTTATCTCCTCCCACATCCTTGTATATATTGGTTACTCACCAGTCTTGGTTATTGTCAGTAGTGGAGCTTTGATCGATGGGGTGCAGGGGTGGTCTCAAGGGATGGTGTTCTCCAGATAAACTGCCAGGTGTGTGATTGCTGGGCCATAGATGAGGTCTCTTTTTAATGCCTTCAGGGATATATTTCTGTTCTCTAAGGTGCCTGTTACCAATTTCCAATCTCAGCAACACCGAGTGTTGTTCCTTTGATCTGTGTCCTCTTCCAAATTTATTGTTGTAGCTTTCTTTCCTTTCTTCTTTCTTTCTTTCTTTTTTTTCTTTTTTGTTAGAGCTTTCTTATGATGACTGCTGTGACTCGGGCCTGGTGATACCTGCTTGTCGTTGTTATTTATATTTCTTTGTTGTTTCTTCATCACTCAGTCATTTAAAACCATTTGTAATCCTATGGATGCAGTGCACCAGCCTTCCCTGTCCTTTAGTTTCTCCCAGAGTTTGTTCAAAGTCATGTCCATTGACTCAGTGATGCCATCCAACCATCTCATCCTCTACCGTCCCCTTCTCGTTTTGCCTTCCATTTTTTTCAGCATCAGTCCTTCCAATGAATATTCAGGGTTGATTTCCTTTAGGATCGATTTCCTTTATTTTGATATCCTTGTTGTCCAAGGAACTCACAAGAGCCTTCTCCAGCTCTACATTTTGAAAGCATCAATTAATCTTCTTTGTTCATAACATGACTACTGAAAATAGCCATAGCTTTGACTAAGCAAAGTGATGTCTCTGCTTTTCAATATGTTGTTTAGGCTGGTCATAGATTTTCCTCCAAGGAGCAAGTGTCTTTTAATTTCATGCCTGCAATAAACATCTGCAGTGATGTTGGAGCCCAAGAAAATAAAGTCTGTAGATGTTTCCATTGTATCTGCATCTATTTGCCGTGAAGTGATGGGACCAGACGCCATGATACTCGTTTTTGAATGTTGAGTTTTAAGTCACTTTTTCACTTTCCTCGTTCATGTTCATCAAGTGACTTTTTAGTTCCTCTTCACTTTCTACCATAAGGGTGGTGTCATCTGCATATCTGAGGTGATTGATATTTCTCCTGGCAGTCTTGATTCCAGCTTGTGCTTCATCCAGCCCGGCATTTTGCCTGATGTTCTCTGCACATAAGCTAAATAAGCAGGTAACCAACAAAGTGTTTCTAAGTACCAGTTTCAGTTTGCGCTTATCTGAAACACCAGCTATCTTCCTTGGGTCATCAAAGCCTTAGTGAAAGAAACTGGTTTTCCCACTACCTCGGAGGGAAAGAATCCACCAGCAGTGTAGGAGCCGCAGGAGACAAGGGTTCGGTCCTTGAGTCTGGAAGGTCCCTTAGAGGGGAGTACAGCAACAGCAACATATTCCAGTATTCTCACCTGAGAATCCATGAACAGAGGAGCCTCGCAGGCTGCAGTCCATAGGTTTGGGAAGAGATGGACATGACTGAAGTGATTTAGCATGCCTGCACATGTCGTGAGTTAGAGCGTAGTTGCTAGAAGACACACCCAGGGCTTGTGTCTCACCACTTCTTTTCCTTACCCTTTACCCACCAGCCAAGTCTTAATCCCAGAAAGGAGCTTGGCTGGGGTGCTGTCATCTGTCAGTGGAGGGACTCCAAGGAAGGAGGCTGAAAGCGGAAACCCCACCACCAGGAACCATCCAAAATGGTGACTCCTCGCAACTCGTCAAGCCCAGGGCGTCCACTAGTTTTTGGGTGCTATAGGCTTCCAGTAGGCATGAGAGGCCCAGTCTGGGTATGAATTAGGGATCACGTGAAGAGGGGACCAGGCACTTAGGTATCTTGGGGCACTCACTGGCAGCTACACGCACCCCAGCTCCCTCAGCCCCTGGACAGCCCGTCCTTGGGGTCTAAGGCCAATTAAAAAATTCTGCAATGTTGTTTAGGCTGGTCATAGATTTTCCTCCAAGGAGCAAGTGTCTTTTAATTTCATGCCTGCAATAAACATCTGCAGTGATGTTGGAGCCCAAGAAAATAAAGTCTGTAGATGTTTCCATTGTATCTGCATCTATTTGCCGTGAAGTGATGGGACCAGACGCCATGATACTCGTTTTTGAATGTTGAGTTTTAAGTCACTTTTTCACTTTCCTCGTTCATGTTCATCAAGTGACTTTTTAGTTCCTCTTCACTTTCTACCATAAGGGTGGTGTCATCTGCATATCTGAGGTGATTGATATTTCTCCTGGCAGTCTTGATTCCAGCTTGTGCTTCATCCAGCCCGGCATTTTGCCTGATGTTCTCTGCACATAAGCTAAATAAGCAGGTAACCAACAAAGTGTTTCTAAGTACCAGTTTCAGTTTGCGCTTATCTGAAACACCAGCTATCTTCCTTGGGTCATCAAAGCCTTAGTGAAAGAAACTGGTTTTCCCACTACCTCGGAGGGAAAGAATCCACCAGCAGTGTAGGAGCCGCAGGAGACAAGGGTTCGGTCCTTGAGTCTGGAAGGTCCCTTAGAGGGGAGTACAGCAACAGCAACATATTCCAGTATTCTCACCTGAGAATCCATGAACAGAGGAGCCTCGCAGGCTGCAGTCCATAGGTTTGGGAAGAGATGGACATGACTGAAGTGATTTAGCATGCCTGCACATGTCGTGAGTTAGAGCGTAGTTGCTAGAAGACACACCCAGGGCTTGTGTCTCACCACTTCTTTTCCTTACCCTTTACCCACCAGCCAAGTCTTAATCCCAGAAAGGAGCTTGGCTGGGGTGCTGTCATCTGTCAGTGGAGGGACTCCAAGGAAGGAGGCTGAAAGCGGAAACCCCACCACCAGGAACCATCCAAAATGGTGACTCCTCGCAACTCGTCAAGCCCAGGGCGTCCACTAGTTTTTGGGTGCTATAGGCTTCCAGTAGGCATGAGAGGCCCAGTCTGGGTATGAATTAGGGATCACGTGAAGAGGGGACCAGGCACTTAGGTATCTTGGGGCACTCACTGGCAGCTACACGCACCCCAGCTCCCTCAGCCCCTGGACAGCCCGTCCTTGGGGTCTAAGGCTCCTCAGGCTGTGAGGATGGGGCAGCAGCCCAGGTCCCCCCAGCCCTGAGGGGAGGAGAGTAGGCATTTGTTTCCATCTGTTTTCTCTTAAAGGAATTTATTTTTCGATTAGTGTTGCTTTACCACATTGTATGTTGTGGGGCTCTGAATTGAAAGAGGACCGTTGCAAGCATAAAGAAGCTTAAGCACATGTTTGCAGTTTGGAGCTAAGATGGCGCCTACAGGAAGGGGCGTGGAAGTGAAAAGAAGCTTAAGCACATTGTTTCAGCTTGGAGCTAAGATGGCGCCTACAGGAAGGGACGTGGGAATGAAGGGAAGCTTAAGCACATTGTTTAAAGAAGCTGAAGCACATGTTTGCAACTAAGATGGCGCCTACAGGAAGAGACAGGGCGTGATCTAAATTGTTAATTGATGGTCAAAATTTCTGATTGGTTCCCTTGGTTTCTGTGCTTGTGAATGATTGCTTGGCCTTTAGCTTGATTGGTGTAATCTATAGGAAGTCCCGTGCAAAACCCCCTTCACTTGCCTATAAAAGCTGTGGATCTGCATCAATAAACTGGAGCTACTTCGATGGAACCCCTGTCGCGTCTGATTGTCCCTTGCCTGAGCCAAGGGGCTGCGGGGCGGGCAGTCAAGATTCGCCTCTCTCCGAGATCTCCCGGTTCAGCCGGGGGCAATCCCGCTGCCTTCCCTTTCTGCGGAAGGTCCCCGCAGTATGTGTTTGAGATACACAGCAGTGTGATCCAGGTATGTGTAAACATGTGTCAGTTCTTTTTCGGAATTTGTTTTCATGCAGGTCGTTACAGAGTGTTGAGAAGATTTCCATGTGCTAGCCAGTTGTTCCTTGTCACTTACATTTTATACATGGATACTATATATATATATATACTATATATGTAAAGAATATGTGTATATAGATTATATGTATGCATGATATATTACTGTGTATGTCTTATGTCCAGCCTTTCTATTTATATCTCTCTCTGGCAAAACATTCTCTTGTGGGTCTAAATGTGTTTCCTTTGTTACAGATTCAGTTTCTGTTTGGTAAGTTAGTTCCTTTGCATCCATTTTTTGATTTCATCTGTAAGTGATGTCTGGATATTTGCCTTTCTCTGTCTGACTTACGTAGTGTGTTCGTCTCCAGATCCATCCAGGTTGCCACAGGGGGCATGGTTTCATTCTTTTTTATGGCTGAGTCACGGTCCATTTGTCTGTATGCAGCACACCTTCTGTGTCCACTGCTGTGCGGATGGACGTTTGGGAAGCTGCCCATCCTGTCTCCTGTGAACAGCACCGCGAGAGGAGCTTTGGAGCGCACCTGCCTTTTAGAGGCGGTGTCTTTCTGGATGTGTGCCTGAGGGTGGGATTTCTGGTTGGTATGGTTGCTCTTGTCTCAGTTCCTGATGCCACCTCTGTGGCCTTCTCTTTGGTGGCTGTTAGCCGAGTACATTCCCAGCAGCCACACAGGAGGGCTGCCCTTCCTCCACGGAGTCCTCGGCATTTGGTGTGCAGACTTTGTGGTGAGACTGGCAGGTGATGCCTCATCGTTGTTTTGATTTGCATTTCTGTATGTTAGGAATTTGAGGATCTTCTCATGTTTGCTTTTACTTTGGCAAGATGCTAAAATTTACTTCTTGAACTTGGCCTTTGAAAGTCATCGCTGATTGGAATTCTCTTCCTATTACCTGTCAGAGGTATTTTTCAAGCTTAAGGGTCAGTTTGAGCCCCGCAGACATCGAAAGTATTAAGTGGGTTTTTTTGTTTGTTTGTTTTGTTTTTTTCATTTTGGCCTCTTTCCATTGTTTTTTCTATTTATTTTCATCCATCTTTACGCTTTGGCCTGTGTGGGCCCCCCATCCCAGTGGCCTCTCCTGTAGCGGGGCACCGGCTCTGGGCGCGTGCGCTCCAGAGCGCTGGCTCGTAACTGTACACACAGGTCCAGCCGCTCCGCAGCACGTGGGATCTTCCTGGGCTAGGGGTCAAACCAGCTCCCCTTATACTGCAAGGCGGACTCTTTACCCACTGGACTGCCAGGGAAGCCCCTATTAAGCATTTTTTAAGCACTAGTTTTCAAATTGTCACTACCAGAAGCGGCCACAAGATGACAGCATTTCTTCAGGCTCCGCTCTGGATCCTGGGCCATGAGAGCCGTGGTGAAAGAAAAGCCAGTTCTTGGGTTGTAACAGTGCAAATTGCCTGAAGTAACGCCCAAAGGCTGTGTCTCACTATTTCTTGTTAGTTACCATCCATTTTCCAGCCAAACCTTACCCCCAGAATGTTGCTCTGCTGGGGTGCTGCCATAGGTCGGTGGAGGGACTCCAGGGAAGGAGGCTGAAAACAGGGACCCACAAACAGAGATGGAAAAAGAGGTGATTTTCACAGCTCTTCAAGCCCAGAGCATCCACCAGTTTTGGGGTGCTGTTGACTTGCAGTATCTGTGGGAGAGCGGCACTGGGTATGTACTTTGGGGTCCCGTGAACTTGGGACCAGGCACTTCCATATCATGGGGGGCACTGGCTGCCACAGACACCCCGGCTCCCTCAGCCGCGCCCCAGTCCAGCCCTGGGACCCAAGCCTGCTCAGGCCGCGAGGATGGGACAGCAGCCCAGGCCACTGAGGCTCGAGGGAAAGAGAGTAGGCATTTGTTTCCATTTATCCTCTTTTTAAGGAATGTCTCTTTTTCATTAGTTTAGCGGAGACTGGTGGCTTACAGTCCACGAGGTCGCCAAGAGTCAGACACGACTGAGCATGCACGTGCGGGCAGAGTTAGTTTACAACGCTGTGTGAGTTTAAGATGTAAAACAGTCTGACCAGGTATATATGTACATATATCGATTCTTTTTAAAATTTTATTTTCATATAGGATTTTACACAGTGCTGAGATTTCCATTCAGCCTTTTTTTAATCTTTTATATACAGCTATTATACATATTACAAATATAAAGAATATGTTTACATAGATAAATTAGGTGTATACACATGTATATTTCTCTGTGTTTGGTTTCTTTTAGTAATTTATTTTTTTTATTATTTTTAAAAATTTGTGTGTGTTTTAATCCCAGCCTTATCATTTGTATCTCCTCCTGACCCAGCTTTCCATTTGGTGAGTATAAATTTGTTTCCAGAGTTAGAGTTTAATTAAGAGACTCCCTAATTAAACTGTTTGTTAAATTAGTTTATTTGTATCCATTTCTCAGTTTTACTTGTAAGTGATATTGCAGGGTATTTGTCTCTATTTGATTGAGTGTGATCATCTCCAGAGCCATGCGCATTGCCAGGTGGCATAATTGTTTTCTGTTTTTATAGCTGAGTAATAGTCCATTATAGGAATGTAGCACACCTTCTGTATACGTTGGTGTGTGGGTGGACGATTTGGCTGTTTGCACGCCTTGGCTGTTGTAAATATTCGATGGACGTTGGACTGCTCCTGTCTTTTGGAAAGAAGATTCTTTGCCATATGTACGCCTTGGAGTGGGATTGCTGCACAAAATGGGGCAGTTGTTGTTTAGTTCTTGAATCACCTCTGTAGCCATCTTTACAGAGGCTCTTAATGGGTTACATTTCCATCAGCAGCGCAGGAGTTTCCCTTTTCTCCTCGCTTCAGCATTTATTGTTTGTAGCCTTTGAGCTAACTGCTGTCAGATGATACCTTGTCCTCACTTTAATTTGCATTTCTCTAAGAATTAGGAATGGTGAAGAGCTCATCATGTGTATTTTCACTTTTTAAGGAAGTATAAAATTTACCTTTCAAAATTGCCGTTTGAAAGTCATCACTGATTTGAATTATTTCATTATTACCTACCACAAGCTACTTCTTGAGCACAGGGTTTATTTGGATCCCAAAGGCTTGTGAATATTAAGTGTTCTTTGTTGTTGTTATTCTGTTAATAAGTCATGTCCTACTGTTCCTGACTTCATGGACTGCAGCACGCCAGGCTTTCCTGCCCTTCTGTATCTCCCAGAGTTTGTTCAAACTCATGTCCATTGAGTTGGTGATGCCATCGAGCCATCGCATCTTCTCTCACCCCCGTTCCCAACATCAAGCTCTTTTCCAGTGAGTCGGCTCTTCACATCAGGTGGCCAAAATATTGGAGCTACAGCGGCAGACCTGGTGATGAATATTCAGGGTTGATTTCCTTTAGGATATTCTCGTTGGCTTTCAGGTTGTTGTTACCAGACATGGTCACAAGAGGGCAGCATTTTCCCTGACCCCTCTAGTTCCTGGAAGAGTTTTAGTGAAAGAAAGTTGGGTTCCCGGGTTGTAAGTAAGAGTATAAATTGCCCGAAAAACATGGGAGCTTGTGTCTCACTACTTCATCTTTCTTACCCTTCACCCACCAGTCAAATCTTAACCCCAGAACGATATTTTCCTTAGGGGTCCTGTCATAGGTTGGTGGAGGGACTCCCAAGGAGGGAGGCTGGAAGTGGGATCCTCACCGCCAGAGAATGTCAAAAACGAGTGACTTTTCACAGTTCTTCAAGCCCAGGTCATCCATCAGTTTTGGTGCTGTAGGCTTGCCGTTCTTATGGGAGTGACATCTGGATCTGGAGCTTGGGGTCCTATGGAGAAGGGACCAGGCACTTCAGTATCAAGGGGGGCTCATTCTCTGCCCCATACACCCCAAGTCCACGGCCCCTGACAGCCCAGCCTTGGGGCCCAGGCCGTCCCGGGGGTGAGGACGTGACAGCAGCCCAGCTCACCGAGAGGCCTGAGGGGAACAGAGTAGGCATTTGTTCCCATTTTGTTTCTATTAAAGCAAATTCTGCTTTCTATTAGATTAGTTTACAGTGTTGTGTGTTTGGGATATACAGCAACAAGATCAGATAAACATAGATCTGTTCTTTTTCATAAACTGTTTTCATCTAGATTATGAAGCATATTGAGGAGTTTTCTCGGTGCTATCCAGTCAGTCTCTGTTACTTCTCTTTTATGCATTAATATTATACATATTTATGTCATATATATAAATAATATGTTCATATAGATAAAACATGTATATATGATATACTATGCTTTGATCTCAATCTTCCCCAGCTTGCCCTGTGATGTGTCTAAATTTGTTTCTTAAGTGAGACAGTCTGTTTTTGTTTGGTAAAATTAGTTAATTTGTATCCATTATTCCGTCTCGCCTCTACCTGATGGCATGGGATATCTGTCTCTCTTTGTCTTAGTGTGCTCATCTCCACTTCCCTGCAGGTTGCTGCACATAAATATATATATATATATATATATATGTATGTGTGTGTGTGTGTGTGTGTGTGTGTGTGTGTGTGTGTATATATATATATATATATATATATTGCAAGATTCTTTTCCATAATAAGTTATGCAAAGATATTGAATATAGTTCCCTGTGCTATACAGTGGGTCATTCTTGGTTATCTATTTTAGGTACAGTGGTGTGTACATTTTATTCCCCAAATCCTAATGTATCCCTCTCTCCTTTTCCTTTTGGGAGCCATGCATTTGTTTTTTGTCTGTGAGTCTGTTTCAGTTGTATAAATAATCTCATTGGTATCATATTTTAGAGTCCACGTATAAGTAGTATATGAGATTTGTCTTTGTCTAGCTTACTTCACTTGGTATGATAATCTTTAAGTCCATCCATATTGCAGCAAATGGCATTAAAATGAACTGTTTTGATGATATGGTGATGCTGGGTTAGTCTCTAAGTTCTGTCCTATTTATCCTGAGGGGCCATGGAAGACCTTCAGTATCAAGGGGCTCATTCTCTGCCCCATACACCCCAAGTCCACGGCCTGACAGCCCAGCCTTGGGGCCCAGGCCGTCCCGGGGGTGAGGACGTGACAGCAGCCCAGCTCACCGAGAGGCCTGAGGGGAACAGAGTAGGCATTTGTTCCCATTTTGTTTCTATTAAAGCAAATTCTGCTTTCTATTAGATTAGTTTACAGTGTTGTGTGTTTGGGATATACAGCAACAAGATCAGATAAACATAGATCTGTTCTTTTTCATAAACTGTTTTCATCTAGATTATGAAGCATATTGAGGAGTTTTCTCGGTGCTATCCAGTCAGTCTCTGTTACTTCTCTTTTATGCATTAATATTATACATATTTATGTCATATATATAAATAATATGTTCATATAGATAAAACATGTATATATGATATACTATGCTTTGATCTCAATCTTCCCCAGCTTGCCCTGTGATGTGTCTAAATTTGTTTCTTAAGTGAGACAGTCTGTTTTTGTTTGGTAAAATTAGTTAATTTGTATCCATTATTCCGTCTCGCCTCTACCTGATGGCATGGGATATCTGTCTCTCTTTGTCTTAGTGTGCTCATCTCCACTTCCCTGCAGGTTGCTGCACATAAATATATATATATATATATATATATATGTATGTGTGTGTGTGTGTGTGTGTGTGTGTGTGTGTGTGTATATATATATATATATATATATATATATTGCAAGATTCTTTTCCATAATAAGTTATGCAAAGATATTGAATATAGTTCCCTGTGCTATACAGTGGGTCATTCTTGGTTATCTATTTTAGGTACAGTGGTGTGTACATTTTATTCCCCAAATCCTAATGTATCCCTCTCTCCTTTTCCTTTTGGGAGCCATGCATTTGTTTTTTGTCTGTGAGTCTGTTTCAGTTGTATAAATAATCTCATTGGTATCATATTTTAGAGTCCACGTATAAGTAGTATATGAGATTTGTCTTTGTCTAGCTTACTTCACTTGGTATGATAATCTTTAAGTCCATCCATATTGCAGCAAATGGCATTAAAATGAACTGTTTTGATGATATGGTGATGCTGGGTTAGTCTCTAAGTTCTGTCCTATTTATGACCTCACAGACGGTGGCCTGTCAGGCGCCTCTGACCATGGGATTTCCCAGACCAGAAACTGGAGTGGGTTGCCATTTCTTTCTCCAGGCTCTGTTTCTAATTTGCTTTTGCTATTTACCCCAGGACTTGTCTTGAGGGCAGGTGTCCTTTACAGCCCAGGCCTGCTGAATGAAGACTCAGCGCCCGGAGCAGTGGTTTTCATGTTGTTGTTATAGAAATGCCCACAAGGCAGCGGCATTTCGTCATTCCCAGCTCATTTCACTAGGGCAACAAGGGCCGTAGCGACAGTCCCCTGTTCCTGGGGTGTCAGTTACAGTGGGATGTGACATAAAAGATTTGGATCGCTTGACTTCTTGTCGCTTACCCTTGACCCTCCTAACAAACCCAAGTGTGGAACACAGGTGCCCTGAGGGTACCAAGGACTGTGGCTGTGGTCACTCTAAGAGCCTGGAGTTGGGAACCCCAGCACCAAGAGACCTGAAAATCCTTTCCCAAACCCAGAAGATCCGTCCTATTTTGGGTGAACTTGACTTCACGTCACGGTTGGAGTGCCTGCCGGGTCTGGCCGTTGTTGTTCCCTCCAGAGGCGGCAGGCCCTCCAGGTCAAAGGGGCTCTTTGCTCTCCTGTTCTTCTAAACTCCACCCCCCGGCCGTCTCTCCTTGGAACCCATGGCCGGGCAGGCTCCACGCTTACTGAGGCCCGAAGGGAATACGGTAGGCATTTCTTTATCTTTTTTTAATAGTATGTTTTAAAGAATTTTTTAAATTACGTTTTTGCTTACTTTTCCATGGTGTTTCTGTAGCTGTGGCCAGCAGGAGCTACTCTTTACTTGGGGTCTGCAAGATTCTCGTTGTAATGACTTCTCTTGTTGCGCAGCGCGGCCTCTAGACCTTGTGGGCTTCCGGAGTCGCCGTGCATGGACACCTAAGTTGAGGCTCTCAGGCTCTAGAGCTCAGGCTCAGCAGTTGTGTTCAGGCTTAATTACCCTCTAGAACAGGGATCAACTGGGGTGCCCTGCCATGCAAGGCAGATTCTTAACTGCTGGACCACCAGGGGAGCCCTTTAATCACACTTTGATCTGATATTCACATAGAGGGAATTCATTATAATGTGTTTCATTTCCTTGTGCAGAAGCTGGATTCACATATGCCCGTAATAGTATGCAGTATGTGTATGTTCGGGGAACAGGGGAGGGAGAAGTTCTTTCCTTTAAGTCATTACCAAGTGCTGAATATGTTGGCCTGTGCTATATAATAACTCCTTACTTTCTTATCTATTTAGTGAACCCATGTTAAAACAACTGTCAAATTGTGCACTCCACCCTGGGCCCATGCTTTTGTGTGTGTGTGTTTTTTTTTAATTTTGGCCTCCTTTATTGGTTATTTATTTTCATCTATCTTTATTCTTTGGCCTGTGTGGACCACCCATTGCAGTGGCCTCTCTCTTTGCAGAGCACCGGCTCTGGGTGCATGTGCTCCAGAGCGCTGGCTGGTAATTACACACTGATCCAGCCATTCCCTGGCATGTGGGATCTTCCTGGACCAGGGTTTGAACCGGTGCCCCCTTGCACTGCAAGGTGGACTCTTCACCTGCTGGACCACAGGGAAGCCCGGGTCCACTGTTTTCATTTGGACATCCTGAGTTTGTTTGCTAGGTCTGTGAGTCTCTTTCTGTTTTGTAAATGATTCATTTCTATCAAAGTATAAATGCCATCTCTTGTGGATATCATGTGATATATGTCTTTCTCTGCATAAATTCAGTTAGGATTCTGGTGCTCCACACATGTTGCTATTCATGTCCCGATTTCATTCTTTTATACAGTTAATTAGTATCCCACTGCATACCTAGACCAGATGTCCTTCATCTCCTCCGCTTCCGGGGTGTTTTGGTTGCTCCCCATTCTTGGCTGTTGTCAGTAGTAGAGCCAGGATCAGTGGGGTTCATGGGTGTTCTCAAGGGATGGGGTTCTCCAGATAGACTCTTGATTGCTCACTTATCTTTCACCCTTCAGACAAATTCAGACTCTGAAATACAGGTGCTCTAAGAGTCCATGGCTATTGTCACTCTGAGGAGAAAGACTGGGGGTGGGAACCCCAGCACCAGGAGACCCAAAGACCGGAAGACACTTTTTGAAACCCAGAGGACCCATCACATGTTGGGTGCACCTGACTTCATTTAGCTGTTGGACGGCCCACCAGGATCTGGAGACTGTGCTCCCGTCCAGAGGAGCCAGGCACCCCAGGCCCAAGGGCGGCTCGTTTGCTGGCTCCGCCATTGAAATTCCACCATCTCTGTCTGTGTTCCCAGGGAACACAGGCTCCCACTTAGGAGCCTACTCCTTATCGCTGAGGCCTGGAAGGAATACAGTAGTGATCTCAGTTTAAAAAATACTACACTTTGAACTAATTAGAGTGTATTCATTCTATTGTGTTTCATGTTTGCACAGGGGAGAGTCACTGTAGCTTGTTTCATTTCTTTGTGCAGAAGCTGGACTCGTTCATGCCCGTCACCGTGCATCATGTGTGTGCGCTGACGGGAGAGTCCTAGTCCTGAGCGTGTCGTCCTGTGCTACATAACAGCCCCTCCTATTATCTATTTCAACTGTCTTAGTGCGTGTTAAAATGGTCCCGGCGATCGATCCCTCCACCGTGGACCCTCTCTATTCATTTAGGAATCCTAAGTTTGTTTTCCTTGTTTGGGAGTCTCTTTCTGTTTTGTAAATGAATTCATTTCTGTCTCAATTCCATACACCGCCTCTTGTGGCTGTCTTGCTGTGTGTCTTCCTGTGTTTACATAAGTTCATCTAGTATGATTACATCTGGGTCCTTACATGTGTGCAAGTTCCCTTCAGTCGTGTCTGACTCTCTGCGGCTCTATGGGCAGTAGCCTACCTGGCTCCTCCGTCCACGGGATTTCTAAGACGAGACTACTGGAGTGGGCTGCCGTGCCCTCCTCCAGGGAATCTTCCTGACTCCGAGACTGAACCCACGCCTCTTATGTCTCCTGCATTGGTAGGCAGGTTCTTACCACTTGCGCCAGCTGGGGAGCCCCTGGGTCCAGCTGCAGAGCAGCTGCACTGCTAATTGCAGAGCCAGCGCTCTGGAGCACATGCGCCCAGAGCCAGTGCTCTGCAAGGAGAGAGGTCACTGCAGTGGGAGGTCCACACAGGCCAAAGAATAAAGATGGATGAAAATAAATAAGTATAAAATCAGTAAAAGTGGATAACATTTAAAAATAATAATAATAGTAAAAAGCGCCCCAGGATTTGGGTATCTTAACTTCTTCTCAATTACCCTTCAGCCTCCAGGGAGATTCACATCTGGAGCCCTGCAGGTGCTCACATCTAGAGCCGTCCTAGTTCTAAGAAAAAAGGCTGAAGGTAGGAAGCCCAGCAGCAGGACCCCTGAAGGCCATTGCCCATCCCAGAAGAGCCATCATATTGTGGGTGCACCTGCCTTCATTTAGCTGCGGACCTGGATTTAGCCCCCCGGACCTGGAGGTTGTAGTCCATCCAGAAGAGGCAGAACCTCCAGGTCCAAGAGAGGCTCGTTTGCTGGCATGGGCTTTGAAATCTCACCATGTCCCTGACTGTCCCTGACTGACACCCACGGCTTCGCAGACTCCAAGTTTATGACTCCACTCCAGGTTAATGAGGTCTGAAAGGAATACAATGGCTGTCTCTTTTTCCTCTTTTAAATAATTTTTTGGTCTGACATTGATACTAAGGGTTGTCACTGTATTGTTTTTTTACATTCATAGTTTATTCACTATATTGTCTTCAGTTATTGTTAAGAAGCTGGATTCATATATGCCCATAATTGTGCCTGTATTTATGTGTGTGTTCATGTCTGTGTGTGTGTTGAGGACTTTTTTCCCTAGAAGTAGTTACAGAGTGTTGAATATGTTGCCCAGAGTTATATAATCGTTTCTTTCTTTCTTATCTGTTTTACAGTGTCTTTTTAAAAATTATCCTCACAATTGATCCCTCCGCCTTGGACCCCTGCCTTCTAGTTGGGAATCCTAAGCGTCTAGTTGGCAATTCAAGTTTCTTTGCTTTTGAGTCCGTTTCTATTTAGTAAATGAAATAATTTCTATCAAATTATAACTAAACCTGTTGTGGGTTTCCTGTGAAATGTCTTTCTCTGTCTACAGAAATGAAGTTAGTGTGATTCCATTGGTCCACGCATGTTGCTACTAATGTCCTGATTCCATTCTTCTGCCTGACAAACTAATGTTCCATGGTATACGTGGACCAGATAGTCTTCATCTCCTCCCCTGTCCCTGGATATTCTGGTTGCTCCCCAGTCTTGGCTAATGTCAGCAGTGATGCAGTAACCGACGGGGTGCCCAGGGGTTCTCCATGGATACTGTCCTCCAGATATAGTCCCAGGTGTGTGATGGCCAGTCCACACACTAGGTCTCTTTCTAATGTTCTCAAGAACCTACTTATTTTCCCCATTAGTGCCTGGTACCAATTTCCAATCACAGCAACACCAACGAATGTTCCCTTGTCTAAGCTCTCTCCCACATTTATTGCTGGTAGCTTTTTGATGACGGCTGCTGTGACTCGGGCAAGGTGATACCTTCTTGTTCTCATTGGCATTTCTCTCAAGCATGTCAAGCATCTGTTTCTAGACTCTTGTTTCAAACAGTGCCACCAGAGTTTACTGGTGGAAAATGGCTTCTGACAGGTCAGCCCCGTTTTGAATTCAGTTTTGATTACCGTCCCCAGGACAGTACTTGAGGGCCTGGGTCATTTACAGCCTGCAGTCCTGATGAATGAATACCCAGTGCCCAGAATCACTGGCTTTTTGTTGTTACAAAAACGGCCACAAGGCGGCAGCATTTTTATTAACTCAGTTCGCTAGGCCGTGGGACCCATAGGGAGAGTTGTGTTCCTGGGTTGTCAACTAGAGTGGATGTGCCAGAGAAACACCAAGGACGGGGGACTCCTGACTTCCTCCTGCTCACCTTTCACCCTCCAGACAGACCCAGGCTCTGGAGTACAGGTGCCTGGAGGGTGCTAAGGCCCTCGGCTGTTGTCACTCTAAGAGGAGGCTGGAGGTGGGCGCCCCAGCTCCAGGAGACCTGGAAGACCCTTTTCTAAACCCAGGAGATCCATCACATTTTAGGTGCACCTGCCTTCATTTAGCTGTTGGAGCACCCTCGTGGATCTGTGGAGATTGAGGTCCCATCCAGAGGCAGGCACCCCGGGTCCAATGCGGGGCTCCTCTGCTGGCACACCCTTGGCAACTCCCCACCCCGTGGCTGTCAGTCACCGAAACCCAAGGGCGCCCAGGCTCCAGGCTCATGACTCCACTCAGGTCACTGCCACCTCAAGGAACAGAGCACACATTTCTTCTTTCTTTTTAAATTACATTTTGATTGACTGTTTACATAGAGAGTATTCATTGCTTTGTATTTAATATTCACACAGAGGGGATTCACTATATTTTGTTTCATTTCCTTGTGCAGGAAGAAAAA
Source organism: Tragulus kanchil (assembly GCA_022376925.1). Lineage (NCBI taxonomy): Eukaryota > Metazoa > Chordata > Mammalia > Artiodactyla > Tragulidae > Tragulus > Tragulus kanchil. The sequence continues at coordinate 10,442,297 of JAIOJX010000025.1, forward strand.
CCTACATTTATGACCATAATTGGATTCTCTGTATGTGTGTGTGAGGCAGAATTTTCCCCGGCAGTACTTATAGTGCTAAATGTGCTATAGAATAACTTCTTCCTGTCTTATCTCTTTGACTGTCTCTGTGTTAAAATTATCCTCACAATTAATCTCTCCACCCTGGACTCAGTTCTAACCATCTGAGAGTCCAGTTTGTTTCTAGGTCTGTGTCTCTTTTCTATTAGTAAATGAATTCATTTCTGTTGAATTCTGAATGCCACCTCCTGTGGATATCCTGTGATACTTCTCTTTCTCTGCGTTTAGTATGATCACATCTAGGTCCATACATGTTGCTGCTCATGTTCTGATCTCATTCTTATAGACAGCAGATGAACAGTCTGTATACGGGCCTCGTCCCTGGGTGTTCTGGCTGCTCCCCAGTCTCGGCTGTTGGCAGCAGAGGTGCAGTGACTGACGGGGGCACGGGGTTCTCCCGGGTTGCTCTTCTCTGGATATACTTACTCCCAGGTGTGTGACCACCGGGCTATACGCTGGGTCTCTTTTTGGTGCTTTCAGGTACCTGGTTACTAATCTCCATAGTCGTTCAGTCACTAAGTCGGGTCCGATTCTTTGTGACCCTCGAGACTGCAGAACACCAGACTTGCCTGTCCTTCCCGACCTCCAGGAGTTTGCTTGGATTTAGGTCCATCGAGTCAGCGATGCCATCCAACCATCTCATCCTCTGCCAACGTCTTCTCCGATTTCCATTCCCAGCAACCCCGGAAGCCTGTTCCCTGCCATCTGTGCCCTCTCACGCATTTCCTGTTTATAGTCTTTGCCATCATGGCTGTTCTGAGCAGCGTGTGGTGATACCTTGATTTTTCATTTGCATTTCCCTGCTTAGTAGCATGTCAAGCATCTGTTCCTAGGCTTTTGTTTCAAACAGTGCCAGTAGAAATTTACCCCTGGAAGATGTCTTCTGGAAGATCGGCCTGTTTTGCCTTCCTTCTCAGTTACCTGCCCCCAGGACATTTCTTGAGGGTTTGTGTCCTGTACAGCCCGGCGCCTGGCGAATGAATGAATTCTGAGTGCCCAGAAGCAGTTTCCACGTTGCTGTTACAAAAGATGGCCACAAGGTGGCAGCGTTTCTTCATTCTCAACTCATTTTACTAGTGCAAGTGGAGCCCTAGGGACTGAGTTATCAAGACGGGTTTGCCAGAAGAAATGATCGAGTGACTATGTCTATTGACTTCTTTCCATTTTATTTATTCCCTCCAGACAAATCTTAATATCAGGAATACCAGTGCCCTGATGGTGCTGTTATCGGAACTGAGGACTCTCTGATAAAAGGCTGGAGGTGGGAACCCCAGCACCACACCAGAAGCCCCTTTTCCAGACTCAGAAGATCCATCAAATTTGGGAATGCACTGCGTCATTTGCCTCCTGGAGCATCCGCCTGGATCTAAAGACTGTTCCTATCTAAGGAACCAGACCCTCTGGGTCCAAGATGGACTCAGTTGTCTTCCCTTGAAACCCAAAGCTGTGCAGGGTCCATGCTGAGGTCTCCTCTCCAGGTCCCCGAGACCTGAAGGCACTTCCTTCTTTTTTTAAGTTATAGTTTGATCTTATAGTTGCATAGAGTGGATTTGCTCATTGTGGTTTTCCTTTTCAGAAACTTGATTCAGTTATGCTCGTACTTGTCTCTTGCTTGTGTGGGGGGGGTGGGGGTTCCTAGCAGTAGTTACAGAGTGCTGAATATGTTACCCTGTGCTGTATAATCGCTCCTTCTTTATGTATTTTACTAATTTTAATTTCTCTTAATAGCATATCAAGTATCTGTCCCTAAGCTTTTTCTGAATAAGAACCAGGAAAAAAAAAATTGAGGCGTAGTGTTACCTAACATGAGACTTGTTCAGAGATGTTCATTTCCAAGTTTACTTCACAGAAAATGTTATGTCTTGAATACATTTATTTAGAATGTCACTCTTTGGTTATAATGTAAACAAGTTGATGTGGTCTTTTTTTGCACATGAAATGGGGAATGGACTGATGATGTTGTTTACTGGGACTTCAAGGTCAAATCAGAAGGAAAACCCTTGAAATCATAAGCGCAGCGTCTTGAATGTGTACGTTCCCTGGCTGTGTCTCAGTGATGTCAGAAACCATGCTGGTGCTCGTTTAGTGTCTTCACAGCACTGTTCCATCCCGTCTGCATTCAGTGAGCGTCCAATGTATAGTCTTGTGTACAGTCTGGTGTCCATTCAGCGTCGAGTCCAGTGTACCCTCTAGGGTACAGTCCAGTGTGCTGTTGCAGAGTGTAGTGTACAGTGATGTGTACATAGTGTCCAGTCCAGTGGACAGTGTCCAGTCTCCAATGTCTAATGAACAGTGTCCAGTCCAGTGCAATGTCCAGTCCAGTGCATATCTGGAGCACAGCTGGAGCACATTTGAAATAGTTAAAATGCACATCTGGAACACAGCTGGAGCACATCTGGAACACAGCTGGAGCACATCTGGAAAACATCTGGAACACATCTGGAATACACCTGGAGCACATCTGGAACACAGCTGGAGCACAGCTGGAACACATCTGGAACACAGCTGGAGCACATCTGGAACACAGCTGGAGCACATCTGGAAAACATCTGGAACACATCTGGAATACAGCTGGAACACATCTGGAACACAGCTGGAGCACATCTGGAACACAGCTGGAGTACATCTGGAACACAGCTGGAGCACATCTGGAAAACATCTGGAACACAGCTGGAGCACATCTGGAAAACATCTGGAACACAGCTGGAACACATCTGGGACACAGCTGGAGCACAGCTGGAACACAGCTGGAACACAGCTGGAGCACATCTGGAACACAGCTGGAGCACATCTGGAACACAGCTGGAACACAGCTGGAATACATTTGAAATAGTTAAAATGCACATTTGGAATACAGCTGGAACACATCTGGATAATCAAAATGTACATCTGGACACACATCTGGTGTACACATCCAGTGTATGTATCCAGTATGTGCACAGTCCAGCGTACGTGTCCAGTATGTGCACAGTCCAGTGTACATATCCAGCGTACGTGTCCAGTATGTGCACAGTCCAGTGTACATATCCAGTGTACGTGTCCAGTATGTGCACAGTCCAGTGTACGTATCCAGTGTACGTGTCCAGTATGTACACAGTCCAGTGTACGTGTCCAGCGTACGTGTCCAGTATGCATGTCCAGTGGCAGTGCCTACCTTCTTTACATGCATAAAGTTCTATGAATGACCATTACCATCATTCTCAGAAGAATGGACAAGAACAGTAATTAGAGTCAAAGGAGGAAAAATAAAATCACCAAATTTAGGTGAGCTGGAACTTGGGTTGCTTGACATTGACTTTAGGTCAGTGGTGCACCAGGGCACTCTTGTTCTGGGCCGCATGACCAATGGTCAGGAATCTTCCCTGCTAATTGTTAACCTTTGTAGCCTGAAAGTGGTGGGAATAGTTGGCCAGGACGTGGTTACAGCCTGTAACTAAGTGAGTGTGACAATACGTCACAATGGTTTTGACCTCCTGAACCAGCTGATAAAAACTCATCAATGAAAATGGCCCTCGCTGCTCCGGGGGCGTCAGAGCCCGCCCGTCCTCACTCTGCCTGAGGTGCGTCTGGGGAGAGAACTCCGCCCCGCCTCAGCCCCAGGTTGCTGCCACCCAGTCTGATGAGAGCAGGTCAGAGGTGAACACAGGCAGGCGTGCAGAAATGCAAGAAAGCCACACTTCCTTCTGAGTAACCTGACCTCACAGAGAAAGTAACACATCCCAAGTCTCCTGCAGCCACACTCCCCCTGGGTTGAGGGAAGCGCTCAGGCTGTCCACGCAGCAACCTGGACGAGGGCGGCTCAGAGAACAGCTCCAACGATACCACAGCCTCGTCGACTGAACACGGAGCCCAGGGAAGGCGTGCCTCACAGGCGTTCACTGAGATTCCACGCATGAGCCATTCCTGCCGTCGTTTTAACAATCTCTCAGGTTCGCCACCCTGTGACGGCTGGCTTTCCCCAAGGTCATTGGGACTGAGAACTTCCCAGGGACTTGTGTAGCCTCCGGCGGCTCATTCTGCACCTTGTTCCAAGCAGCAGCGGGAGGAGGGGCCTTCCCAAGGTTTGGGGGGATCTGCCCAACGTGTGCCTGAAGCACGGCGCCTTAGCACGGTGCTGGTAAGGTCTGCCCAGTGAAGTTGCCTTCTGGAAGGTGAGCCCACTTTTAATACTTTTTTCAAACACTTAAACCAGGACTTTAGAAGGGCAGGTGTCATCTACAGACCCGTAGGTCTTGCGAATGAAAACAGTGCCCAGAAGCACCGGATTGCAGGTTGCTGTTACTGTCTTTCATTTAGACTCTAGCAGCCCTAGTTAGCAGGGCTGGAGGCAATGCTGCCATCTTGTGGTCACTTGTAGTATCAACAACTTGAAAACAGGTGAATAAGGTCCCAATATTCACAAGGCCTGTGGGGCTCTAAATGACCCCTCAAGAAACAGCCTGTGGGAGGTGATACTAAAAGAATTCACATCAGCAATAGGTTTCAAAAGCCAATTTCAGAAGGTGATTTGATCCATAAATATATATTTTTCTGTATTTACATATTCAGTATGTGATATAGCTATCTATATTATATATATGTAAAATAAATAACCAGTAAAAACTGGATAGCGCATAGAAATCTCAACACTAATGATATATATGAAATCAGAGTGAAGAAGATAGGTATATGTTCCTGGATCATGTTGTTGTCTCTCACACACACACAACACTGTAAATCCACTCCAATAGAAAACAGATTCCATTAAAAAAAATAAATGAAAACAAATGTCTCCTTTTTTCCCCCTCAGGCCTCGGTGACCCTGGCTGGTGTCACATCCTCACAGCCTGAGCAGGCGTGGGGCCCCAGGCTGAAATGTCACAAGGTCAAGGGGTCTGGGGTATATGTGGCAGCAGTGAGCCCCCTATAGATGCAAAGCGCCTGGTCCCCTCTCCATGAGACCCCAAAGTCCAGATCCAGGGTGGACCTCACACAGCTACAGGAAGCCAACAGCACCCCAAAACTGGTGCATACTCTGGGCTTGATGAGTCGTACAAAGTCCCCTTTTACCCTCTCCTGAGAATGGGGTTCTTGCTTTTAGCCTCCTTCCTTGCAGACCCTCCATGGACCAATGGGAGCACCTTCAGCAGAGCACCTGTCCGGGGTTAAGATTTGGCTGGTGAGTGAAGGGTGAAGAGCAAGATGCAGTGAGACACAAGCCCCTGAGTGTTTCTCCGGCACTTTGCATTGTAATTTACAAACCGGGAACCCACCTTTCTTTCACTAAGGCTTGATTGCCCAGGAACCAGAGCTGAGCCTGAAAATATGCTGCCATCTTGCAGCCATTTCTGGTAACAAGCTGAAAACCAGTGCTTAAGGACATTTAATATTCACCTGGCCCTGCGCGGCTCTAAAGGACCCCTACGCTTTAGAACTAGCCTGCCCTACATCAGAGAATTTAAGTCCTGAATAACTTTAAAAAGCCATTTCAAAAGGTAAGTTTTACGCATCCTTAAAAAATAAATGCGCATGTGAAAATATCTTCACCAGTCCTAATTCTTACAGAAATGCAAATTAAAACAGAAACAATGTATCAATGGACAACAGTCAGCACAAAATCTACAAACAATAAATGCTGGAGAGGCCTAGGAGAGAAGGGAACCCTCCCATGCTGCTGCTAAAGTAAATTGGTAACAGCCATCATAAGGTAGGCTACAGAAGTTGCTTAGAAACCTAACATATGAACAACCATACAATCCTTCAAAAAGACACAAGCACCCCCAGTTCACCTCAGCACTATTTACAATAGGCACGACATGCATCCAAAATAGCCATCCACACACTAACAGATGGAAGGTGGGCCACATACATACGGAGGAGTGTTACTCAGCGTGAAAGAGTATCGTGCCACCTGCGGCAACCTGGATGGACCTGGAGAGGATCACACTGTGTCAGACAGAGGGAGACAAATATCCCATGACAGCGCTTACAGGTGAAATGGAAAATGGATACAAGTGAACTAATTCACCCAACAGAAATCGACTCTCCAACTTAGGAAACAAATTTAGACTCACCAAAAAGAAGGCTGGACTAGGGGGAAGTTATAAATTAAAAGGCTTAGAGTAAAATAGTAATATATCAAATACATATACATATATACATATTCGATAGAAACCATTCATATATAGAATATATATAATATCTATGTATAAACCATAAATGAGAAGGACTGAACAACACATGGAAATCTCTTCAAGACTGTGATGCCCTGTATTACATAGGTGTGTATTACTAATAAATATATGTATATCTGGATCATGTTGCTGTATATTCACATATACACAACATTGCAAACCAACTGGAATAGGAAATAGAAATGCCCATAAAACGTGGAAAAAAATGCCTACTCTATTCAGCTACAGGCCTGGTGGCTTGGGCCGCTGTCACATACTCCGGCATGAGCAGGCCTGGGCCCCAGGGTGGACGGCCCTCGAGGGAGGGGACCTGGGGTGTACATGGCAGCCAGGGAGCCTCCAGGGCCTGAAGGCTCTGGTCCCCTCTCCAGAGGCAGCCGGCTCTTCAGAGCAACTTCAAGCCTACAGCACCCAAGGCTGATGGACACTCTAGGCATGAAGAGCTGTGGAAAGTCATCCTTTTTAGCCTCTCCTGGTTGTGGGGTTTCCCCCTCTTAGCCTCGACAGCACTCAGCTAGAAGTCTACAAACGGTAAATGCTGGAGAAGCCGCGGAGCAAAGGGAACCCTCCTATGGGAATGTAAGTTGCCTACAGCCTCTATAAAGAAGACTACAGAGGTAGCTTCAAGAACTAAAACAAGAGTGACCGTGCTATCTGCAATCCCACTCCTAGGCATACATACAGAAAGAAACATCTTTCAAAAAAGACACATGCACTCCAGCATCCACCACAGAAAGATTTCCAACTTGCAGCTAAGACATGCAAGTATCCAAAGTGTTCATCCACACCAATGGACACAGACGGCGGGCTACGTACATCAAATGGACTATTACTCAGCCATAAAAAATAAAATTGTACCAGCTGTGGCAACCTGGATATATCCAGAGATGATGACAGAAAGTCAGTCAGTCAGAGGCAAATAGCCCATGGAACCACATGGTGAAATGGAATAATGGATACAGATGGACTAGTTGAACAAACAGAACAGTCTCCCTAACACTAGAAACAAATTTAGACTTGCCACATGGAAACCTGGGGCATGGGGAGGTATAAATGAAAAAGTTGGGATTAAAGCAGACAATAATAGATTATATGATCTATCTATATAAACACATTCTTTATATAACTCAGCTGATAAAGAATCTGCCTACAACACAGAAGACCTGGGTTTGATTCCTGAGTCAGGAAGATCCCCAGGAGAAGGGAATGGCAACCGACTCTGGTATTCCTGTCAGGAGAGTCCCATGAACATAGGAGCCTAGTGGGCTATATAGCCCACAGGGTCACAAAGAGTCAGACAGGACTGAGTGACTAACACTTTCACTTATAAACAATGTATCTGTATAATACCTGAGACTTCCCTTGTAACTCAGCAGGTAAAGACTCCTCCTGCAATGCAGAAGACCCTGGTTCAATTCCTGGATCAGGAAGACCCCTGGAGAAGGGATCGGCTACCCACTCCAGTATTCTCACCTGGAGAATTCCGTGATGCATCCATGGTTCACCATAATATACATAGATAAGTGAAAAGGACCAAATGGATACCACAGGAAACCTCAACATCTCTGAAACCCTGTATGAGAAAGAATCCGAAAAAGAACAGCTCTAGGTCCAGCAGACCCTGTTGCTGTGGGTCTCAGGTTCGCCCAGCACTGTAACCTGACTCTGCAGGCGTGTGAACGCTCAGGTGTGTCCGACGCTTTCTGATCCCATGGACTGTAGCCTGTCAGTTTCCACTATTCTAACAGAAAATAGAAATTTCTTTAAAAGAAAAGCAACAAAGGCCGGCTCTATTTCCCTCAGGCCCGGTGACCTGGGCTGCTGTCACAGCACAGCCACCTGAGTAGGCTTGGGCCCCGAGGCTGGACGGGGGTGCGGCTGAGGGCGCTGGGGTGGACGCGGCAGCTGGTGGCCCCTCCATGGTACTGAAGTGCCTGGTCCTGTCTTCACGGGACCCCAAAGTCTATATGCAGGCCAGCCTTCCCACAGCTATGGCGAGCCGACAACACCCCAAAACAGGTGGATGCTTTGGACTTGAAGAGCTGTGAAAATCACCCTTCTTTTGTCCCTGCTGGTGGGGTTCCCATTTCAGCCCGCTTCCCTGGAGTCCCTCCGCCAACGATGGCGGCACCCCCGACAGTGCGCCCTCCTGGGGTTAAGGTTTGGCTGCTAAAGGTAGGGAAGACGATGTAGTAAGAAGTGTCCTTCTTCTCCCCTTGAGTGTTTCTTTGGGCAATTTACACTCTCATTACAGCCCAGGAACCCGACTTTCTGTCGTTAGGACTCTGATTGCCTCAAGGACAAGAGCTCAGCCCAAAGAAATGCTGTTGTCTTGTGGCCGTTTCCGGAAATGACCTCATGAAAACCAGTCCAAAAGGACACTTCATAGGCACAGGGCCTGCAGGGCCCTGAATGACCCCGAAGCGAAGTGAAGTGAAGGTCACTCAGGCATGTCTGACTCTTTGCAGCCCCATGGGCCGCAGCCTGCCAGGCTCCTCTGTGCGTGGAAGAGCCCGCAGTAGGTAATAGTAAGAGAATTCCAATCAGGGTTCACTTTCAGTAGCCAATTTCAAGAAGCAAATTTTAGCATCAGTATAAAGTAAAAATGGACATGAGACGTTTTCACCATGCCTAATACGTTAAGACATGCAAATCAAATGACGACGAGGCATCACCTGCCAGTGTCGGCACGCGTCTACAAGCTCAGTGCTGCGGAGTCCATGGAGAAAGGGAGCCCTCTGACATGTTGCTGCTCAGAGCGTCCACTGCCAGCAGCCCCACTAAGGAATGTTAGAGGTGCGGCACCAAGAACTAAAACAACAGCAACCACCCCATCCAGAAATGCCACACTGCAGCATCCATCCCAAACGATCTGGGCGCCCATCGTTCACCTTGGCCCTGTTTACAACAGCCGTGCCATGCAAGCATCCAAAGCGGGGCCATCCCCCCCGGTGACCTGGGCTGCTGTCACAGCACAGCCACCTGAGTAGGCTTGGGCCCCGAGGCTGGACGGGGGTGCGGCTGAGGGCGCTGGGGTGGACGCGGCAGCTGGTGGCCCCTCCATGGTACTGAAGTGCCTGGTCCTGTCTTCACGGGACCCCAAAGTCTATATGCAGGCCAGCCTTCCCACAGCTATGGCGAGCCGACAACACCCCAAAACAGGTGGATGCTTTGGACTTGAAGAGCTGTGAAAATCACCCTTCTTTTGTCCCTGCTGGTGGGGTTCCCATTTCAGCCCGCTTCCCTGGAGTCCCTCCGCCAACGATGGCGGCACCCCCGACAGTGCGCCCTCCTGGGGTTAAGGTTTGGCTGCTAAAGGTAGGGAAGACGATGTAGTAAGAAGTGTCCTTCTTCTCCCCTTGAGTGTTTCTTTGGGCAATTTACACTCTCATTACAGCCCAGGAACCCGACTTTCTGTCGTTAGGACTCTGATTGCCTCAAGGACAAGAGCTCAGCCCAAAGAAATGCTGTTGTCTTGTGGCCGTTTCCGGAAATGACCTCATGAAAACCAGTCCAAAAGGACACTTCATAGGCACAGGGCCTGCAGGGCCCTGAATGACCCCGAAGCGAAGTGAAGTGAAGGTCACTCAGGCATGTCTGACTCTTTGCAGCCCCATGGGCCGCAGCCTGCCAGGCTCCTCTGTGCGTGGAAGAGCCCGCAGTAGGTAATAGTAAGAGAATTCCAATCAGGGTTCACTTTCAGTAGCCAATTTCAAGAAGCAAATTTTAGCATCAGTATAAAGTAAAAATGGACATGAGACGTTTTCACCATGCCTAATACGTTAAGACATGCAAATCAAATGACGACGAGGCATCACCTGCCAGTGTCGGCACGCGTCTACAAGCTCAGTGCTGCGGAGTCCATGGAGAAAGGGAGCCCTCTGACATGTTGCTGCTCAGAGCGTCCACTGCCAGCAGCCCCACTAAGGAATGTTAGAGGTGCGGCACCAAGAACTAAAACAACAGCAACCACCCCATCCAGAAATGCCACACTGCAGCATCCATCCCAAAAGATCTGGGCGCCCCATCGTTCACCTTGGCCCTGTTTACAACAGCCGTGCCATGCAAGCATCCAAAGCGTCCATCCGCACACCAGCAGACACAGGTGTGCCACATACATGCACCAGACTATCACTCAGCCACAGCAGAGAACGGACGCACATCAGCTGCGGCAACTTGGGTGGATCTGGAGATGCTCACACTCAGTCAGTCAGGCTGAGGAAGGCAAACTTCCCATGATACCACATATAGGTGAAATAGAATAATGGACACAAATAAACTAATTTAAGAACAGAAAATGGATTTCTCACTTATGAAACAAATTTAGACCCACCAAAGAGAAAGTTCAGGCAGCGTGAGATTTACATGAAAAGCACGACAGTATATGCACATATCTATATAGACAGATACATTTTTCTGTCTATATAAACATTCTGTATATATCAAATATATATGTATATATATATATATAAAAACATAATATTATGTATAAAAGAGACAAGAAATGACAGGATAGGATATAGAAAACTCAACACTCTAATCACCTTTGTGAAAACAGAATCCAAAATTAATTGATATTTATGTATATCTAGATCATGTTGCTATATATCTCTGACACACAATATTTGCAAAGCAACTTTAAGAGAAAGTAGAAATTCCTATAAAAGAAAATAGCTGGAAAGAAATGTCCGCTCTACTCGCCTCAGGCCTCGGTGATGGGGCTGCTGCCCACCCTCACACCTGAGCTGTGGGTCCTAAGGCTGGACTCTCCCAAGACTGAGGAAGCTGGGGTGTATGTGGCAGCCACAGAGCCCCCCATGGCACTGAAATGCCAGGTCACGTCTTCATGGGACCCCAGACTCTAGCTGCACGCCAGCCCTCCCACAGTTACTGCAAGCCTACAGCACCCCCAAACTGGTCAACACTGCAGGGTTTCAGATCGGTGAACAGTCACCCTTGCTTTCTGTTCCAGGTTGTGCGGTTCCTACTCCCAGCCTGCTTCCTCAAATTCCCTCCGCCAACTTACAGCAACACCACAAGCAAAGCACATTTTGGGGGTTATGATATTGCTGGTGGATCAAGGATGAGGAAAAAAAGTAGTGGAACACAAGCCCTTGGGTGTAGATTCCAGCAATTTGCTTCTGACTTACAGCCCAGGAACCCAATTTCCTTCACTCAGACTATGCTTGCACCCAGGGACGAGAGCTGTGATTGAAAAATGCTGCCTCCCTGTGGCCGTTTCTGGTAACAACAGCCTGAAACAAGTGCTTTAAAACCCTTCATATTCTCAAGGTCCAGAGGGCTCTGAAGGATCCCTATGCTTGAGAAATAGCTCCCAGCAGGTCAAAGTACAGGAATTCAAATTAGCAATCCATCTCAAAAGCCACGTTGAACAATTCCACGTCTAAGATGCTGCTTTTATTTTATAATTATACCAAAAACATGAATAAATTCCGGGCTTCCCTGGTAGCTCACTGGTGGGGAGTTCACCTGCCAATGCGAGAGACACCGGTTTGTTTCCTGACCGGGGAAGATCCCATGTGCTGCCGAGTAACTAAGCCCCTGAGCCACAACTATTGAGCCTGGGCTCTAGAGCCTTGGAGCCGCAACTGTTGAACTCATGTGCTGTGCAACTACTGAGGCCCGTGTGCCCTAGAGCCCAAGTTCCACACCTAGAGAAGTCTCTACAACAAGAAGCCTGGTCACCTCAACTAGAGAGTGGCCCCCACTCCCTGCAGCTGGGGGTGAGCCTGCAGAGGCAGTGAGAAGCCAGGCGAGCCAAAAATATAATGAACAACAAAAATAACTAAAATGCATTATAAAAAATAAACAAATTGGTTATATCCCTAAGATCAATGTTACTTTCTATGTGGTCAATTACAGACATCTAAAAAGCTTAGATGTTGCAAAACTGGCACCAGTCCCCCGCCCCCACCCCCGCATCTTCCGTTATGTGAAATTCACCCCTAGCTTTGTACCAACACGAACTCTAATAGAAAGCCCACCCTAACCCGAAGAATCGCCCCACAATCGAACAGCTCCACGCCGGAGCCCATAGATGGAAAGCGATCTTCCTCATAGGATCAACTCTCCGACACGTCAAAAGTCAACTGCCAAGGTCACTGTCCTCAAGCCTCTGGAGAGAGACACAAAGGAAAACCCATACAGAGGAGAAACACCCTCAGACCTCCCTGCCTGAAACCCCTACGACGTGCTGCCACAGCGCTAGTCAAAACTGGCAGCGGCCAGTCAGATCCACCCACCCACCCACCTACCAGACTGAGGTAGCATCTTGACAGACAGAAACCCCGGGAAGAGATCCCGGAGGTCAATGAATGCCCCGAGGCCGTGGGGGAGAGTATCCAAGGGAGCAGTCAGAGGAATGGACAGTCTCGGAAGGCTTGGGGAGAAAAATACAGTAAGACTGTCCAGTTGGGCTAGGCCTAGGGCCTGACCTCCCCACACCTCCGGGAGCACACGGGGAAATCCATTCCACCCCGAACAGCCTTTCAGAAAACCAAAGGCCAAAGGTAAATCGTCCTCACAACTCCTTCAAAGCCAAAGCCAAACAAACAAGCAAGGACTCAAAAGACCCAGACCCCAACCTGCTTGAGAAACCAGGAAGGTCAGAATCCCACAAAGCGGCTGGAGGGTCAATCCGTGTGGCAACGGAAGGGCCAAGGGCACCCTGCACGTCGCTCAGCCCCAGGGAGCAGTCACCGGGGACAGGGCCTGCAGGGAAAACGATCCCCTCAGGCCGTCGGCGAGGATATCTATGGCAGCAGCCAGGAGAAAAGGCAGTCTCCAAGGCCTGCACGCGAGGAGAAATCCCGGCTAGGCCGAGGTTGGGAGAGGCCCGCACCTCGGCCTCTATCCCGAGGAAACCTGCGCTCGAAACGCACAAGCTCCGGAGCAAATCTCAGCCCCGCCGCACTCCTCGAGGTACGATGACCCACAACAGGCCACGTCCCCGGCGAGTCAGTGAAGCTTCAACAAGACAGGGGCCTTCGATTCACTGGGCTCCCTCTCTCTCCTAGAAAGAAAAGAGAAGAAACGAAAAGAAAAGCCGTGCTGTCAGGGAATGAGGACACAGAGAGCCACAGACACGATGGACCTTGTGAGAGCATCCACAAAGGGAAGCCTTGCAACGGGAGGAAGCTCACGGCCTGCACTGGACACCCAGGCCAAATGAACGTCCACAGACGAATCAACAGAGGACGATCGGTGAAGAGACAGAGAATTCAGAGTCCAATGAACGATTTCCAAAAAGGAAAGGACGAGAGAAAGCAAGCCGCGGAGGTGCCCGGGATGCATTGCCAGGTCCGTAGGGGAATGCCCGCCAGGCTGCCTCTGGAATCCACAATCTACACGAAAGAACCTCTGCCTGCCCCCCTTCCCTCCACACAGACGCACGAAGCTGGAACTCTGAGAGGTCATCCGCAACAGCCATCCCCTCTCTTCCCGTTTGCTGTGGACCAAAACGTCCATGGGAGATCGATCAGTCCCGAGGACCGGAGTTTTGAGCATTCTTCTCGTCCCTCGAAGGCCAAAGGGTCCACAAGAACAAGCAAGATGCCGCAAAGATTCCGGGAGATAAGAATCAGGAGGCTGTCCGCGGACACCCCGCCCCCGTCAGGATCCCGCAAAGCGACTGTGATGCAGGGTCCTCTTGGTGAGACGTCCCGGGAAAGGGAAGAGAGGCGCCACCTCCTCTCTCAGCTGCGACCTCCCCGCCTCCTGCAGGAGGACAGCCCTTCGCTGGAGGCTCAGCCAGCTTGGGTCCCAGCCTCTGAACTGCGGCGGGGTCGCCACGACCTGGCCGGGGGCCCTTCCCTGAGGACGCTTTCAAGATGTACCCAGCGCTGGGCCTGGCCGGGACCAGAGTCCCGCCAGACCTTCGAGGCCTTGCGCAATGTCCAGGCACATGCAGAGAGCCTCCACCTATCTGTCGCTGGGGAGCCCAGCTCCCCGCTGCTCCCTGCCAGTGCAGCCAGCCTCTGAGCACCTCTGACCCTGCAGCCGTGTCCTGCCGACCTAAAGGCGTCGGACCGGACGGAGGGCGTGTGGGGCGTTTGCGGGCAGAAACGCCATGCCCCTCGAGCCCTTCCGTGTCTGCGGAGGCCCATTCCAGCGGACTGCACAGCCCGGGAAGCCCACTGGCCCCAAGGTGCTCTGGGCCCTAGGAACCCAGCCTGGGCACGGAAAAGTGCTGCCGCCTTGCGGACACTGTCTGCAACTGCAACTGGCTCCACCTCGCTCCAGGCTCATGGCTTCCCAGCCAGCCCTCTTGCAGCCTGGAGAGACAGCAGCCCCACCACATAGCCTTGGCCGACACCAGGGCAATAGATTCCACACCCATGCGGCTTTCAGGACGCCATCAGACCCACGTGGTGGCCCACGCAACCTGTCCTAAGAGAAAAAGGAACTCAGAGGCAAACACGCACCACAATACCAGATGCTCCGCTTCCCTCCTTGCTTTCGGAATGCCCGTCGAAATGACGGGCAGGGAGTGGGGGAGTCACATCCCACCCCTCTCAAAGGCCAGGGCCACATGTGTACAGAGAACAAATGGAGCATAGGGGAGAGAGGAGCTGGAGGGAAAAGGAACTCCAGAGGATGTCGGGCAGGATATTCAGCGGGCAGGGTAAAGGACCTTCTCTGAATGTTTCAGTAAATGGAGAAAACCCAGCTGTGCCCAGACCTCAACCAGGCCCTCCCCCTGTCTCAGCTGAACGTGAACACCAGCCTTGACACCAGCTGCCCTACTCCAACCAACCCCCCGCATTTCCCTATACATGAAACTCGCCGCTAAACTTACGCCCACCCGAACGCGAATAGAAAGCTCACACTAACCCTCGGCCTAGCCCTACCATCGAACATCCCCACACCTGAGCCCATGCGTGGAACACTGTCCTCCCGATACGATCAACAGTCTAAAAGGCCACTGCCGGAGGTCACTTTTCCTCAAGCCTCTTGAGCACAAGAAAACCGAGAAACCAAACAGAGGAGAGACGCACTCCAACCTCCCCTCCCAACATCTTCAAGTGTTGCAAGAAGTCTGACCCAACATGGCAGTTGCCAGTCAACTCCAACCGATCTCACAGGCTGAGGCAGCATGATTACCCACGCAAACCCTGGGGAGAGGTTCTGGAGGGAGATGAAACCCCCGAGGCTGTGGGTGAGAGCATCCACGGGAGCAGCTAGCAGAATGGACAGCCTCTGAATGCTTGGCGGAAAAGAAAAAAAAAAAAAAAATTACCCAGTTGGGCTGGGCCTAGGGTCTCACACTCCCACCCCTGCGCTAGCACACGCAGAAATACATTGGAAACCCATCTTCCTTTCTGAAAGCCAAAGGCCAAAGGCAAATCGTCCTCACCCACCCCTTAAACACAAAAGAAAGCAGGAAATAAACTCAACACGCCACAGACTCGGACCTGCTTGAGCCAACAAGAGGCTCAGAATGCCTCAGAGCTGCTGCGAGGCCCACCAGCATGACAATGGCCACAATGAGGGCAGCCGCCCATTGGACAGACACACAGCTCTACTAAGGAATTTGACACCACAATACCAGATGCTCCGCTTCCTCCTTGCTGGAATGCCCGTCGAAATGACGGGCAGGGAGTGGGGGAGTCACATCCCACCCCTCTCAAAGGCCAGGGCCACATGTGTACAGAGAACAAATGGAGCATAGGGGAGAGAGGAGCTGGAGGGAAAAGGAACTCCAGAGGATGTCGGGCAGGATATTCAGCGGGCAGGGTAAAGGACCTTCTCTGAATGTTTCAGTAAATGGAGAAAACCCAGCTGTGCCCAGACCTCAACCAGGCCCTCCCCCTGTCTCAGCTGAACGTGAACACCAGCCTTGACACCAGCTGCCCTACTCCAACCAACCCCCCGCATTTCCCTATACATGAAACTCGCCGCTAAACTTACGCCCACCCGAACGCGAATAGAAAGCTCACACTAACCCTCGGCCTAGCCCTACCATCGAACATCCCCACACCTGAGCCCATGCGTGGAACACTGTCCTCCCGATACGATCAACAGTCTAAAAGGCCACTGCCGGAGGTCACTTTTCCTCAAGCCTCTTGAGCACAAGAAAACCGAGAAACCAAACAGAGGAGAGACGCACTCCAACCTCCCCTCCCAACATCTTCAAGTGTTGCAAGAAGTCTGACCCAACATGGCAGTTGCCAGTCAACTCCAACCGATCTCACAGGCTGAGGCAGCATGATTACCCACGCAAACCCTGGGGAGAGGTTCTGGAGGGAGATGAAACCCCCGAGGCTGTGGGTGAGAGCATCCACGGGAGCAGCTAGCAGAATGGACAGCCTCTGAATGCTTGGCGGAAAAGAAAAAAAAAAAAAAAATTACCCAGTTGGGCTGGGCCTAGGGTCTCACACTCCCACCCCTGCGCTAGCACACGCAGAAATACATTGGAAACCCATCTTCCTTTCTGAAAGCCAAAGGCCAAAGGCAAATCGTCCTCACCCACCCCTTAAACACAAAAGAAAGCAGGAAATAAACTCAACACGCCACAGACTCGGACCTGCTTGAGCCAACAAGAGGCTCAGAATGCCTCAGAGCTGCTGCGAGGCCCACCAGCATGACAATGGCCACAATGAGGGCAGCCGGCCCATTGGACAGACACACAGCTCTACTAAGGAATCGAGGCGGAGAGGGTCTGCAGTGAAAGCGACTCCCCAAGGCTGTCGGTGAGGACATGCACGGCAGCCACTCGTGGGAAGGGCAGTCTCCCAAGGCCTGAACGAACGCAGGAAACCCAGCTAGGCCAAGGATGGGAGAGGCCCGCACCTTGGCCTACATCCTGAGGAAACCTTCGATCCAAAGGCACAGGCTCTGCAACAAACCCCAGCCCTACAGCACCGCCCGAGTTATGGTGACACACGACCGCCCGAAGCTCCAGCAGGTCCGTGAAGCTTCCACAACATGTGGTTCTTGGATAGGCTAGACGCGCTCTGCCTTTAGGGAAAAAAAAAAAAAAAAAAAACCAAGAAAGACATAAAAAAGGGCCCTGCTCTCAGGCAGTGAGGACACAGATAGCCACAGACCAGACGGACCCTGTCACGTCATCCACAAAGGGAAGTCATTCAAGGTGACGAAAGCTCACGGCCAGCACCCTATACCCACTTCAAGTGAACATCCATAAACGGGCCCACAAAGGACCATCGGAAAAGAGACTCTGAGAATTCCGAGTCCAACAAACGCTTTGCAGAAAGCACAGGTGGAAAGCGAGCAAGCCACGGAAGAGCCCGGCGTGTCCAGGGAGGTCCGTATGGGAATGCCAGCCAGGCTGCCTCGGACTCCATCATCCACACAGAAGAGCGCCTGCCTACCTCCCTTCCCTCCGCAGATAGGCCCGCACGTGTCACTCGGAGAGGCCCTCCACAACAATCATCCCCTCTCTTCCTGTTTCCTATGGACCAAGACGCCTATGGGAGACGGATCACTCCCGAGGACAGGATTTTAGAGCCTTCTGCTCACCCCTCGAAGGCCAAACCTCCAAAAGAACAAGGCACATTTCCCACCAATTCCTTAAGATACGAGTCAGGCAGCTGCCCACGGAGACAGCCATCAGGATCGTGCAGATCGACTCTGATGCAAGGTCCTCTTGGCAAGGCGTCCCAGAAAAGGGAAGAGCAGAGCTGCCGCCTCTAGGATCTGCCGCCTCCCTGCGTGCTCCACGAGGACAGCCCAGCGCCGGAGGCTCAGCCGACCTCGGCCCAGAGCTCGGAAGTGCGGTGGCGTCGCCATGTCCTGGCCCGGGGCCCTTTCCTGAAGACGCTTGCAAGATGGACCCCGTGCGGGGCCCGGCAGGGACCAGAGTCCCGCCGGACCTTCGAGGCCTTGCGGAATGTCAAGGCAAATGCAGAGGGCCCCAGCCTGTCTGTCGCCGGGGATCCCACCTGCCACTGCAGCCGTGTCCTGCGCACCTGAAGGGAGGAGACCGCACGGAGGGCATGTGGGACGCTGGAGCGCAGAAGAGTCATGCCCCGAAGCCCTCTTGTGTCTGCAGAGGCCCATTCCAGCAGACGGCACAGCCCGGGAAGCCCACTGGCCCCGGGCGCTCTGGGCCCTAGGAACCCAGCCTGGGCACGGAGAAGTGCTGCCCCCTTTTCGACACTTTCTGCAAGTACAAGTGCGTTCTCCTTGTTCAAGGTGCTTTAGTTCATAGTCCTTGGATTCTCTTAAAAGAGATAGCCCCCCTACTTTCCCTCACCCCCAGAAAATAGATAGAACACCAGAAAGAAGAGCTTCATATACAGCTGAATATCAGGAATTTAGCTAAGTGCTCTAGCCATGCCAATCACAATGACAATGTGAAGTCAAACGGTCTCAATCACTTTGGCCAGTGACGTATTTCTAGTATTGAAAATGGGGGAGTGAATTAGGAAAAGCAACCCCCCAATGTTTTCGGCGAGGAAGGCAACTACCCTGATAAATCTAACCTTAGCCCTAGTCCATCCCCTACCCAAACCTTAGGCCAAACTTGACCTGAAGGCTCTCCTATCCCAACTGAAAGTGAATCCCTAAAGCTAACAAAAGACCACCAGATTTCCCTCTCTAAAATCAATCCCAACCTTAAACAGATTCCACCTCTTAAGTAAGCCTAACCCTCACCTGCGGGATAGCCCTAGCCCTTGCCCTAAACCTGTCACAATTATAACCTGCACCTTCTCCCTATCCCTACTTAATGAGAACCTTAAGCCTTACACCAGGTCCTCCTCCGCAGGTCCCTTTTCTGTAAATTCAATCCTAACCTTAAAGAGACCGCAATACGTTGGATAAAGCAATCTCTATCTCTAGCAATACCCTTACCCTAGCACAAACCTGACCCTGACTCTCTCCCTAACCCAACAGGAATCTGAAAGGTAATAACAGCTGTCCGCAATCCCCATTACTGTAAACTGATTCCTATCCTTAAACCTAAAACAATTATTATGCTAAAGCTAATCCTAAACCTAGCCATAGACCTGTACTGCAACTAGGAAGAACCCTTTTCAGCAACAAAGACCAAGCAGAGCCAAACATAAAATAAATAAAACTTATAAAAAAAATTCTTAGTGAAAATATCCGTACCAGAAAAATCCACACAGATTTCATACTCATCTTGTCTTGTGTAAATCCATCATGGTTGTCCAAATGAGGGGAGAACTTGGTGAAGGTTCCAGGAAAAGAAAATTGGATCAGGATGGAAAAAAACAGTTTCACACAGTTGGGAGCACAGGTGGCAGTGGAAGTGGGCTTGTGCAGTCGATTACAGGGTAGAACTCATTATTTCCTCATTGTAGGGGCGATGTGCTGGTACCTCAGGAGAGTGTCACTGTTTTGGTAAAACGCATGAAGCATTTTATGTTAACTGCTAAGTTTGAGTACTTTCTGCCATTAATGAAAGCTTTCTGTGTATTTTAAATTACTGGAAACCAAATTACTTTTAGAAATGGCCAGTGACGTATTTCTAGTATTGAAAATGGGGGAGTGAATTAGGAAAAGCAACCCCCCAATGTTTTCGGCGAGGAAGGCAACTACCCTGATAAATCTAACCTTAGCCCTAGTCCATCCCCTACCCAAACCTTAGGCCAAACTTGACCTGAAGGCTCTCCTATCCCAACTGAAAGTGAATCCCTAAAGCTAACAAAAGACCACCAGATTTCCCTCTCTAAAATCAATCCCAACCTTAAACAGATTCCACCTCTTAAGTAAGCCTAACCCTCACCTGCGGGATAGCCCTAGCCCTTGCCCTAAACCTGTCACAATTATAACCTGCACCTTCTCCCTATCCCTACTTAATGAGAACCTTAAGCCTTACACCAGGTCCTCCTCCGCAGGTCCCTTTTCTGTAAATTCAATCCTAACCTTAAAGAGACCGCAATACGTTGGATAAAGCAATCTCTATCTCTAGCAATACCCTTACCCTAGCACAAACCTGACCCTGACTCTCTCCCTAACCCAACAGGAATCTGAAAGGTAATAACAGCTGTCCGCAATCCCCATTACTGTAAACTGATTCCTATCCTTAAACCTAAAACAATTATTATGCTAAAGCTAATCCTAAACCTAGCCATAGACCTGTACTGCAACTAGGAAGAACCCTTTTCAGCAACAAAGACCAAGCAGAGCCAAACATAAAATAAATAAAACTTATAAAAAAAATTCTTAGTGAAAATATCCGTACCAGAAAAATCCACACAGATTTCATACTCATCTTGTCTTGTGTAAATCCATCATGGTTGTCCAAATGAGGGGAGAACTTGGTGAAGGTTCCAGGAAAAGAAAATTGGATCAGGATGGAAAAAAACAGTTTCACACAGTTGGGAGCACAGGTGGCAGTGGAAGTGGGCTTGTGCAGTCGATTACAGGGTAGAACTCATTATTTCCTCATTGTAGGGGCGATGTGCTGGTACCTCAGGAGAGTGTCACTGTTTTGGTAAAACGCATGAAGCATTTTATGTTAACTGCTAAGTTTGAGTACTTTCTGCCATTAATGAAAGCTTTCTGTGTATTTTAAATTACTGGAAACCAAATTACTTTTAGAAATAACCATGTCAATACAAGCAAATCTGGTAAGATAGCCATTAAACTGGCCAGGAATTTACCAGACCAAGTTCAACCAAAGTTGTGATACTTCACTCCATTGTAGAATTCCTCATGGTATGCATATTGAGGCATCATGGGAAAAGTGTATTAGTAGCACTGTGTCTTGGATCCTGTAGGAGAGAGAGTGAAATTTTAGCCTTACAATCTTACACATTACTTTAAAAATATGTTAAAAAGTAAATTCAGGAAAGTTGCAAAAATGGAACCATTACATGCCAATCAATTTTGTTTCTATACATGAATAACAAACTATCAGAAAGAAAAATTAAGAAAACAATGCCATTTATAGTTCCATTAAAAAAAACATCTAGGAATAAATTTAACCAAAGACAATGAAGACAAAAAATAAATAAATAAATAAAAAGGAAGTTGAAAGCACTAAAGAAAAATATTCCATGCTTGTGCATCAGACAAGTTATTATTAAAACACTTATTCTACCCAAAGCCATCAATAAAAGGTGCCAAGAAAAGTAGACATCGTATTCCAGAGAACACTGGTCACCATCTACACTGCACATAAAACTAAAAATGCACAGTATTCCATAAACCCTTTTTCTCCCAAGTCTCTGAAGATGGACCCCACACACACAGCAGTCATCTGCACATGAGAGGCTTCTCCCCACTTTCTCATTTTTTTCCTCTTGTGGCATCTCCTCTCCAGTGGGTGCTGAGAAAACCCAGTCTCCATCCGTGTGCATGCTGCCCCACTGTCCAGAAACCTAGGCCCTGATGGGTCCTGAGGAGACAAAGATCCTGTCCACTCAAAGTCTATGGGCAGGATGCACCTGTGCCCTGAAGGTCAGAGATGTGGATTCAGCACCCACCAGTGGGACCTCCAAGAAGTCTGGGAGCACCACCCTCATGCACTCAGAGGCCTCCTCCAAATGAGTTCTCGGCACACACTGAGTTTGGGAAACCAGACTGAAACCGAGCAAAGGACCTCACCATATCGTCTCAAGTTAACTGCTTTCTGTGTATTTTAAATTACTGGAAACCAAATTACTTTTAGAAATAACCATGTCAATACAAGCAAATCTGGTAAGATAGCCATTAAACTGGCCAGGAATTTACCAGACCAAGTTCAACCAAAGTTGTGATACTTCACTCCATTGTAGAATTCCTCATGGTATGCATATTGAGGCATCATGGGAAAAGTGTATTAGTAGCACTGTGTCTTGGATCCTGTAGGAGAGAGAGTGAAATTTTAGCCTTACAATCTTACACATTACTTTAAAAATATGTTAAAAAGTAAATTCAGGAAAGTTGCAAAAATGGAACCATTACATGCCAATCAATTTTGTTTCTATACATGAATAACAAACTATCAGAAAGAAAAATTAAGAAAACAATGCCATTTATAGTTCCATTAAAAAAAACATCTAGGAATAAATTTAACCAAAGACAATGAAGACAAAAAATAAATAAATAAATAAAAAGGAAGTTGAAAGCACTAAAGAAAAATATTCCATGCTTGTGCATCAGACAAGTTATTATTAAAACACTTATTCTACCCAAAGCCATCAATAAAAGGTGCCAAGAAAAGTAGACATCGTATTCCAGAGAACACTGGTCACCATCTACACTGCACATAAAACTAAAAATGCACAGTATTCCATAAACCCTTTTTCTCCCAAGTCTCTGAAGATGGACCCCACACACACAGCAGTCATCTGCACATGAGAGGCTTCTCCCCACTTTCTCATTTTTTTCCTCTTGTGGCATCTCCTCTCCAGTGGGTGCTGAGAAAACCCAGTCTCCATCCGTGTGCATGCTGCCCCACTGTCCAGAAACCTAGGCCCTGATGGGTCCTGAGGAGACAAAGATCCTGTCCACTCAAAGTCTATGGGCAGGATGCACCTGTGCCCTGAAGGTCAGAGATGTGGATTCAGCACCCACCAGTGGGACCTCCAAGAAGTCTGGGGAGCACCACCCTCATGCACTCAGAGGCCTCCTCCAAATGAGTTCTACGGCACACACTGAGTTTGGGAAACCAGACTGAAACCGAGCAAAGGACCTCACCATATCGTCTCAAGAAATGGTTAAGGAGCAATAAATTAGACACAAGCTTCACAACTGAAACCAGAATTCACTCCAAATTGCCCACAAACTGAAATTACCCAACTATTAAAATTCTCCAAGAAAATCTACTTCACTTTCCATCCAGTGAAGAGTTTTAAAACACACAACATCAGGCTTCCCTGGTGGTTCAGTGGCTAAGAGTCCATCTGCCAGTGCAGGAGACAATGGTCTGATCTCTGGTCCCAGAGAATCCCATATGCCATGTGGCAACTGAGCCTGTGCGCCACAACTACTGGCACAAGAACCTGGAAGCCCGTTTTCCACAATAAGAAAAGCCACCACAAGGAGAAGACTGCAGACTGTAACCAGGGAGTAGCCCCCACACTGAAACTAGACAAAGTCTATGTACAACAAAGACCCAGTGCAGCCAAAAATAAAAACGAAATAATAAAATAACTTTGACAAAAAGTTTATCAACAAAAGAAAAGTCTAATACTGTGCACTTTATAACATCAAACATTTCTATGCTATGGAAGTCCTTATCCAGAAAATCAAAAGATGAGCCATATACTTCACGCATGCTCAGTCACTTCAGCTGTGTCTGACTCTTTGCAACCCTATGGACTGGAGCCTGCCAGGTTCTTCTGTCCATGAGATTTTTCAGGCAAGAATACTGGAGTGCATTGCCATGCCCTCCTCCAGGGGATCTTCCTGACCCAGGGATCCAACCCGCATCTCTTACGTCTCCTGCACTGGCAAGTGCATTCTTTACCACTGGTACCCCATATCGAAACACATATCTGATAAAGGATCTGTATTCAAATGATACCAAACGACCCCATTAAAAGATGGCAAAGATTGAAACACACACCTGGCCAACCAAGGTAAAGAGCTAATAAATAAATATGCAAGAATATACTCAAGATGTTGGTGGAATGAATGTACCACCAGTTTTGGAAGACAGTTGGCCCTTTACTCCAAATCTAAGTGGTCTCACCTTAGAATCCAAGAAGGATACCTCTTGTAAAATTTAACACAATGCTGAAAAATCGGCACCCCCACTGAGTTTGGGAAACCCCAACTGAAACCGAGCAAAGGACCTCACCATATCGTCTCAAGAAATGGTTAAGGAGCAATAAATTAGACACAAGCTTCACAACTGAAACCAGAATTCACTCCAAATTGCCCACAAACTGAAATTACCCAACTATTAAAATTCTCCAAGAAAATCTACTTCACTTTCCATCCAGTGAAGAGTTTTAAAACACACAACATCAGGCTTCCCTGGTGGTTCAGTGGCTAAGAGTCCATCTGCCAGTGCAGGAGACAATGGTCTGATCTCTGGTCCCAGAGAATCCCATATGCCATGTGGCAACTGAGCCTGTGCGCCACAACTACTGGCACAAGAACCTGGAAGCCCGTTTTCCACAATAAGAAAAGCCACCACAAGGAGAAGACTGCAGACTGTAACCAGGGAGTAGCCGCCACACTGAAACTAGACAAAGTCTATGTACAACAAAGACCCAGTGCAGCCAAAAATAAAAACGAAATAATAAAATAACTTTGACAAAAAGTTTATCAACAAAAGAAAAGTCTAATACTGTGCACTTTATAACATCAAACATTTCTATGCTATGGAAGTCCTTATCCAGAAAATCAAAAGATGAGCCATATACTTCACGCATGCTCAGTCACTTCAGCTGTGTCTGACTCTTTGCAACCCTATGGACTGGAGCCTGCCAGGTTCTTCTGTCCATGAGATTTTTCAGGCAAGAATACTGGAGTGCATTGCCATGCCCTCCTCCAGGGGATCTTCCTGACCCAGGGATCCAACCCGCATCTCTTACGTCTCCTGCACTGGCAAGTGCATTCTTTACCACTGGTACCCCATATCGAAACACATATCTGATAAAGGATCTGTATTCAAATGATACCAAACGACCCCATTAAAAGATGGCAAAGATTGAAACACACACCTGGCCAACCAAGGTAAAGAGCTAATAAATAAATATGCAAGAATATACTCAAGATGTTGGTGGAATGAATGTACCACCAGTTTTGGAAGACAGTTGGCCCTTTACTCCAAATCTAAGTGGTCTCACCTTAGAATCCAAGAAGGATACCTCTTGTATTTACACAATTGCTTTGAAAAACTGTTCAGTAAGCACTAGCATAAAGTGATGCACAAGAGCTCTCTTCATAATAGCTCAAAACTTAAAGATATTGGGGGGTCTTTCCATAGATGAATTTGTAAAAAAAAAATAGGTCACAAACATGTCAAGGGAGACACAATACAGAGCCCCCCAAATATGCCCATTTGACAAAAACGTATTTTGGACTGATTAAAACAAACAAACAGGGCTTCCCTGTTGGTCCAGTGGGTAAAAAATCCACTTTGCAATGCAAGGGGCAACGGTTCGATCCCTGGCCCTGGAAGAGACCCCATGCAGTGGAGCCGCAGAACCGGAGTGTCCAATTACGAGCCAGCTCTCTGGAGTGCGTTTGCCGAGAGCCCGAGCCCTGCAAGGAGACAGGCCACTGAGATGGGAGGACCACATAAGTCAAAGCATAAAGATGACTGAAAATAAATGGATTAAAAAAATAAATAGGGCTTCCCTGGTGGTCCAGTGGGTAAGGACACTGTCTTGCAGTGCAAGGGGCGCCGGTTCGATCCCTGGCCTGGGAAGATCCCACGTGCTGCGGAGCGGCTGGACGGATGTGTCCAATTACCGAGCCGGAGCTCTGGCGCGCATGCGCGCAGAGCCAGTGCTCTGTGACAACAGGGGTCACTGTGATGGGAGGCCCACACGAGCCCAAGAACAAAGCGATGAAAAATAGATAACTGAAAGACCAATAGAAGTAGCCCGCCGTCCCCTCCCTCCCACCCCACCCCAAAAATAAATGTTTTTTAAAGAAAGACCGATAGAAGTGACCCACCCGCCCCTCTCCTCCCACCCATCTCCCGCCCCCAAAAGAATAAAAAGAGCCAAAATTAAAACTAACAAAAACCAGCAGCCGGAGAATCTTTGAAAACGACCCCATTAAAAGATGGCAAAGATTGAAACACACACCTGGCCAACCAAGGTAAAGAGCTAATAAATAAATATGCAAGAATATACTCAAGATGTTGGTGGAATGAATGTACCACCAGTTTTGGAAGACAGTTGGCCCTTTACTCCAAATCTAAGTGGTCTCACCTTAGAATCCAAGAAGGATACCTCTTGTATTTACACAATTGCTTTGAAAAACTGTTCAGTAAGCACTAGCATAAAGTGATGCACAAGAGCTCTCTTCATAATAGCTCAAAACTTAAAGATATTGGGGGGTCTTTCCATAGATGAATTTGTAAAAAAAAAATAGGTCACAAACATGTCAAGGGAGACACAATACAGAGCCCCCCAAATATGCCCATTTGACAAAAACGTATTTTGGACTGATTAAAACAAACAAACAGGGCTTCCCTGTTGGTCCAGTGGGTAAAAAATCCACTTTGCAATGCAAGGGGCAACGGTTCGATCCCTGGCCCTGGAAGAGACCCCATGCAGTGGAGCCGCAGAACCGGAGTGTCCAATTACGAGCCAGCTCTCTGGAGTGCGTTTGCCGAGAGCCCGAGCCCTGCAAGGAGACAGGCCACTGAGATGGGAGGACCACATAAGTCAAAGCATAAAGATGACTGAAAATAAATGGATTAAAAAAATAAATAGGGCTTCCCTGGTGGTCCAGTGGGTAAGGACACTGTCTTGCAGTGCAAGGGGCGCCGGTTCGATCCCTGGCCTGGGAAGATCCCACGTGCTGCGGAGCGGCTGGACGGATGTGTCCAATTACCGAGCCGGAGCTCTGGCGCGCATGCGCCCAGAGCCGGAGCTCTGTGACAACAGGGGTCACTGTGATGGGAGGCCCACACGAGCCCAAGAACAAAGACGATGAAAAATAGATAACTGAAAGACCAATAGAAGTAGCCCGCCCGTCCCCCTCCCTCCCCACCCCACCCCCCAAAAATAAATGTTTTTTTTTTTTTAAAGAAAGACCGATAGAAGTGACCCACCCGCCCCTCTCCCTCCCCACCCATCTCCCCGCCCCCCCAAAAGAATAAAAAGAGGCCAAAATTAAAAACTAACAAAAAACCAGCAGCCCGGGAGAATCTTTGAAAACCAAGTACAAATGTCATTTTATGAAATAGACTTACATTTATTAAGGATATCTCCATTTGAAAGGGTGTGTGTCTCTCTCTGGGCCAGGACTGGATGATGACTAAATATCAAGAAAACGTTGTCAATGGAAGGGACCTGGATGGAAATCTGTATAGACACTAAACTCGTGTTTCCTGGGCTTTGCCTATAACCTTCCTTAAATGGCTTCTTCCATTCCCTGACATCCTTCTTTCATCCTTAGCTGAAGACAGCATTTAAGGTAAAGCCTTGGGTCATTTCTGGAAGTGACTCAGTTTTTCCAGGTATCTCTCAATTATACAGGTTATGCAAGACATAAACAATTATTTTCTCCTGTTCACCTCCCTTTCATTACAAGGATCTGTCTCAGTGAAGAACACAGAAGGTTAGAGGAACAATTATCTTTCCTCTCATATAATGTGATACAATAATATTCAGAGATATAAAGCAATCAACCACCAACTCATTCTTAAAAATAAAAAAAAAGCATGAATCTAACACTTACATTGCTAAGTGAAGGAATCCAATCAGAAGTGCTACACTCCATACAACCTTATTTATAAGACATTCTACAAATGCAAGACAGACATGGTAAACAGTTTGTATCTCTGGTTGAAATATTCCATATGTTACTTTAGTGATGAATACCTGCCACTAAGCATTTGTCTAAGCACATAGGTTTTTTTTTTTTAAACCCAACAAGTAAATTATTATTCAAATTTAGTTATTTAGGGTATGGGAATGTCAAAGACTGGAATGCAGAATTTAACAAAGAATCTAACTTATTGAAAAACAAATGAAAAACCTCCTGAGGACCAGGACTTCCCTGGTGGCCCAGTGGTTAACACTCCATGTTGCCAATGCAGGGGATGTGGGTTCAATTCCTGGTTAGAGAGCTAAAATCCCACATGCCATACAGCACAGCCAAGAGAATAAAAAGAAGAAAAAGAAAAAAAATCCCACTCTTGAAGGTGGGACAAAATGGGTCGACCCAAGTCAACTGTGGAAATGAATGAACTCTGCAGGTGATTGGATAAGAAAAACAGGGTCAATCCATAAGATGCATGACTCTGCCACATGAAGGAATGAAATAAAATAGAGCTGCAGCTGTGGAAAACATTAGGGGGCTCTTCAAAAACTTAAACACAATAAACATAAAATCCATCTTTTCTATTCCAGGGTATACACCCCCAAATACTTAAAACCAAAGACTGGAACAGATATTTGTACCCCATATTCATAGCAACATTATTCACAGTCACCAAAAGGTGGAAGCAACACAAGTGTTCTTTGACTGATGAATGGATAAGTGCAATTTAGCATCTGTATGGTGGAATGCAATTCAATCTTTATAAAAATAAGATAATTCCCACATGTGCAACAGTGTGGATGAATCCTCAAGTCATTATGCTAAGTGAAACAATCCAGACACCCACAGATCCACATTCTATAATTTCACCAGTGTGAGATATCCAGATATCTACTGCAACCCTTTCATTTAACAAGGATCTGTCTCAGTGAAGAACACAGAAGTTTGGCAATTCCCAAAACAATAATATTCAGAGATATAAAGCAATCAACCACCAACTCATTCTTAAAAATAAAAAAAAAGCATGAATCTAACACTTACATTGCTAAGTGAAGGAATCCAATCAGAAGTGCTACACTCCATACAACCTTATTTATAAGACATTCTACAAATGCAAGACAGACATGGTAAACAGTTTGTATCTCTGGTTGAAATATTCCATATGTTACTTTAGTGATGAATACCTGCCACTAAGCATTTGTCTAAGCACATAGGTTTTTTTTTTTTAAACCCAACAAGTAAATTATTATTCAAATTTAGTTATTTAGGGTATGGGAATGTCAAAGACTGGAATGCAGAATTTAACAAAGAATCTAACTTATTGAAAAACAAATGAAAAACCTCCTGAGGACCAGGACTTCCCTGGTGGCCCAGTGGTTAACACTCCATGTTGCCAATGCAGGGGATGTGGGTTCAATTCCTGGTTAGAGAGCTAAAATCCCACATGCCATACAGCACAGCCAAGAGAATAAAAAGAAGAAAAAGAAAAAAAATCCCACTCTTGAAGGTGGGACAAAATGGGTCGACCCAAGTCAACTGTGGAAATGAATGAACTCTGCA
>JAIOJX010000025.1:10472000-10579500 GCA_022376925.1 Tragulus kanchil
TTTTGAGTTCAGCAATTGAGTTGGTGGTCTCTATTTGCTTATTTTTCATTTCCTGCATGTCTTTTCTCAATGCACTAATTTCCTCTAATATTCTGTTTTCGGTGTTTTGCATCCTCATTAGTATAGTTTTTCTGAATTCTCTTTCAGATAGCTTGTCTATCTCCTCCTCTGTCATTTGAAGTGGTGTTTCTATGTTCTTGAGTCCTTCATTTGTACAGTGTTTCTTGAAAAGATATATATGGGTCTTGCTTCTGGATCCATTCAGCCAGCCTGTGTCGTTTGGTTGGAGCATTTAGTCCATTTACATTCAAAGTAATTATTGATACGAATGTTCCTATTGTCATCTTCTTAGAAATTTGGGGTTTGATTTGTAAGGCTTCTCCTACTCTTGTATTTATTGGCTATATCAGGCCCTTTAACACTTGTTGTAGGGCTGGTTTTGTGGTACAGAATTCTTTTAGTTTTTGCTTGTCTGTGAAGCTTTTGACTTCACCATCGATTTTGAATGAGATTCTTGCTGGGTAGAGAATTCGTGGTTGCAGGTTATTCTCTTCTAGCCGTTTAAATGTATCTTGCCATTCTCTTCTGGCCTGTAGGGTTTCTGTTGAGAGATCCGCAGTTAAACGTATGGGGTTTCCTTTATATGTTATTTGTTGTTTGTTCCTAGCTGCTTTTAGTAATCTGTCTTTATATTTAGTCTGCGTTAGTTTGATTAGTATGTGCCTTGGTGTGTTTCTTCTGGGGTTTCTCCTGTATGGAACTCTTTGTGCTTCCTGGACTTGGCTGACTATCTCCTTTCCCATGCTGGGGAAGTTTTCAACTATAACCTCTTCAAGAATTTTTTCATAGTCTTTCTTCTCTTCTTCTTCTTCTGGAACTCCTATAATTCTAATGTTGGTGCGTTTAATATTGTCCCATAGGTCTCTGAGGCTATCCTCAGTTCTTTTAATTCTTTGGGCTTTGTTCTGTTCTTCAGCATTTATTTCCACCATTCTGTCTTCCAGCTCACTTATCCGTTCTTCAGCCTCTGATACTCTACTGTTGAGACCTTCTATAGTATTTTTGAGTTCAGCAATTGAGTTGGTGGTCTCTATTTGCTTATTTTTCATTTCCTGCATGTCTTTTCTCAATGCACTAATTTCCTCTAATATTCTGTTTTCGGTGTTTTGCATCCTCATTAGTATAGTTTTTCTGAATTCTCTTTCAGATAGCTTGTCTATCTCCTCCTCTGTCATTTGAAGTGGTGTTTTTCTAGCTTGGTCCTTCATTTGTACAGTGTTTCTCTGACGTTTCATTATTAGGTTAATTTTTGTTTCTTTGTGTGTGTCTGTGTGTATGGAGTTCTTATTCCCACCAGGCTTCTTGGTTGAATTCTCCCTTCCTTTGGGTTTTTGTCCTTCTAGAAGGGTTCAGTGGCTTGTGTCTTGGGTGGTGATAGACCTTGTTTACAGGTGAATAATCTGTAGTGTTGTATGTTCTTTGATAATCAGTGTGGGGTCTTGGAATCCGGGCTTCCGCTTCGAGGATCCTTGGTTTGATGATTGGTCAGGAGTGTAGGCTCTATGTCTGGTTTGCTATGGTGTTCTGTGATACTAGTTCACACACTAGCATCTGAGGAACAAGAGGTGTATCCCTGATGGGTGACAGTCATAAAAGCATGCAGATGTTTTCTAACATAATCATAAGATACACATACATATACAGCAATCCCCACAACTGACCAGTTTTACAGAGATAAGGCGCAGGAAATCTTTCTAGCAACTCATGCAATCACAGATGATACTTGCCCGTTAAGCTTTGAATTAATTAAAATAGTGCCTGAATAATAGATCTAGCACAAGGTCCTGGCTTGGATAATTACAATGAAAGCAATTTTAAATTAGGACATGTGCTCGGGGTGACAAGGAGGAGAGTCTATAAGTAATTAAAAGGAAAAGATTTGTCTTGGAAGTATATTATAGGATTAGGTAGCAAAGATTAGTGTGTGTACTGTTTAGTGCATTTGGAAGTGAATAGTGACAGAAAGATAGGAAAGGACAGAAAGATAGGAAATAATTTGTCTAGAGGATATTGATAGCCTCGCGGCGCGGTTCCGCGGCTCCGCGCGGGCGGGTTCCGCGGCTCGCTCGCGGCGGGCGGGTTCCGCGGCTCGCGGCGGGCGGGTTCCGGCGGCTCCTCGCGGCGGGCGGGTTCCGGCGGCTCCTCGCGGCGGGCGGGTTCCGGCGGCTCCTCGCGGCTACTTTTGAGTGTCAACATTCATGTTTTGTTCATACAAGGTATTGGATTATATCTTAGCAGATCTGATACATTTGGTTCTCACAACTTCTGACGGTGCCAGACGAAATGGCCTCGACTAGAGAGTAGTGCCCACTCCATGCAACTAGAGAAGAGCCTGCAGCAGCAGTGAAAACCTGTCTTGAAAATCTTATCCTGTTCCTGGATAGGCTGAATCCTCTGTGATGCTTATTTCTAATAACAGGTCAATCTCCGTAGCAGATAGCAATTGGAAATTATTGAGAAGGACGTATTCTTTGCTGTCTCCGCCCCTGGTCTCCTCAGCCTCTGCTGCCTTGGGATCTGCACGCAGCACGCTATGCGCCTGGGCGTGCACGCACCTAACTATCTTCTTATATCTAAATTCCTTCCTCAAAGAACCCAAGAGATATAATGCATTTTTGATATGGTGGTCTGAGAAGCTATACTTGCTGAATCTATAGACTTTTTTCGCTAAGCCCATGGAGTTTAGCTCACCACTTCTTACTCATTTCTGTATTTGTACCTTATAGCTTAGTGCCTAGTGCTCCACAACTATCTTTTGGCATTTTTTATGTAGACCTGTCATAGGCAAATATGTCACATATATAATTTTGTAGTCAAAAAAATCTAATAGCATTCTGAGTCCAACACTGATTTATGCTACCTAACTGTATGATATAATAAAAGTGGCACCATGTTTAAGCTCTTTGGTTTTGAGTTTGTAAAAGATTTAAATTAAATCTATGTAAAGTACTTCACTATATTCCATATATGAGACATCCAATAGATAGAATTGTTATTAGTAACAAACTGAAGGGCATTATGGTATCTGCACTTTCAGTGATGAAGACACATAAATTCCAGTTATATGTCAAAAAGAGGATTTCATAAGTCCTGCTATATTGAGCCTTCAGGTTTGCTTTTGATTCCCAAGTCCAAAGCCTGTAACTCAATCTACACTCTGACAAGCTAGCTGAGTCCTTAATAAGAGTTTCCTACATTGATTGGTAAAGGAACTAGACTCTTGCTTACAGAGTTCGAATTATCAGTAAGAGTCTTACATACTTTCAGTTCATACAATCAGCTTTCATCTAGAATGAGGCACTTCAATTAAGATGTTCAGGTCAGCAGTAAGAAAAAACACAGTTTGAGCATATACTCAAGAACATGTGACTGCTGGCAATAGTCTGGGAATAAGCTGAAATGTTTTAGAACTGTGTCTATCCTCTGTATTGTATTAAATATCAGGAACTGGACTTCCCCGGTGGTTCAGTGGGTAAGGACACCGCCTTGCAGTGCAAGGGGCGCCAGTTTGATCTCTGGCCTGGGAAGATCCCACGTGCCGTTGAGCGGCTGGGCCCATGTGTCCAATTACTGAGCCGGAGTTCTGGGGCGCATGCGCCCAGAGCCGGTGCTCTGTGACAACAGAGGCCACCGCGATGAGAGGCCCACACGGGCCAAAGAACAAAGATGGATGAAAATAGACAAATGAAAGACCAATAGAAGTAGCCGGCTCACCCCTCTCCCTCCCCACCACCCCCCCAAAAAACAAAACAAAACAAAATATCAGGAACTCACAGTGTTTAATAAGAAACACAGACTGTTTGGGGGGTGTAATTTGGATTTCATTCTGCAGCTTTAGTGTGGAATGTATAATTGCATTGAAGTTTGGGAGCCAGGAATCCCATGTTGTTTTGTACCTCATAAGATCCACAAATACACCAGGAAAAGAAAGTCAAAATACAGGTGTCTTAAACATGTACTATAGTACATGTATATACAAGACTTGTATATGTACAGTCTTATATATGTACTACATATCAGGAAAAGACCCTGATGCTGGGAAAGATTCAGTGCAGGAGGAGTAGGGGACAACAGAGGATGATTGGATGGTATCACCAACTCAATGGACATGAGTTTGAGACGACTGCAGGAGATAGTGAAAGACAAGCAAGCCTGGTGTGCTGCAGTCTACATGATCTCAAAGAATTGGATAGGACTTAGCAACTGAATAACAACAGCAACAAAAGGTTTTCAAAAGGCTCAATGATAATAATAACAACAACAATGCTGAGTGTTTGCCATGCATATGCTGAGCACAGCACTCTTCTCTGTTCTTTGCCTTTGTTAATTCATCTACCTTCTCTGGAACTCTGTGAGTTAAGTCTTGTTGTCATCAGTGTTCTCCAGAGAAACAGAACCTACAAATATGTAAGCACAAGAAGTCCCCCAATCTGCCTTCAGGGAGGCTAGCTGTGTAAGTCTACTGAGTTGCACAGTTCAAAGGCATGAGAATGGGGCAGGGGTAGGGATGGGGTTATGGGTAGATATTCTAAGTTCTTAACAGAGTCATGAACCTCAAAACACAGGAGGGCCAAAGTTCAAGGACAGGAGACAATGTATGTTCACAGAGAGGATGAATAAGGACTGTTCATGGGGGGAACCCCACGTGCGTGAGCGGCTGGGCCCATGTGTCCAATTACTGAGCCGGAGTTCTGGGGCGATGCGCCCAGAGCCGGTGCTCTGTGACAACAGAGGCCATCACGATGAGAGGCCCACACGGGCCAAAGAACAAAGATGGATGAAAATAGACAAATGAAAGACCAATAGAAGTAGCCGGCTCACCCATCTCCCTCCCCACCACCCCAAAAAACAAAACAAAACAAAATATCAGGAACTCACAGTGTTTAATAAGAAACACAGACTGTTTGGGGGGTGTAATTTGGATTTCATTCTGCAGCTTTAGTGTGGAATGTATAATTGCATTGAAGTTTGGGAGCCAGGAATCCCATGTTGTTTTGTACCTCATAAGATCCACAAATACACCAGGAAAAGAAAGTCAAAATACAGGTGTCTT
Organism: Tragulus kanchil; assembly: GCA_022376925.1. Lineage (NCBI taxonomy): Eukaryota > Metazoa > Chordata > Mammalia > Artiodactyla > Tragulidae > Tragulus > Tragulus kanchil. The sequence goes on from JAIOJX010000025.1 coordinate 10,477,114, forward strand.
AAACATGTACTATAGTACATGTATATATAAGACTTGTATATGTACAGTCTTATATATGTACTACATATCAGGAAAAGACCCTGATGCTGGGAAAGATTCAGTGCAGGAGGAGTAGGGGAGAACAGAGGATGATTGGATGGTATCACCAACTCAATGGACATGAGTTTGAGACGACTGCAGGAGATAGTGAAAGACAAGCAAGCCTGGTGTGCTGCAGTCTACATGATCTCAAAGAATTGGATAGGACTTAGCAACTGAATAACAACAGCAACAAAAGGTTTTCAAAAGGCTCAATGATAATAATAACAACAACAATGCTGAGTGTTTGCCATGCATATGCTGAGCACAGCACTCTTCTCTGTTCTTTGCCTTTGTTAATTCATCTACCTTCTCTGGAACTCTGTGAGTTAAGTCTTGTTGTCATCAGTGTTCTCCAGAGAAACAGAACCTACAAATATGTAAGCACAAGAAGTCCCCCAATCTGCCTTCAGGGAAGCTAGCTGTGTAAGTCTACTGAGTTACACAGTTCAAAGGCATGAGAATGGGGCAGGGGTAGGGATGGGGTTATGGGTAGATATTCTAAGTTCTTAACAGAGTCATGAACCTCAAAACACAGGAGGGCCAAAGTTCAAGGACAGGAGACAATGTATGTTCCAGCTCAAGGAGAGAGGATGAATAAGGACTGCTTTCACTTTTTGTTTTATTTAGGCTCTCAGGAGACAGGATGGTGTCCAGTGGCTCCGGTGAGGGAGCTCTGTACTCAGTCTACTACTTCAAAAGCTAAGCTCTCCTAAAGACAAGATCTACAAGTCTACCAGTTATCTGGGCCTCCCTTACCTGAATCATGTGGACACATCAAATTAGCCATCACATTATCTAAGTTTTACCTATGGATAAATTAGGGAATAGAGAAGCTAACTAATTTCTCCTAGGTTAACACTTAGTAAATACATTTTAAAAGATTTTATACAATTGGATGGATCTTGAGGGATAGGAGGAGATAATTTGTAGTTTAGAAGACAAATGATCTCTTTTAGAAGAAAAGCTCTGCTTCTGCTGGAATGCACTGCATATTTCTTTATACTTATTTCAGAGTTCACTGGCTTCCCTGGTTGCTCAGTGGTAAAGACTCTGCCTGCATTGCAGGAGGTACAGTTTTGATCCCTGGGTAGGGAAGATTCCCTGGAGAAGGAAATAGCAACCCATCCACTCCAGTATTCTTGCCTGAAAAATCTCATGGCAGAGGGGCTGGGGGAGGCTACAGTCCATGGGGTCACAAAAGAGTTGAACACGACTTAATGACTACACACCACCATGTATAGATGATTTTCTTAATAATAGATTTTTCAAAAATTTGAAATGTACATTGTCATAACAACTACAAAATTTCTCAAACTTATTCTTAATTATCTACCTTTAAGAGAGAAAGTAAATGGTGACATTCAGTAACCTACAGGTCATCCGGAAAATACAGATTACTGAGGAGGAAAACCACACAGCACACCATTTACGGAGACTGACAGACAGAAATCCTCTAAGAAACTGCTGAGGGAGACACGACTTAAGATGCCTGAAGGGTGTCCCTGCAGGGGCTCTGTGCGATGGCCTGGAGGGGTGGGTTGGGGGTACTGAGAGTGGGGTAGAGGAGGAGGGGCCCAGGATATACATATGACTAATCTGGGATTATATATATATCGTAAAACGTAGAAATATTCAAGGACAGGAGACAATGTATGTTCCAGCTCAAGGAGAGAGGATGAATAAGGACTGCTTTCACTTTTTGTTTTATTTAGGCTCTCAGGAGACAGGATGGTGTCCAGTGGCTCCGGTGAGGGAGCTCTGTACTCAGTCTACTACTTCAAAAGCTAAGCTCTCCTAAAGACAAGATCTACAAGTCTACCAGTTATCTGGGCCTCCCTTACCTGAATCATGTGGACACATCAAATTAGCCATCACATTATCTAAGTTTTACCTATGGATAAATTAGGGAATAGAGAAGCTAACTAATTTCTCCTAGGTTAACACTTAGTAAATACATTTTAAAAGATTTTATACAATTGGATGGATCTTGAGGGATAGGAGGAGATAATTTGTAGTTTAGAAGACAAATGATCTCTTTTAGAAGAAAAGCTCTGCTTCTGCTGGAATGCACTGCATATTTCTTTATACTTATTTCAGAGTTCACTGGCTTCCCTGGTTGCTCAGTGGTAAAGACTCTGCCTGCATTGCAGGAGGTACAGTTTTGATCCCTGGGTAGGGAAGATTCCCTGGAGAAGGAAATAGCAACCCATCCACTCCAGTATTCTTGCCTGAAAATCTCATGGCAGAGGGGCTGGGGGAGGCTACAGTCCATGGGGTCACAAAAGAGTTGAACACGACTTAATGACTACACACCACCATGTATAGATGATTTTCTTAATAATAGATTTTTCAAAAATTTGAAATGTACATTGTCATAACAACTACAAAATTTCTCAAACTTATTCTTAATTATCTACCTTTAAGAGAGAAAGTAAATGGTGACATTCAGTAACCTACAGGTCATCCGGAAAATACAGATTACTGAGGAGGAAAACCACACAGCACACCATTTACGGAGACTGACAGACAGAAATCCTCTAAGAAACTGCTGAGGGAGACACGACTTAAGATGCCTGAAGGGTGTCCCTGCAGGGGCTCTGTGCGATGGCCTGGAGGGGTGGGTTGGAGGTACTGAGAGTGGGGTAGAGGAGGGAGGGGCCCAGGGATATACATATGACTAATCTGGGATTATATATATATCTGTAAACAGCAAAACTTTGTAAAAGTAAAAAGGAAAATAAAAGAATTATTAAAAATTTTTTCATAGTCTCAGAATACACTTCTCAGTTACTTGTACTATAAAATGATGTAATGAAATATGTCACATAAGTTAAATTGTAAAACTTAGAAATGAGAACATGAAAGAAAACCAATACCCTCTAGTATAAAATTAAAAATTAAAAACCTTAAAAAAAAAATGCCTGAAGCAGCTGCCTCTCAACCAGGTCCACTGCCTATCTCCGCAGGGAGGGGCCAGATGACTTCTCTTTACCAGGAGTTTTCTGGTACTCACATTTCTCACAACATATATTCAGAACCCAGTGAGATAAAAATGCTATCCTATCTCTGAAACTCATATTTTCTTTCCCATGAACAACTTCTCATGACTGACACTGAAAAAGCCAGCTCTCTGTTGAGGAAACCCCACATTCTACCTACAGCTATAGGGTTTGCCCAACGCCTCAACCAAAGAATCACACAGTTATTGCACATGGACCCCTGCTGATGATATTGTACTTACATAAATAAAAGACACCAATTATAATAACAAAGCAATTATGTTGAAATAAACGGTCTTAAAAATAAATATACTCTGGGTGTAATTAAAACCATAATTCTAAAGGAGTTACAGGGTAAACAATATTTCAGGATTTTTTACAAAAATTTTAATTTAAAGAAATTGTAATTGAACAAACTTGCGACTAACTTCATTTAAAAGAAGAGACAGAGTAATCTGTATTGGTGACAAGCTCACAGTTACTGCTAATTGTTCAGAAGTTAGTGAAAACGGGGAATATTATTATTTTACTCATAATTGTTGAACTTGCCTTTAGCATTACATCTTTAAACTCTTTTATGGTGTGTTCATTCTAGGTTATTAACTCTGACACAGAGGCAAATAAGATTTAAGAGCCGTCATAAAGGAGACCTGATGATAACTGCTGATATTGAAACAAAAAGAAAAACAAAGTTTGTTTTAAATAATTTAAATTAGATAAATGAACTCTGCATCTCAAAACCCCAAGGAAGCCTACTATCCACACTTAGTTGTATTGTAGGAGAGATAGAAATCAAAGAAAAATGACATTTGGATTATCTGGGAGTAGAGAGGAGAGATTTGGAACATTATATGCACTTTTGGAGGAAGAAACTAAGATCTACATGGAAATTTAAGAGAAAAAATATGGAAAATTAAAAAATATGAAGCAAACCATTATATTATAATATATGGGCCCTCAAAAACAGAGTGATTGAGTTAATCGTTTTTAATCCTCAAAATACACAGTGAACTCAACTAACATCTGGGTAACATAAACAATGTGGTGATGAACATCTTTCTATAAAACCCTGTGTACATCTGTGTATGATTTCTAGGGATATATTTCTAAAAGCAGAATTCCTAGTTCAAAAAATGTAAAATATAGAGGAGTGAATAGCACTATGATCATAAATCCCCCTGTTAAAGAAATAAAGACACCTGTCAGACACCTGTCTGCAGGTTCCTCTCTCCACTGTACCTTCCGAAGTTTGCCACTGGACCAGCTTTGCTCGCTTCTTCCCTAAAGCAGCCATGTCTGCTGCCATGGCCCCTCCAATTTCTTTAAGAAAGGTAAAAATTAGCTGAGACTGAAAAACTGAAAACCAGCTGGCGCTGAAAATGAAACAAATAATCTAACTATTAACACTTTGAGAACAGACAATTAACAATGCTAGCTGCAACTTTAATAGGAAATATTGTTTCTCCCAAGCTCATGCAGGAACTATAAAAGGACAAAACAATTGCCTCTACCCAGCTCCAACTTTTAAACAATGATGTTCCCAGACCCACTTTGCTATACTCATATAATACCGAGGATATTCCAGTGCTAACCTCTTCTCACCTCAGGGCAGCAACCAATATCTACTTAATATTCCATCTCTTAATCTTACCACAGACTTTCTCAGGAGGGGGCTAGTGGTAAAGAATCCAACTGCTAATGCAGGAGACACAGGTTCAATCCTGGGTTGGGAAAATACCCTGGAGCAGAATATGGTAACCCACTCCAGTACTGTTGCCTGGAGAACCCCATGGACAAAGGAGCCTGGCGGACTATGATTCATGGGGGTGCGAAGAGTTAGACACGACTACGTGACTGATCTCACACACAGACAGACACACACAGTCTCACCACAGAGACACAACTGATCTAGGATGCCCTTAGTCTCCACCTTAGAATCTTTAGAGGGATCGCAAACCTTTCAAAAGTTGCTTTCCTCTCTCCTCTTGTCCATTTGCATTTCGTGGTTCCTCTAGGGTGCTCTCCTTCAAAGCATAAAGTCAAAAAATATGATTATGTCAGATGACAGAACTGTGGTGGGTCTCTAGTGTTAGCACTTCACTGAGATTATAATTTGTCATCAAACACATCTGTGCTTCCCACTGACTCAGACAACCTCTGCTAAACCATGGGGTTCTCTCCCGCCATAGACTCCTCTCTTCACTCCTTCACTTCATCTTCTTATCACTCTCCAGTACTGATCCACTGCTTCCCTTTACCTCTAGCTCCTGAGAATAAATTATTGCGGGTCTGTTTGTCAAAGCCATTGCCTCCACTCTCTGGTATCACGGAGCTCTTCTGTCTTTTCTGCAATAAACTACTTTGAAATGACTACTTGACATCTAATCTTAACTCTCTCACAAGCAAATAAAATGCGACATGTCAAAGTACTGTCTTGACTGGACACCTAGAACCTAATGTTGTTTCAGTCCTTTTCTTTTTAGGTCCACTCTGAACAATGGGTGAAACGAAATACTTGATGTTTTCACTAACACCAACCCATTAACAAGTTTTGTCAACTCTAATTCAGCAAGATAGATTTAAAAAGCATCTTCTGTCCCCATCTTCACTGCTACCAACCTTGTCTAAGCCATCATTGTCTCTTACGTCTTCCTTGATAAGTACTTAATTGTGCTTCCAATTTATCAGTTATTTCATGTACAGATTTTTAATTAAATATATTTAATTACTGAAGAATTTTAATTACTATAAAGCTTTATTTATGTTTTAATTATTATCTCTTTGCAAGGTACTTTGATAGGTACTGAAATACATCATGAGGCTGTCTATCTTCCCTACCCACAGGACAGTGGAGAAATAGGGAAATTATGGGTCAGAATATGAAGAGTATGAGAAGAGAAGGGAAATAACCAGAAGGGGTGGGAATGTGGGTGAAAATACAATAAGGATATTCATAAAGATACTTGTCATGAACTAATGAAGCTCAAGCTGAAGGACCTCTCGCTCACATGAGCACATTTCAAAGACCCAAGAGGAGATTCTAGAATATATTTCTGTGGTCATATGTTTTTGTGAAATGTGCAAAAGTAAGATAATTTAACCACAATTGTTAAGAGCTGTTTTTTTCCACTTAGACCTCCTTCAGACATAATCTTTCATCTAAGGTAGCACTGCAATTGTCATAGTCATTTTGAGGGATCTGGCAAAAAGAAGTTGAGTTGGAAGGACATTTCATTTTGGCTTAGTGGGATATATTTTTGTGGTTCACAGTATTACAGTGTATACATATATTGTTGCAAGCCATTGTCCAGTACTAAAGACTGCAAAGACTGTATTTCCCCTGTACTGTGCCATTCCACCCATCATCCAGATAGAAAAGACAGGGCTATTGGCTGTATCTCATATGTCATTATGTCATGAAATTTAGCAACTTAAATTTAAAAGAAACTTGATAAAAGCATTACCACATTTGGTAGGGATTGTGAAGCATTTCTGGACATTACAAATAACAAATTATGAAGAAGGGAATTTTTTTAGAATACTGATAATATTTTTAAAGAATTTCTTAGTTATTTTTCTATTCTTATGATTGAAATTCATATTAGAAGATTATTGTCAGATGAAGAAGCAATCAAAGAGGCTTTAATTTTTAAAAAGTATCATAGACTCCTGACAGCTAATACAATCATTTTTATTATCTGTATGATTATTGTGATATTTATTGCATGTGATAACTTTTTTTCAATTCCAAGTAACTGTGATTACATCTAAAAATAAAAAGGAGGAGCAGGAAAGAGACCCAAACTGTCATTATTTATTTATTTGTTAGTATAATAAATAGAATGGAATATTGCTCTAAGGAATCACAATTTGATTTTTTTATTGCTCCTTTTATGTCTGTCTTTTTAATTACTAAAATGAATGTTATTTAAGTTTACATCTATTCACCAGTGATAGCTGAAATATATCAGAATTGCCTATCACTTGCACAAAAAAAAGGCACTTTTATAGGCAGTCTCCCCAAATCCAGATGGGAGAGTTTGTTCCTAAACTAAGTACAATAATTATAACCAAATTTGAATGAACAGACCACCAAAGAAACACTACAGATGATGTTACAAGAACTGAAAATTCAAAATGATCACTTTATATTCATTCTTATAATAATTTCTATTAATATTCATCTTATATTTGAGTCTCATTTCAAAATCATAATTTCCTATAAACAATTTTAATAATAGTGAAAACAATTTTTCCTAGAAAACTTCTTCCCAATTTTAAACTCATAAAAAGTTAATGTATCTTATAACATCCAGATTCTGATCAAGCAGGGGAAAATGTTCTAATGCTGAAAGAATTCAAGGCTGAATGGGGTGGCTGAATGCAAATTAAGAGAAAAAAAAACAGTATATTCAACGCCTTCAGTTTTAGTTTGAAAGTAATGGAAATGACAAACACAAATCTCTGTGGATTTTCTTGTTAGGTTTTCTGTCAGTTGTCTTAATAAAACCCTTTCCCATGATGCTAATTTTGCCTTTAAAGAAGTGTTAGATATTATTTAATTTTTAATACATCCTATGGTAAAGAAGATTTTGCTGTCTGCTCTTTGAAGATAGTTAAGCTGAAAGGGTTGTGAAACCTACTGATTATTCTTGATTTTATTTTAAAGTTGGCAGCTGGGAAGAAAATCTTCCTAAAGGAAGTATGATGTACGACTTGGTCAGGAATCAAAACACTTTGAAGTGGCTCCTGAGCCAGTGAAAGAAACCATCTGCCTGTGAAATATCTGTGAATGAAGTCTGACAGTAAATATCAGAGAAGTGAGCATTTCATGGCAACAGACTGCCACACACAGTTACAATACACACTGAAATTTCCTTCTATATGCACATTCATATGGACATCTAATCTTACCGATGAATAGCAATGACTGCTTGGCAGATCTAACCCATCATCAAATGCTTTTTGGCATCTGTGTTGAGATGTCTGTTATTTAACCTCTTTAAAATGATTTAATGGGACTAGACTACAGGGAATGTAGAGAAATTGAGCCTGCTCGACCAGACTATTGAAGGAATTGTCACTTTTATAGGCAGTCTCCCCAAATCCAGATGGGAGAGTTTGTTCCTAAACTAAGTACAATAATTATAACCAAATTTGAATGAACAGACCACCAAAGAAACACTACAGATGATGTTACAAGAACTGAAAATTCAAAATGATCACTTTATATTCATTCTTATAATAATTTCTATTAATATTCATCTTATATTTGAGTCTCATTTCAAAATCATAATTTCCTATAAACAATTTTAATAATAGTGAAAACAATTTTTCCTAGAAAACTTCTTCCCAATTTTAAACTCATAAAAAGTTAATGTATCTTATAACATCCAGATTCTGATCAAGCAGGGGAAAATGTTCTAATGCTGAAAGAATTCAAGGCTGAATGGGGTGGCTGAATGCAAATTAAGAGAAAAAAACCAGTATATTCAACGCCTTCAGTTTTAGTTTGAAAGTAATGGAAATGACAAACACAAATCTCTGTGGATTTTCTTGTTAGATTTTCTGTCAGTTGTCTTAATAAAACCCTTTCCCATGATGCTAATTTTGCCTTTAAAGAAGTGTTAGATATTATTTAATTTTTAATACATCCTATGGTAAAGAAGATTTTGCTGTCTGCTCTTTGAAGATAGTTAAGCTGAAAGGGTTGTGAAACCTTCTGATTATTCTTGATTTTATTTTAAAGTTGGCAGCTGGGAAGAAAATCTTCCTAAAGGAAGTATGATGTACGACTTGGTCAGGAATCAAAACACTTTGAAGTGGCTCCTGAGCCAGTGAAAGAAACCATCTGCCTGTGAAATATCTGTGAATGAAGTCTGACAGTAAATATCAGAGAAGTGAGCATTTCATGGCAACAGACTGCCACACACAGTTACAATACACACTGAAATTTCCTTCTATATGCACATTCATATGGACATCTAATCTTACCGATGAATAGCAATGACTGCTTGGCAGATCTAACCCATCATCAAATGCTTTTTGGCATCTGTGTTGAGATGTCTGTTATTTAACCTCTTTAAAATGATTTAATGGGACTAGACTACAGGGAATGTAGAGAAATTGAGCCTGCTCGACCAGACTATTGAAGGAATTGTCCAGGTCAAATGCATCTCAAGAGGTCCACTACTTTCGATCAATAGGTTCCTTTACCTAATTTGACCCTTGCTTCTGATGACAATCAGGAGGACTTCTTCATTTCTGGTTTCATTAATTAGATTAGAATTCCTTAGCACTATACTGGGGGAAAACATAATATTTTATTTGCAGAGCTAAATCCTATTAATATGTGTAAAATGTCTTTTAATTTTATCTAAGTAAACACATATAAGACATAATATGATACACTATAAGTGTATGCAATATGCTTTTCTGTATATTACAGTTAAGTAAAAAGGCAGAAATACATGTGTGACAAATATTTGTACCTTTTCATATAAATGACTTAATACTAGATAGTATATATTCTAATATCATTATAAACATGCTTAAAATGTGCTTTTAGTGCCTGCAAACAACATATGCAATGTTTTATTTAACTCTTTCTTTCACAGTTATTCAGTGTTACAAATAATATTTTGTCAGACTGCTGGATTATACTCATAAATAAAAAAATAATTTGACCACTTTTTCAATTTATGTTACCAGAAATGTAATTATGAATAATACTTTTGTTTTTCTTTCTCATTTTCATTTCAATGTCTTCATGTGGGTATTTGAACATTTTTTAGAATCTTATTCTGATTTCTGTGCAGTGTTTTTGATTGTATTTCTTTGTATACCTTTCATAGTTGCTCTAGGATTACTTTGCATATATGTAACACTGTCTATCAGTATTACCGGGAAGAAAATCCTAAAGGAAGTATGATGTACGACTTGGTCAGGAATCAAAACACTTTGAAGTGGCTCCTGAGCCAGTGGCAAATCATGAAGTCTGACAGTAAATATCAGAGAAGTGAGCATTTCATGGCAACAGACTGCCACACACAGTTACAATACACACTGAAATTTCCTTCTATATGCACATTCATATGGACATCTAATCTTACCGATGAATAGCAATGACTGCTTGGCAGATCTAACCCATCATCAAATGCTTTTTGGCATCTGTGTTGAGATGTCTGTTATTTAACCTCTTTAAAATGATTTAATGGGACTAGACTACAGGGAATGTAGAGAAATTGAGCCTGCTCGACCAGACTATTGAAGGAATTGTCCAGGTCAAATGCATCTCAAGAGGTCCACTACTTTCGATCAATAGGTTCCTTTACCTAATTTGACCCTTGCTTCTGATGACAATCAGGAGGACTTCTTCATTTCTGGTTTCATTAATTAGATTAGAATTCCTTAGCACTATACTGGGGGAAAACATAATATTTTATTTGCAGAGCTAAATCCTATTAATATGTGTAAAATGTCTTTTAATTTTATCTAAGTAAACACATATAAGACATAATATGATACACTATAAGTGTATGCAATATGCTTTTCTGTATATTACAGTTAAGTAAAAGGCAGAAATACATGTGTGACAAATATTTGTACCTTTTCATATAAATGACTTAATACTAGATAGTATATATTCTAATATCATTATAAACATGCTTAAAATGTGCTTTTAGTGCCTGCAAACAACATATGCAATGTTTTATTTAACTCTTTCTTTCACAGTTATTCAGTGTTACAAATAATATTTTGTCAGACTGCTGGATTATACTCATAAATAAAAAAATAATTTGACCACTTTTTCAATTTATGTTACCAGAAATGTAATTATGAATAATACTTTTGTTTTTCTTTCTCATTTTCATTTCAATGTCTTCATGTGGGTATTTGAGCATTTTTTAGAATCTTATTCTGATTTCTGTGCAGTGTTTTTGATTGTATTTCTTTGTATACCTTTCATAGTTGCTCTAGGATTACTTTGCATATATGTAACACTGTCTATCAGTATTACCAGCTTCAATGAAGTGTAGAAATCTCATCTTCCTTTATGTCCTTTTAGTATTCTCATCATAATTTCCCTTTTAAGCAAAATAGTTTCTCTATATAAATCAGAATCTCTGAACATTGTCATATTTTTTTCTGCTCCAACCATGAAATACAAGTTTGAAAATTCAAGAAGAGAAGGAAACAGTATTTTATTTACTCTCCACTTTTGCATGCTATGTTTCTAGTCCTTTTCTGATATTCCCTCTTACTTTTTTCCTGTTTATAGAACTTCCTTTATTCACTCTTTGTGTGTAGTCCTGTCAGTGGCAATTCCTCAAGCATCATTATGTTAAATCACAATCTGCCATAAACCACTGAAACAAAATGAGCAACGTTGTTCCTGAAGTGTATAAACTGCAGTCTAAGATTTTATTCAACTGAAGTCATCAAAAAGAATATACTGATTATTTTGGATGACTCTTCCTCATTACATTAATACTCTGTGGGATATTGTTGCTTTAAACCAGATAAGAAAGTCTCTTTGTATGTCAAAAACTAAATCAGGCAATGAACCAACAATGTTTAACTTAAGGTCACTCTTTGAACCAGACATTCTTCTAAATGTTTTAACTTCATTCAAATACAGGGCTACCCTGGTTGTCCAGTGGGTAAAGAATCTGCCTTGCAGTGCAAGGGGCACCACTTCGATCCCTGGACTGGGAAGATCCCACGTGCCATTGAGCAGCTGGACCAGTGTGTCTGGTTGTGAGCCAGCACTCTGGAGTGCATGCACCCAGAGCCGGTGCTCTGCAATGTGAGAGGCCACTGTGATGGGAGACCCACACAGGCCAAAGAATAAATATAGATGAAAATAAATAAATAAACAAACAAATAATAAAAGAGGCCAATTTTTTTTTTAAAGCGATCTTTAAAAAGAAAAAAATCCTTGTCAACAAATGAGGTGTAGTTACCTTATTCCTACTGGTGGTCCCAATCACATAGTTGCCAAGGAAGAGACTCAGGTAAAGTCCATGCAGTCTGAACCCTGAATCAATGCTCTTGTCTATTACACTACACTGTCTTTTTACACTCTAGAAAATATCAAATAGAAACAGCAATGTCATTCTATTTCTGTTCTTATAGATAATAAAATTAAGAAAAGAGTGATTTAGTAACCAGCTTCAATGAAGTGTAGAAATCTCATCTTCCTTTATGTCCTTTTAGTATTCTCATCATAATTTCCCTTTTAAGCAAAATAGTTTCTCTATATAAATCAGAATCTCTGAACATTGTCATATTTTTTTCTGCTCCAACCATGAAATACAAGTTTGAAAATTCAAGAAGAGAAGGAAACAGTATTTTATTTACTCTCCACTTTTGCATGCTATGTTTCTAGTCCTTTTCTGATATTCCCTCTTACTTTTTTCCTGTTTATAGAACTTCCTTTATTCACTCTTTGTGTGTAGTCCTGTCAGTGGCAATTCCTCAAGCATCATTATGTTAAATCACAATCTGCCATAAACCACTGAAACAAAATGAGCAACGTTGTTCCTGAAGTGTATAAACTGCAGTCTAAGATTTTATTCAACTGAAGTCATCAAAAAGAATATACTGATTATTTTGGATGACTCTTCCTCATTACATTAATACTCTGTGGGATATTGTTGCTTTAAACCAGATAAGAAAGTCTCTTTGTATGTCAAAAACTAAATCAGGCAATGAACCAACAATGTTTAACTTAAGGTCACTCTTTGAACCAGACATTCTTCTAAATGTTTTAACTTCATTCAAATACAGGGCTACCCTGGTTGTCCAGTGGGTAAAGAATCTGCCTTGCAGTGCAAGGGGCACCACTTCGATCCCTGGACTGGGAAGATCCCACGTGCCATTGAGCAGCTGGACCAGTGTGTCTGGTTGTGAGCCAGCACTCTGAGTGCATGCACCCAGAGCCGGTGCTCTGCAATGTGAGAGGCCACTGTGATGGGAGACCCACACAGGCCAAAGAATAAATATAGATGAAAATAAATAAATAAACAAACAAATAATAAAAGAGGCCAATTTTTTTTTTAAAGCGATCTTTAAAAAGAAAAAAATCCTTGTCAACAAATGAGGTGTAGTTACCTTATTCCTACTGGTGGTCCCAATCACATAGTTGCCAAGGAAGAGACTCAGGTAAAGTCCATGCAGTCTGAACCCTGAATCAATGCTCTTGTCTATTACACTACACTGTCTTTTTACACTCTAGAAAAATATCAAATAGAAACAGCAATGTCATTCTATTTCTGTTCTTATAGATAATAAAATTAAGAAAAGAGTGATTTAAGATAACTTGGTAGATATAAGCTAGAGTCTCCTTTCTAGGTGAAGTGTAGACATTTCAACCTGGCTCTGTGTGTGTGAACACAGATATATGCACATGCATGACTGCTTAAGATAAACCAAAATTGTACAATGCAATAATCTGTGATGAAGACCAGGAAAAAGAGAATAAAGATTTAATTTAACATGATCAGAGCTCTTTGGAGATTTTTCAAGAAGTGTTATATTTCTTGAACACAATTATAAAATTTCTGTGTAGTCTTCAAATCCTGTTATATTTATTCATCATCATATGTCAGCTATTTTACCATATCATTAAAGGATTCTATGATAAAAGCAAGTATCAGTATGTCCGTAGGATGGACTGTACTTTATATGGTGTTCCAACCTTTCGTATATATTCATATCATGTTCCACCATGCCAGTCATTCTGGGTTGACACAAAGAGGTTCTTGAGACAATCAGGTAGTTCTGACAAAGTATATTGCTTATAGTTTTCCCAGTGGTTGTCTTTCACAATTCCACAGGAAACACTAGTCATCGAACTGTATTCTCTGTCTCTATGGACATTGTTCATAACCTATCAAGTGGAATCAAATTTTTTGCAATCGATCACACATAAAACTACTGTTTTTTTAAAAAGTTCTGGTTTGAAAGCTCCAACAGCAGTTATTCAATTGGCCAGATATCTTACCTATCTGCTTACCTTACCTTATCTTACCTTATATATTATATTATAATATATATATTATATATTATTATATCTTACCTTATGTCCATTAGAAGAAAACTATTCTACCAAAAATTAACAAAGAAACTTATTCACTTCTGATATGTTCCTATATCATGTGCATTCTCTTTACCTTAATCTTCTATCTTTCCCAGAGAGCGTGATTTTAAATACTTATATATCACATTTCTTTATTGTTCAGTGCAAGTGTGAAATAGACACAATGAAATTTTATACAATAAACATGAAATATAATTCCTTTTCACTACATCAGCCATTTTCACTGAATTATTAAACTGCATGAATTATTAATCAGTAGGGTACTTTTAAATTCCAAGTATTACTACTCAATACACTTTTCCTAGTTTCCAAAATTGGCCTTAGATAGCATTATTCTGAACCAATCTAGTGGATGAAGTGATAGAATTCCAGCTGAGCTATTTCAAATCTTAAAATATGAAGTTGTTACAGTGTTGCATTCAGTATGCCAACAATTTTGGAAAACTCAGCAGTGGTCAAAACACTGAAAAGGTCAGTTTTCAAAACAATCCCAAAAAAAGGCAGTACTAAAGAATATTCAAATTACTCCACAATTGTGCTCATTTCATATGTTAGCAAAATAAAGCTCAAAATCCTTCAAGCTTGGCTTTAAGTGTACATGAACTGAAAACTTCCAGATGTACAAGCCAGACTTAGACAGGCAGAGGAACCAGGATTCTATGATAAAAGCAAGTATCAGTATGTCCGTAGGATGGACTGTACTTTATATGGTGTTCCAACCTTTCGTATATATTCATATCATGTTCCACCATGCCAGTCATTCTGGGTTGACACAAAGAGGTTCTTGAGACAATCAGGTAGTTCTGACAAAGTATATTGCTTATAGTTTTCCCAGTGGTTGTCTTTCACAATTCCACAGGAAACACTAGTCATCGAACTGTATTCTCTGTCTCTATGGACATTGTTCATAACCTATCAAGTGGAATCAAATTTTTTGCAATCGATCACACATAAAACTACTGTTTTTTTAAAAAGTTCTGGTTTGAAAGCTCCAACAGCAGTTATTCAATTGGCCAGATATCTTACCTATCTGCTTACCTTACCTTATCTTACCTTATATATTATATTATAATATATATATATTATATATTATTATATCTTACCTTATGTCCATTAGAAGAAAACTATTCTACCAAAAATTAACAAAGAAACTTATTCACTTCTGATATGTTCCTATATCATGTGCATTCTCTTTACCTTAATCTTCTATCTTTCCCAGAGAGCGTGATTTTAAATACTTATATATCACATTTCTTTATTGTTCAGTGCAAGTGTGAAATAGACACAATGAAATTTTATACAATAAACATGAAATATAATTCCTTTTCACTACATCAGCCATTTTCACTGAATTATTAAACTGCATGAATTATTAATCAGTAGGGTACTTTTAAATTCCAAGTATTACTACTCAATACACTTTTCCTAGTTTCCAAAATTGGCCTTAGATAGCATTATTCTGAACCAATCTAGTGGATGAAGTGATAGAATTCCAGCTGAGCTATTTCAAATCTTAAAATATGAAGTTGTTACAGTGTTGCATTCAGTATGCCAACAATTTTGGAAAACTCAGCAGTGGTCAAAACACTGAAAAGGTCAGTTTTCAAAACAATCCCAAGGAAAGGCAGTACTAAAGAATATTCAAATTACTCCACAATTGTGCTCATTTCATATGTTAGCAAAATAAAGCTCAAAATCCTTCAAGCTTGGCTTTAAGTGTACATGAACTGAAAACTTCCAGATGTACAAGCCAGACTTAGAACAGGCAGAGGAACCAGAGATCAAATTGCCAACATCTGTTGGACCACAGAAAAAAGCAAGAGAATTACAGAAAAACACACACTTCTGCTTCATTGACTATGCTAAAGCCTTTGACAGTGTGGGTCAGAAAAACCCAGAAAATTCTTCAAGAGATGGGAGTACCATAGCATCTTACCTGCCTCCTGAAAAACCTGTATGCAGGTGAAGAAGCAACAGTTAAAATCAAATATGGAACTAGAGTCTGGTTCAAAATTGGAGAAGAAATATCTCAAGGCTGTATATTGTCACCCAGTTTATTTAACTTATATACAGTGGACAACAGAGAAAATGCTGGATTGGATGAAGCACAAGGTTGGCTCAAGATTAACAGGAGAAATATAAACAATATTATATATGCAGGGGATACCACTCTAAAGGCAGAAAGTGAAGAGGAACTAAAGAACCTCTTGAGAATGGTGGAAGAGGAGAGGCAGACAGACTTAATTTTGTTAAGTGCCAAATTCACTGTGGATGGTGACACAGAGATGAAATTAAAAGACATTGTTCCTTGAAAGAAAAGTTAAGACAAACCTTGACAGCATATTAAAAAGCAGAGACATCACTTTGCCAATAAACATCTCTATACTCAAATATATTGTTTTCTAGAGACCATTTACTAGATGTGACAGTTGTACCACCAAGAAGAATGGATGCTTTCAAACTGGTGTTGGCGAAGACCCTTGAGACTCCCTTGAAAAACAATGAGATTAAACCAGTCACTTCTAAAATAAATCAATTCTGAATATTCATTAGAAGAACTGATGCCGAAGCTGTAGCTCCAAAATTTTGGCCACCTGATCGAAAGAGCTGACAAACTGGAAAATATACTGATGGGGAAAGATGGAGCACAGAAGGCGGTGACAGAGGAGGAGATGGTTGGATGGTATCATCAGCTCAGTGGACATGAATCTGAGAAAACTCGGTAAAAATGATGTAAGCTGTAGTTCATAGGGTCGCAAAGAGTCAGACACAACTGAAATCTTAAAATATGAAGTTGTTACAGTGTTGCATTCAGTATGCCAACAATTTTGGAAAACTCAGCAGTGGTCAAAACACTGAAAAGGTCAGTTTTCAAAACAATCCCAAAAAAAGGCAGTACTAAAGAATATTCAAATTACTCCACAATTGTGCTCATTTCATATGTTAGCAAAATAAAGCTCAAAATCCTTCAAGCTTGGCTTTAAGTGTACATGAACTGAAAACTTCCAGATGTACAAGCCAGACTTAGAACAGGCAGAGGAACCAGAGATCAAATTGCCAACATCTGTTGGACCACAGAAAAAAGCAAGAGAATTACAGAAAAACACACACTTCTGCTTCATTGACTATGCTAAAGCCTTTGACAGTGTGGGTCAGAAAAACCCAGAAAATTCTTCAAGAGATGGGAGTACCATAGCATCTTACCTGCCTCCTGAAAAACCTGTATGCAGGTGAAGAAGCAACAGTTAAAATCAAATATGGAACTAGAGTCTGGTTCAAAATTGGAGAAGAAATATCTCAAGGCTGTATATTGTCACCCAGTTTATTTAACTTATATACAGTGGACAACAGAGAAAATGCTGGATTGGATGAAGCACAAGGTTGGCTCAAGATTAACAGGAGAAATATAAACAATATTATATATGCAGGGGATACCACTCTAAAGGCAGAAAGTGAAGAGGAACTAAAGAACCTCTTGAGAATGGTGGAAGAGGAGAGGCAGACAGACTTAATTTTGTTAAGTGCCAAATTCACTGTGGATGGTGACACAGAGATGAAATTAAAAGACATTGTTCCTTGAAAGAAAAGTTAAGACAAACCTTGACAGCATATTAAAAAGCAGAGACATCACTTTGCCAATAAACATCTCTATACTCAAATATATTGTTTTCTAGAGACCATTTACTAGATGTGACAGTTGTACCACCAAGAAGAATGGATGCTTTCAAACTGGTGTTGGCGAAGACCCTTGAGACTCCCTTGAAAAACAATGAGATTAAACCAGTCACTTCTAAAATAAATCAATTCTGAATATTCATTAGAAGAACTGATGCCGAAGCTGTAGCTCCAAAATTTTGGCCACCTGATCGAAAGAGCTGACAAACTGGAAAATATACTGATGGGGAAAGATGGAGCACAGAAGGCGGTGACAGAGGAGGAGATGGTTGGATGGTATCATCAGCTCAGTGGACATGAATCTGAGAAAACTCTGAGAGATAGTGAAGAGAGATTCAAGCATGGTAAGCTGTAGTTCATAGGGTCGCAAAGAGTCAGACACAACTGAGCAAATGATAACTACTTTGGTATTAGATAAAACCTATGCCACTAAGAATCTGAACCATATATCATATCTATTATCTCAGTACCTTACTATTTCTAACCTTGTTTTCTTTTACAGAAGAATTAAGGCAGCTTATAATATATACTCACATAAGATAATGGCACACCGAAAGCAACAAGAATTTTAAACTAAACCAAAATACTGTCTCTGAAATAGATTCTCTTCATGAAAATGTAGCTGAAGAGCTCTGTATAATTGGTATAGTTCAACTAGACAGCAAATTCTGAGCTTTTTGACAACCAATACAAAAACTACTTACTGTACAGGGTTCTCATAGGAGAGCACTGAGTGAATGGGAGTAACTAGAAAAATGAACTTATCATCTCCATGGCTTATGTTTAGAGATCTTCAATATAAAACATACAGCCACAACACGCAGCACACTGATAAAATTGTTATGGAGGTTATCTGAGTGAAAGATATTTCTAAACCAGTTATTCTGCTTGCAACAGTTCTAAATTTGTGGAGGTAAGACAGGCATTATTGGTGTTTTGTATATAGAGAAAGAGGCTATGGATAGTGAACATGCTGCAGTTTGTGTAATGGTCTTGGACAATAAAGAATCAGCTAGAAATCTGAGTTAAAAATATCCTAGTAAACATTCACCTGGATGGGGCGTGCATTTATAAGTGTTCAAGCTTAGAAACAAACTTTATTTTAAATAAAAACACAAAGCATTTTGTGGTGTATAGAAAGTATCTGCTGATGAGTCAACAGAAAATTCTAGGGGAACAACTTTATTTTAATAAAAACACAAAGCATTTTTGTGGTGTATAGAAAGTAGCTACGGGGAAAATGAGGCGAATTCCTTTTTGAATATTCATTAGAAGAACTGATGCGAAGCTGTAGCTCCAAAATTTTGGCCACCTGACAGAAAGAGCTGACAAACTGGAAAATATACTGATGGGGAAAGATGGAGCACAGAAGGCGGTGACAGAGGAGGAGATGGTTGGATGGTATCATCAGCTCAGTGGACATGAATCTGAGAAAACTCTGAGAGATAGTGAAGAGAGATTCAAGCATGGTAAGCTGTAGTTCATAGGGTCGCAAAGAGTCAGACACAACTGAGCAAATGATAACTACTTTGGTATTAGATAAAACCTATGCCACTAAGAATCTGAACCATATATCATATCTATTATCTCAGTACCTTACTATTTCTAACCTTGTTTTCTTTTACAGAAGAATTAAGGCAGCTTATAAGATATACTCACATAAGATAATGGCACACCGAAAGCAACAAGAATTTTAAACTAAACCAAAATACTGTCTCTGAAATAGATTCTCTTCATGAAAATGTAGCTGAAGAGCTCTGTATAATTGGTATAGTTCAACTAGACAGCAAATTCTGAGCTTTTTGACAACCAATACAAAAACTACTTACTGTACAGGGTTCTCATAGGAGAGCACTGAGTGAATGGGAGTAACTAGAAAAATGAACTTATCATCTCCATGGCTTATGTTTAGAGATCTTCAATATAAAACATACAGCCACAACACGCAGCACACTGATAAAATTGTTATGGAGGTTATCTGAGTGAAAGATATTTCTAAACCAGTTATTCTGCTTGCAACAGTTCTAAATTTGTGGAGGTAAGACAGGCATTATTGGTGTTTTGTATATAGAGAAAGAGGCTATGGATAGTGAACATGCTGCAGTTTGTGTAATGGTCTTGGACAATAAAGAATCAGCTAGAAATCTGAGTTAAAAATATCCTAGTAAACATTCACCTGGATGGGGCGTGCATTTATAAGTGTTCAAGCTTAGAAACAAACTTTATTTTAAATAAAAACACAAAGCATTTTTTGTGGTGTATAGAAAGTATCTGCTGATGAGTCAACAGAAAATTCTATTTGTTTGGTTTGGAGATGTATCAGGAATTACTTTTCCATTTTGGGGAATGAACATCACCATCACCAAGTACTTGAATCACTAAGTGCAAATGTGATCAGTCTGTTTCTGTACCAACAGATCTTCCCTGGTTCCTAGCTCAGTGAGTAGGTAAGTGTGCATCTTCTTCATCATACTGTCCAGTGTAGTCATTACCAAACATTTTTGCATTAAAATTTATTTATTATGAATTATTTATTCTTTATAGTATCATTAGGACTTTATATGGGATATTTTTATTTTCATTATGATTTAAAATTATATTATGAGAACTAAGTTATGCTATCTACTAACTTCTTTTCAAGTAAAGTGTCTGTTGGGGCTTCTCTGGTGGCAACAGTGGTAAAGAACCTACTCGCCAATGCAGGAGATGCAAGAGATAAGGGTTCAATCCCTGGGTCAGGAAGATCCCCTATAGAAGGGCATTGCAACCCACTCCAGTATTCTTGCCTGGAGAATCCCATGGACAGTGGAGCCTGGGGGTATACAATTGATGGGATTGCAGAGCCAGACACAACTGAAGCAACTTAACTCACACACACAGTGTCTAGTAGAAAATATTTTATGCAAACAAGTGAAAAGGAGTGTTCTTTTCTCATGAACTTGAGAATCACTACATTAGGGTAACTCAGGCATATGATTTATTTTTATGAGGTTAAGCTGAATATAAGTACAGAATATAAAATAAATAGCAATGTATAAAAGTGTTCATCCTTAAAATGATTTCCCAAAGGTATAACATCTTTTAGATTTTAGTAAGATTTAGAAAATGAATAATTCAAACAAATATTTTCTAATAGATCTAGAAAGGTTTCATGTTCTTTCTCAATACTGAGGTGAGATTTATTGGATTAAGTTCTATGTGGGAAAATAATGAAAACCACTTGAAAATGATAAACATTAACATATGAAAATATGGTTAACAAAATTGAAGTATAATGTTTAATTGAGATATTAACTACTGAAACACTATGAAGAAAAGAAATTGTATAATTTGATATAAATTACCATTTTTTTCTCCAAAATTTCTGTTACTCATAACCAGTGTTTTCTCCATAAGATTATGTGGTACACTAGAAATAAAATGATAAAACAAAGAATCAAGGATAATTGTTATTTTAGGAGAGGCAAGTTTCATTTCTGCAATTTTAATATCTTTTTATTCAGACATAAATATAAATCTTAAGAATTTATTGTGTAATTTCCTAGGAAATGATCTATGCAATATCTCATTTATAAGAAAACTGTTTTAAATTAGATTATAAGAACTGTCATAAATGCAAAACTGTGTCTTCATTGTTCACTCATAACCACATGAATTGATCCTGTAAGTAAATGCACCATTGTTTTCTTTTTTTTTTTCAATTTTTTTTCTCAATCGTGGACAAGTATGGAGTTGCCCATATCCAATTTTAAAACTAGAATGTTTGGTTAGGGGCTTTCCTGGTGGTCCAGTGGGTAAAGAGTTCACCTTGTAGCACAAGGGGCACCAGTTAGATCCCTGACCTGGGAAGATCCCACATGTCATGGAGTAACTGGGCCAGTGTGTCCAATTACAGGCAGTGCTCTGGAGTGCATGCACCCAGAGCCAGAGCTCTGCAACAAGAGAGGCCACTGCAATGGGAGGCCCACATAGGCAAAAGAAAAAAGATGGATGAAAAGAAATAATCACTTAGAGGCAAAAAATAAAATAAACTAATAAATTTTTGAAAAGAATGTTTGGTTAGAATGTGAAAAGAAAGTATAACTTTTTGACATGGGCATGAACAGATGTTTTCAATAAGTGTACTGACAATAAGGACAATGAAACTTTCTTTGGGAGAAAGGTTTCCTGTGCTGCTATTGCTGTTATTATTTTATTGTGGTTATATTTAGATTCTAGGGTAAAATCCCCCAGTAGGGATTTCCAACAACTGACCCTTGGAAAAATAACTGGGCTTGCTGTATAATTCTAAATTTTATTTTGCTTTAAGATATAAACCGTATATAGAGAGTTCAATAATAAATCAGCTATTTTATTTAAGTAATAAATGACTTCATTTTTGAATCAAAGAATTAACCAACTGCTTTTTTCATGGAAAAATTTATATAAACTTTTTAAGTTCTCCTTAAACCTAAGGTTAGAAATCCCATTTAACCTTTCTCTTAGGTTCTATTTCTCTTTTCCAGAAAAAAAGAAACTAATTTTTCACTTTTGTTTTAAATCTTACTGACTTATCCTCTCCACATAAAGTCACACATACCTCACATATGTGTATATAGGTATTAACATATTTATATGCGAGGGAACAGTTCTATATATATTATTGTGAATATTCTGCAATGTAAATATAAACTTACACTGAAAATTCTCATACTGACAAGTATTGATTATATCTAGTTAATAGTAAAATAAGTTAATAATAGATAAAAATACCATGGTTCAGGGTTTATAAAACCAACATCATTAATTTCACCTAAATGATTCAATCATGCCTTCAAATTCCCAGCTCAAGTGTCATATAAATGATCTGATAGCTTCTGTATGTGCACTAAAGGAGATCTTCATCTCATGTAGCCATAGATCTGAGATTGTTGGAAATAAAACCCAGGATCTCTTCCTGTGCCTCCCTAAATTACAACCCTGACCTGGGAAGATCCCACATGTCATGGAGTAACTGGGCCAGTGTGTCCAATTACAGGCAGTGCTCTGGAGTGCATGCACCCAGAGCCAGAGCTCTGCAACAAGAGAGGCCACTGCAATGGGAGGCCCACATAGGCAAAAGAAAAAAGATGGATGAAAAGAAATAATCACTTAGAGGCAAAAAATAAAATAAACTAATAAATTTTTGAAAAGAATGTTTGGTTAGAATGTGAAAAGAAAGTATAACTTTTTGACATGGGCATGAACAGATGTTTTCAATAAGTGTACTGACAATAAGGACAATGAAACTTTCTTTGGGAGAAAGGTTTCCTGTGCTGCTATTGCTGTTATTATTTTATTGTGGTTATATTTAGATTCTAGGGTAAAATCCCCCAGTAGGGATTTCCAACAACTGACCCTTGGAAAAATAACTGGGCTTGCTGTATAATTCTAAATTTTATTTTGCTTTAAGATATAAACCGTATATAGAGAGTTCAATAATAAATCAGCTATTTTATTTAAGTAATAAATGACTTCATTTTTGAATCAAAGAATTAACCAACTGCTTTTTTCATGGAAAAATTTATATAAACTTTTTAAGTTCTCCTTAAACCTAAGGTTAGAAATCCCATTTAACCTTTCTCTTAGGTTCTATTTCTCTTTTCCAGAAAAAAAGAAACTAATTTTTCACTTTTGTTTTAAATCTTACTGACTTATCCTCTCCACATAAAGTCACACATACCTCACATATGTGTATATAGGTATTAACATATTTATATGCGAGGGAACAGTTCTATATATATTATTGTGAATATTCTGCAATGTAAATATAAACTTACACTGAAAATTCTCATACTGACAAGTATTGATTATATCTAGTTAATAGTAAAATAAGTTAATAATAGATAAAAATACCATGGTTCAGGGTTTATAAAACCAACATCATTAATTTCACCTAAATGATTCAATCATGCCTTCAAATTCCCAGCTCAAGTGCCATATAAATGATCTGATAGCTTCTGTATGTGCACTAAAGGAGATCTTCATCTCATGTAGCCATAGATCTGAGATTGTTGGAAATAAAACCCAGGATCTCTTCCTGTGCCTCCCTAAATTACAACCCAGGTTGAACTCTCAACCTCATTGACTGGGTAAAAGTGAGATCCTTAAAACTGGAACAGGGACATGTGAGAAGACGCTGATGAACCTAGAGACACTAAGCCCTTAAATTCTGAAGAGTCATTTCTGACAGTGAAAGAGGCCTCCCAAGCCCAGTGGGGGAGGCCTCAGCACCACCATCTGGGAGATTAACCAGGCACTGCCTGGGGGATCCACAATGGCCTCTCATGAGGTAGTTTCTAAGCAAGACAATGCTGAGTGTCCACAGCAAACACCCCCACATCCCCTGGAGACTTACATGATTAATCTCAAGTCTGAGTAGGCCTTAAAATGATGTAAAAAAGAGTGACATCAGAGATGCCCTATACTCCAAAAGACCTACTTGCATTTTCTAATTGATGTAAGTCAGAAATCTGGGAGACATGTGTGAGAATGGATATTATGTGTGGGATGATGGAAGAAAAATGAAATTGAATAAGGTTGAATTTATTGATATAGGCTCAATAAGCAAACATTATGAATTTAATATTGCAGCTCAGGGAGTTAAGAAGGGCTCAGCTTGGTTGATTAGTTGGCTAGAATATGATGAAAAAGGGGCCCACTGAAGTGAGCAAATTGTTGGAAATACCAGACCTATCTTGATTTAATATTAAGTAAGGAATTAAATGACTCAGGGATATGTAAATATTAGAGTGGGTCTATCACGTAAGACTTCTTACTTCCACTGGCAGGGTCTAGAAGATTTGCTTTTCACCAATACTATGAAAGAAAAATTGTGAGAGGAGCTCCAGAACCATTGGAGAGCTCTTTGATTCCTCTTCTCTGTAGGTGAGAACTCATAGTGTGAAATACAGTGAATTGGGAAACCTAAATCCAAGGCAAGCAATTGGATCTAGGGGTCCAAGAGGAACCAAGTTGCAAAGTCCAGCCGGCAGCACTCAGTACTAAAGTCAAGATAGGCATGTTTCTATAGTAGACAACAGGGTCAAAGCATAAATAAGAATAGTCTGAGCAGATAATTTGTAAAATATACAAATAAGGAATACAACTCAATTAATAAAAACCCAATCAAAAAATGGGCAGAAGACCTAAATAACCATTTCTCCAAAGACGACATACAGATGGGCAACAGGTACATGAAAAGATGGTTAATATCACTAATTACTAGAAAAATGAAAATTGAAGCTACAAAAAGGTACTACTACTTCACACCAGTCAGAATAGCCATCACTTAAAAATCTACAAATAACAAATGCTGGAGATGGTTAGATAAAACACTAAACTAGAAAATGAACCCAATTCCACACAACATGGCCTCTCATGAGGTAGTTTCTAAGCAAGACAATGCTGAGTGTCCACAGCAAACACCCACATCCCCTGGAGACTTACATGATTAATCTCAAGTCTGAGTAGGCCTTAAAATGATGTAAAAAAGAGTGACATCAGAGATGCCCTATACTCCAAAAGACCTACTTGCATTTTCTAATTGATGTAAGTCAGAAATCTGGGAGACATGTGTGAGAATGGATATTATGTGTGGGATGATGGAAGAAAAATGAAATTGAATAAGGTTGAATTTATTGATATAGGCTCAATAAGCAAACATTATGAATTTAATATTGCAGCTCAGGGAGTTAAGAAGGGCTCAGCTTGGTTGATTAGTTGGCTAGAATATGATGAAAAAGGGGCCCACTGAAGTGAGCAAATTGTTGGAAATACCAGACCTATCTTGATTTAATATTAAGTAAGGAATTAAATGACTCAGGGATATGTAAATATTAGAGTGGGTCTATCACGTAAGACTTCTTACTTCCACTGGCAGGGTCTAGAAGATTTGCTTTTCACCAATACTATGAAAGAAAAATTGTGAGAGGAGCTCCAGAACCATTGGAGAGCTCTTTGATTCCTCTTCTCTGTAGGTGAGAACTCATAGTGTGAAATACAGTGAATTGGGAAACCTAAATCCAAGGCAAGCAATTGGATCTAGGGGTCCAAGAGGAACCAAGTTGCAAAGTCCAGCCGGCAGCACTCAGTACTAAAGTCAAGATAGGCATGTTTCTATAGTAGACAACAGGGTCAAAGCATAAATAAGAATAGTCTGAGCAGATAATTTGTAAAATATACAAATAAGGAATACAACTCAATTAATAAAAACCCAATCAAAAAATGGGCAGAAGACCTAAATAACCATTTCTCCAAAGACGACATACAGATGGGCAACAGGTACATGAAAAGATGGTTAATATCACTAATTACTAGAAAAATGAAAA
Source organism: Tragulus kanchil (assembly GCA_022376925.1). Taxonomy (NCBI): domain Eukaryota; kingdom Metazoa; phylum Chordata; class Mammalia; order Artiodactyla; family Tragulidae; genus Tragulus; species Tragulus kanchil. The sequence continues at coordinate 10,503,321 of JAIOJX010000025.1, forward strand.
TTGAAGCTACAAAAAGGTACTACTACTTCACACCAGTCAGAATAGCCATCACTTAAAAATCTACAAATAACAAATGCTGGAGATGGTGTAGAAAAAAGGAAACCCTCCCAGACTGTTGGTGGGAAAATACACTGGTATAGTTGCTATGGAAAAAAGCATGGAGGTTTATCTGAAAATTAAAAATAGTGTTACCATATTGAAATGGAGCAGGACCCTATAGTCCTTGCCAACCCCCTGCCATGTCCTCTGACTGCTTTTTACCTGTGAAAAACTTGCATCCAAGAATATGTTTAATCAGAGAAATGAGAAATACTGAAACAAAGGAAAACAGTCAAAGGAGACTAAATAATAATAATGTAGTCATTAAACATAGTCAAGGACATTTAATTCTTTCTCTAGTGCTACAGATAATATTCTGAGCCATAGTCTGTGAGTTGTCTTATTGAGACCAAAAACCAGGTAGAGAGGTTAACTACATGATGACCAGACTGTACCCAAAACATGAGCTGCCACAATTCTGAGAACTGACTGCAAAGAAATGGGAACAAAGGAACCCTGGAACTGAAGATTAACTGTGCCTAAGACAATCAAGATGATGCAGGTCAGATCAGTGATGACCAGTTTGAAGATGAATGTTAAAGATGGCTGTGCTGTTTTTGCATGTAACCCCCTCCCCACTCTGTCTATAAAAGCTCCCATCCTCTGCTTGTCACGGTGGGGGGGAGTTGGCCTTCGGACAGATGTCCACCAACCACCCCACCAGTTACCAACATCTGAAATAAAGCAAACTTTCCTTTGTACAAACCTGGCCTGTTCCTTGGCTTTTGAGCAGCAAGCAGCTGGATCCCCCACACATATTCTTTTGGTAATAATATGATCCAGCAATCCTACACTTGGGCAAATATCCAGACAAACCTATAATTTAAAAAGATATATGCACCCCTATGTTCATAGCAGCATTCTTCACAATAGCCAAGACATGGAAGCAAACTAAATATCCATCAATAGATGAATGGATCTGCCAGGTGGCCCAGTGGTAAATCCACCTGCCAAACAGGAGACCCATGTTCAATCCCTGGATCAGGAAGATCTCCTGAAGAAGGAAATGGCAAAAAATCCCCAAAATAGCCTAGGCTCCACTGTCCATGGGGCTGCAAAGAGTCAGCCATAACTTAGCAACTAAACAACAACAAAACACATACATACCACATACACATAGGAATACCACTCAGCTATAAAAAAAATAAGACAGTGTCATTTCCAGCAACATTGATGGACCCAGCAATTATCATACAAGTGAAGTAAATCAGAGAGAGGAAGACAAATACCATAAAATGTCACTTATATGTGGAATCTAAAATATGACACAAATGAATTTATCTAAATGAAACAGACTTGCAGTTGCCAAGGCTGGACAGGACAGATCGAAAACAGTCAAAGGAGACTAAATAATAATAATGTAGTCATTAAACATAGTCAAGGACATTTAATTCTTTCTCTAGTGCTACAGATAATATTCTGAGCCATAGTCTGTGAGTTGTCTTATTGAGACCAAAAACCAGGTAGAGAGGTTAACTACATGATGACCAGACTGTACCCAAAACATGAGCTGCCACAATTCTGAGAACTGACTGCAAAGAAATGGGAACAAAGGAACCCTGGAACTGAAGATTAACTGTGCCTAAGACAATCAAGATGATGCAGGTCAGATCAGTGATGACCAGTTTGAAGATGAATGTTAAAGACGGCTGTGCTGTTTTTGCATGTAACCCCCTCCCCACTTTGTCTATAAAAGCTCCCATCCTCTGCTTGTCACGGTGGGGGGGAGTTGGCCTTCGGACAGATGTCCACCAACCACCCCACCAGTTACCAACATCTGAAATAAAGCAAACTTTCCTTTGTACAAACCTGGCCTGTTCCTTGGCTTTTGAGCAGCAAGCAGCTGGATCCCCCACACATATTCTTTTGGTAATAATATGATCCAGCAATCCTACACTTGGGCAAATATCCAGACAAACCTATAATTTAAAAAGATATATGCACCCCTATGTTCATAGCAGCATTCTTCACAATAGCCAAGACATGGAAGCAAACTAAATATCCATCAATAGATGAATGGATCTGCCAGGTGGCCCAGTGGTAAATCCACCTGCCAAACAGGAGACCCATGTTCAATCCCTGGATCAGGAAGATCTCCTGAAGAAGGAAATGGCAAAAAATCCCCAAAATAGCCTAGGCTCCACTGTCCATGGGGCTGCAAAGAGTCAGCCATAACTTAGCAACTAAACAACAACAAAACACATACATACCACATACACATAGGAATACCACTCAGCTATAAAAAAAATAAGACAGTGTCATTTCCAGCAACATTGATGGACCCAGCAATTATCATACAAGTGAAGTAAATCAGAGAGAGGAAGACAAATACCATAAAATGTCACTTATATGTGGAATCTAAAATATGACACAAATGAATTTATCTATGAAACAGTCTCACAGACACAGAGATCAGACTTGCAGTTGCCAAGGGGCTGGGGTGGGTGGGAGAAGGATGGATTGATAGTTTGGAATTAACAAATGGAGATTATTATATATAGAATAGATAAACAAGGTCTTACTATAAATCTGTGAGAACTACATTCAATATACTGTGATAAATCACAATGGAAAGAATACGAAAAAGAATGTGTATGTACGTGTGTGTGTGTGTATACATAGTTGAATCACTTTGCTATATAGCAGAAATTAACAAAGCATGGTAAATCACCTATACTTCAGTAAAATAAACTAAAAAAAAAAGAATATTCTGACTCATAGACCTATGGCATTGACTGGTTGATCACAGTGTTTCTAGAAGTGAAGTATGTAGGAAGCCTTACTAAATTCTTACTTGATCTATATTAGCAGGAAACTTCCAGGTCAAGTGAATAAAAAGATAACCTGAATCATATTGCCTAAGAACCATGGCCTTTTTCTTAATTCCCTGATTTGACCCAGTTGATGAACCCAGTATCTCTATAATGAAGGAGAAAAGATACTTACACACTGCTGAAAATATTGATGATTAATCTTTCTCCCACTCTTCCCTAGAGGAACCCACACTCTCTTCCCAGTGAAGCCAGGCTGCAATTAAGGGGTACTATAGAACTTTTTAAAAATAAGAAGAATATTCTATATCTCGATTGTGGAGGTGGCTACATAACTGTATAACTTCATCAAATTTAATAATGCAGTTAAATTGCATGAGTTAGATTTTATTCCATCTAAATTGTATTTCATGTAAATTTTAACTCAATAAAGTGAATTAAAAAAAAAAAAAAGTTAAACTTTAAATAGTCTCCAAAATTCACACAGAAAAGAGCAAGCAAAGACTCCAGTGTAAACTAGCTCATTCAAGATATTTTAAATTAACGTGTTAGGAATTTTTAACAATACTATCAAAAATTTCAGTAATAGTCATTCACCAGAACATATTTTCCATTTCCACAACATTGATGGACCCAGCAATTATCATACAAGTGAAGTAAATCAGAGAGGAAGACAAATACCATAAAATGTCACTTATATGTGGAATCTAAAATATGACACAAATGAATTTATCTATGAAACAGTCTCACAGACACAGAGATCAGACTTGCAGTTGCCAAGGGGCTGGGGTGGGTGGGAGAAGGATGGATTGATAGTTTGGAATTAACAAATGGAGATTATTATATATAGAATAGATAAACAAGGTCTTACTATAAATCTGTGAGAACTACATTCAATATACTGTGATAAATCACAATGGAAAGAATACGAAAAAGAATGTGTATGTACGTGTGTGTGTGTGTATACATAGTTGAATCACTTTGCTATATAGCAGAAATTAACAAAGCATGGTAAATCACCTATACTTCAGTAAAATAAACTAAAAAAAAAAGAATATTCTGACTCATAGACCTATGGCATTGACTGGTTGATCACAGTGTTTCTAGAAGTGAAGTATGTAGGAAGCCTTACTAAATTCTTACTTGATCTATATTAGCAGGAAACTTCCAGGTCAAGTGAATAAAAAGATAACCTGAATCATATTGCCTAAGAACCATGGCCTTTTTCTTAATTCCCTGATTTGACCCAGTTGATGAACCCAGTATCTCTATAATGAAGGAGAAAAGATACTTACACACTGCTGAAAATATTGATGATTAATCTTTCTCCCACTCTTCCCTAGAGGAACCCACACTCTCTTCCCAGTGAAGCCAGGCTGCAATTAAGGGGTACTATAGAACTTTTTAAAAATAAGAAGAATATTCTATATCTCGATTGTGGAGGTGGCTACATAACTGTATAACTTCATCAAATTTAATAATGCAGTTAAATTGCATGAGTTAGATTTTATTCCATCTAAATTGTATTTCATGTAAATTTTAACTCAATAAAGTGAATTAAAAAAAAAAAAAAGTTAAACTTTAAATAGTCTCCAAAATTCACACAGAAAAGAGCAAGCAAAGACTCCAGTGTAAACTAGCTCATTCAAGATATTTTAAATTAACGTGTTAGGAATTTTTAACAATACTATCAAAAATTTCAGTAATAGTCATTCACCAGAACATATTTTCCATTTACCTGTAGCTGCATTTTCATCTTTCTTTAAGGATAGCTTTAAAAAGTAAAAACATATCTCTTTTTTGAGTAAATAAACTAAAGATAACTTTAAAAATCTAAGAGATGCTCATTGTAGGACATGAAACCAATTCAGGCTGGGCTCACTCAGAACAGGTAATGTCAAATCTTATGAATTCCAGCTTCCTAACAAAAGTCAAACTTTGCAGTATGAGTGGATTCAGGCTACAGGGGAAAAGAGAAAAAAGACTGTTTGGCATGTACTTTGGCAAGATGTAGGTAGCATTCTAGAATAACGCTATCTATAAAATTAGTTGGCAGTATTCACAAGAAAAAATGTCTGCCATTTAAAATTATGCTGTATGTTTCTTTTAAAAATGCCTATAACAGAATGGAATACTGCTCGTCTTTCAGAAATTGCCCAACAGATGCTATTTATATTTTGTTAAAAGACAATATTTCATTCATACTTGATTAAATGTTTATATGGCTCAAATTTAGGTTAACTTAAAATGATGTGTTTTATTTGAATTCTGAGAGTAGGCAATGCCCTGTCCCACCATGGCATAATGTAGAAGGCAAATTATTTCAGAATATTTTCTGATGAAATAAATCTTTGTGTTCTGCACAGAACATTTTATTAGCACTCATTAATGCTATGCTCAGCAATTAAATTCTATATTTTGTGGGCATTATAAAAGCTACAATGATTATATATTATAACCTGTCTTGAACAGACGGTTACTTTTAAATTAATTTTGGACACTCAAAAAGGCTCAAGCCCCAAAGGGAGAATTCTATATCTCGATTGTGGAGGTGGCTACATAACTGTATAACTTCATCAAATTTAATAATGCAGTTAAATTGCATGAGTTAGATTTTATTCCATCTAAATTGTATTTCATGTAAATTTTAACTCAATAAAGTGAATTAAAAAAAAAAAAAGTTAAACTTTAAATAGTCTCCAAAATTCACACAGAAAAGAGCAAGCAAAGACTCCAGTGTAAACTAGCTCATTCAAGATATTTTAAATTAACGTGTTAGGAATTTTTAACAATACTATCAAAAATTTCAGTAATAGTCATTCACCAGAACATATTTTCCATTTACCTGTAGCTGCATTTTCATCTTTCTTTAAGGATAGCTTTAAAAAGTAAAAACATATCTCTTTTTTGAGTAAATAAACTAAAGATAACTTTAAAAATCTAAGAGATGCTCATTGTAGGACATGAAACCGATTCAGGCTGGGCTCACTCAGAACAGGTAATGTCAAATCTTATGAATTCCAGCTTCCTAACAAAAGTCAAACTTTGCAGTATGAGTGGATTCAGGCTACAGGGGAAAAGAGAAAAAAGACTGTTTGGCATGTACTTTGGCAAGATGTAGGTAGCATTCTAGAATAACGCTATCTATAAAATTAGTTGGCAGTATTCACAAGAAAAAATGTCTGCCATTTAAAATTATGCTGTATGTTTCTTTTAAAAATGCCTATAACAGAATGGAATACTGCTCGTCTTTCAGAAATTGCCCAACAGATGCTATTTATATTTTGTTAAAAGACAATATTTCATTCATACTTGATTAAATGTTTATATGGCTCAAATTTAGGTTAACTTAAAATGATGTGTTTTATTTGAATTCTGAGAGTAGGCAATGCCCTGTCCCACCATGGCATAATGTAGAAGGCAAATTATTTCAGAATATTTTCTGATGAAATAAATCTTTGTGTTCTGCACAGAACATTTTATTAGCACTCATTAATGCTATGCTCAGCAATTAAATTCTATATTTTGTGGGCATTATAAAAGCTACAATGATTATATATTATAACCTGTCTTGAACAGAAGGTTACTTTTAAATTAATTTTGGACACTTCAACAATGGAAGTTCTAGAACATTAGAATTTCCACACCATGAGGTAGACTCATTCTGAATTTTCAAAACTTTTAACTCTGAGGGGATAATTTGGATAAATTTATGAATACTCATTTTTTTAAAGTTTCATAGAAATATAATTATATGGAGCTCTTATGAATAGCATTTCCTAAAATTTTCAGATGAGCTTGAGGGGAGAGGGAAATAAAGACAAATAGTAGAATTAGCCATGAAAGTCTCCATAGTAAACTTGATTATGAAATTTACTTTCCTAAGTACACCCTCAGAGTTTGTCTAGATGCACATATTGCACTTTTATTCTAGTAATTTTTCTTGGAAGATATTGTTTTAGACCCTGATGAGCCTCCAATATATGCTATGGTATTTCAGCGGACAAGGGTAAGGAAGTACACAATGAATACTTTAATTTTCCCATCAGAATTGGAAACGGGCTTTCTATTCTGAGATAAGAATAAGCAAAACATGGAGAAATACAATGCAAGAATGGCAAGATCAGTGCCATAAAGGACACAATAATGTATGGTAGGCTCAATCCCACAGCTCAGGAAAGCAATGGGTTTAGCATACATCATCCTATTAGGTAAAGAACAGTTTTTTTTCATTATTATTCACTGGCATTGTTACATATTTATTTTTATGTGATAAGTCCTGTCAAAGCAGCCTTCAATGGATATTACTATAGTTACTTGAAGCAAATAATATTTAGAACATATATATATATACTCATGCTCAGTCATGTCCAACTAACTCTGCAGTCCCAAGAACTGTAGCCCTAAAGGCCCCTCTGTCCATGGGATTCTCCAGGCAAGGATACTGGAGTGGGTTGCCACTTCCTACTCCAGGGGATCTTCCCCACCCAGGGATCAAATCCACATCTCTTGTGACTCCTGTATTGCCAGGCAGATTCTTCTACCACTGTGCCACTTGGGAATCTCTATATTAATCTATGTCAACCTTTAGGCCATGGTGATTAGATGGGCATGTTTATGAATAATTAGAAAACCAGGAAACCAATTTACTCCCTCTCATTCCCCCCCTCATATATGTGTGTGCATGTGTGTGTATTCCATAGAAACATACCAGCTAATGAGCTGTATGTAAATGGAGATTTTTAATGAAAGAAGAAAAGTTCCCACCCACTTCTGAAGATGCTTTCTAAAGGCAAAATTCTCAGAGAACTGTGGGCAAGAGTAAGCGGCACATGCTACTGAAATGGTGAAGCAAAATACAAACCATAAGATCAGAAGGACTTTATGCTAGTGTTAATCTGGGTGATAAGTTATTATATACACATCATTTGAAGAACTTACGAAAAACCATGATCAAAATGAAACATTTCAACTTGGCAATTACTCTGATACAATGAATCTTTGGTATCTTTGTATATGATTTTGAGTCTATTTTTCAAAACAATCTAAAAATAAATCAGTAAACAAAATGCTATGTTTATTGTTATTAGCTAAAAGCAGAAGTATTTAAAACATATTTCTCCCCAAAAATTCCTTTCTTAATTTATGTTTTGGTTGAAAAATTTCAGAGCAAAAAGGACCAGATGCTTATGCAATAATGTTTCTATTTATTATGAATAAAAAAGAGAAAGGACTTTTTAGTGGTTTAGAATGAGAGGCTGACTAGAGAGAAATTAGACCTCAAGAAATGTTAAACTTTTGTGAGTAGTTTTAGATACTTTTCCAAGTATAATTTAACCATTTTTCCACAAGATGATGGCAGGAACATACTCCCAGAGACATTCTTCTTGTTTCTTTTAATATTGATGCTTCTGTTGTATTATGGAGGTAGTTTCTTAGCTATTTATAAATACTCTGAATTATTTTTTAACTAATTATTTTTCCTTAAAATAATTTTCCTTTGAAATATGTGATTTATTGTTATGATGTTGCTACTTTTTTCTTCTTCTCTGGGCAAATGCAAAAGAAAAGGGAAATGAGAATAATGCAAATATCTTCTACAGATTAGAAAAGTCTTTCTTCAAGACTGAATGCATTTTCTTTATGAGCTTCTTTCAGTGTCAGCATTTTCTGGTTTATTTTTATAATGTGAAACAATAAAAAAATCTATCTAAACTTTACAAATATGTAATTTAGAATTACTTTAAATTGTTTACATGACATTACATGAACTTCCCATGGATTTTATTAGTGAAAGAAAAGTTAAACATAGATCCCCCTAAAACTGCCAAAACCCCTCTCAGAACAATAGACCAGGTAATGGGATTACTAGAAGGCACTGTTTGAGGAAATAATGGTTTCTAGACAGAACAGTAGCCTACTCCTATTTTGGAAAGAGGAAGGGAAGTAGCTTTTGTAGCATATGGCTGTTTGCATAAAAATATCAGAAACTGTATCATGTTGCATGTTGTTCTGGTTAGTTATGGTCACACAATCAACATATGGCTCCAAAATTTAGACTTAAAACAATAAAAAACATTTTCTTTTTGCTCATGGTTTCTGCAGGAAGGGCCTGCCGGGGGTCTCTAGTTCAGGGACTCTCATATACAAGCAGCTAGATGGGAGCTGGAGCTGAGATGGTGAAAGGGATGTGGAGGACCTGGAGTCTGTGTAAGGGCCCTCTTTCTCTTCACTTCTGCTCAGGGTTTGTCCATGCAGTCTCTCTGTAAGAGCTGGTTTGGATGTTTTCCACATTAGAGCCCACTGGGCCATCTGCCTCCTCACATAGCACCTAAGGGCTCCAGCACCTGTGTGCTGATGAACACCATGGCAGGCGTGGACGTTTATGACCTGCCCTGAGAAGACACCCAGCATCTCTCCCACTGGACTGCAGTGGTGGAGACAGTCACCAACGCCTGCCCAGTTTCAAGTGTTACCCTCACACTGTAAGAAGAGCAACTGGGATGGAAGGTATCATTAAGGTTCCATAATTCATTTTTCCAGATGATGGCAGGAACATACTCCCAGAGACATTCTTCTTGTTTAATATTGATGCTTCTGTTGTATTATGGAGGTAGTTTCTTAGCTATTTATAAATACTCTGAATTATTTTTTAACTAATTATTTTTCCTTAAAATAATTTTCCTTTGAAATATGTGATTTATTGTTATGATGTTGCTACTTTTTTCTTCTTCTCTGGGCAAATGCAAAAGAAAAGGGAAATGAGAATAATGCAAATATCTTCTACAGATTAGAAAAGTCTTTCTTCAAGACTGAATGCATTTTCTTTATGAGCTTCTTTCAGTGTCAGCATTTTCTGGTTTATTTTTATAATGTGAAACAATAAAAAAATCTATCTAAACTTTACAAATATGTAATTTAGAATTACTTTAAATTGTTTACATGACATTACATGAACTTCCCATGGATTTTATTAGTGAAAGAAAAGTTAAACATAGATCCCCCTAAAACTGCCAAAACCCCTCTCAGAACAATAGACCAGGTAATGGGATTACTAGAAGGCACTGTTTGAGGAAATAATGGTTTCTAGACAGAACAGTAGCCTACTCCTATTTTGGAAAGAGGAAGGGAAGTAGCTTTTGTAGCATATGGCTGTTTGCATAAAAATATCAGAAACTGTATCATGTTGCATGTTGTTCTGGTTAGTTATGGTCACACAATCAACATATGGCTCCAAAATTTAGACTTAAAACAATAAAAAACATTTTCTTTTTGCTCATGGTTTCTGCAGGAAGGGCCTGCCGGGGGTCTCTAGTTCAGGGACTCTCATATACAAGCAGCTAGATGGGAGCTGGAGCTGAGATGGTGAAAGGGATGTGGAGGACCTGGAGTCTGTGTAAGGGCCCTCTTTCTCTTCACTTCTGCTCAGGGTTTGTCCATGCAGTCTCTCTGTAAGAGCTGGTTTGGATGTTTTCCACATTAGAGCCCACTGGGCCATCTGCCTCCTCACATAGCACCTAAGGGCTCCAGCACCTGTGTGCTGATGAACACCATGGCAGGCGTGGACGTTTATGACCTGCCCTGAGAAGACACCCAGCATCTCTCCCACTGGACTGCAGTGGTGGAGACAGTCACCAACGCCTGCCCAGTTTCAAGTGTTACCCTCACACTGTAAGAAGAGCAACTGGGATGGAAGGTATCATTGAGGTTATCTTGGGAAGATACAACTTTATTTAAAAGTGAATTTTGTTGTATTAGAATGGATGTCAATTTATAAAATGTTTTAGTGGGATCCTAAGGATATTGAAGAAGTAGAGGAAAAACTAATCTAAGTAGAAGAAAACAGATGTCAAAGAACCACACACACATCTTAAGAGGCTTTATATTTAAAAAATCAAGAATACAAAGAGGTTTCTTGGGTGGTACACTAGGTCAGCATGCTGCAACTAGAAGCTTCTTATTTTGATTTGATGTTATTCCTTCAACAATGATGATAACTATTGATTATTGCAGAAACTGTACCTTGCTGCTATAAGACCATGTTTACATCTTTACTCAGCCCTCACTGATTCTTTATAAAGGAATGTTGTTTTCAATGTTTATAAAATAAGAAAAACGAGGGTCAGGCAATTCTTTTTTCCTGTAAAGAAACAGACTGCCTCAGGTTAGAGCTTTTGGAAGACAACAATACCTATATAAATGTTTATATTTCTATTTTTTTCCTTATATTTATTGTCGCTGTATTAGTGGGTGGTGGTATTAGTCTCCTGTGTTCTAATAAAGTGTATGTTAAAATCTGCAGGCTTCAAACAAGTCAACTTAAAGGAAAACAACAGACATGTGAGAGGTAATGAGGGAGGTGTGCACATAACATACATGAAGGGGAAACGGTGGCCTTACTTGGGTTCAGGACACCCTGAGGCATACAGGCCAAGGGGCAAAATAACTATTAGAAAAATGTCTTAAAGCATTAGAAACAACAGACAAAGAATTAATCTCCAAAATCTACAAGCAACTCAGACAACTCAGCACTGGAAAAACGAACAACCCAATCAAAAAATGGGAAAAGGACCTAAACAGACACCTCTCCAACAATGACATACAGATGGCCCAAAAACACATGAAACGATGCTCAACTTCACTTATAATTAGAGAAATGCAAATCAAAACTACAATGAGATATCACCTCACACCCGTCAGAATGGCCATCATCCACAAATCGACAGACAATAATTGCTGGAGAGGCTGCAGAGAAAAGGGAACACTCCTGCATTGCTGGTGGGAGTGTAAATTGATACAGCCTCTATGGAAAACAGTCTGGAGATTTCTTCAAAAACTAAAAATAGAAGCACCATATGACCCAGCAATCCCACTCTTAGGCTTATACCCTGACGAAATCAAAACTGAAAGAAGCACCTGTACCCCAATGTTCATTGCAGCTCTCTATACAATAACTAGAACATGGAAGGAACCTAGATGCCCATCGACGAACGAATGGATCCAAAAGCTCTGGTACATATATACAATGGAATACTACACAGCTGTAAAGAGAAATGCAGAAGAATCAACCCTGATGAGGTGGCTGGATCTAGAACGTATCATCAAAAGTGAAGTCAGTCAGAAAGAGAAGGACAAATACAGTATATTAACACATATATATGGAATCTAGTAGGATGGTGATGATGGCACACGCAGTGAAGCGACAGAAAGACAGACATGGACAGTGGACATATGGACATTGTGGGGAAGGAACAGTGGGTGAGAGGCGTAAAAGGGGACATGAAATAGAAACAGTCATTTATAAAATAAAAAAGGGTCAGGCAATTCTTTTTCCTGTAAAGAAACCTCCAGGTTAGAGCTTTTGGAAGACAACAATACCTATATAAATGTTTATATTTCTATTTTTTTCCTTATATTTATTGTCGCTGTATTCGTGGGTGGTGGTATTAGTCTCCTGTGTTCTAATAAAGTGTATGTTAAAATCTGCAGGCTTCAAACAAGTCAACTTAAAGGAAAACAACAGACATGTGAGAGGTAATGAGGGAGGTGTGCACATAACATACATGAAGGGGAAACGGTGGCCTTACTTGGGTTCAGGACACCCTGAGGCATACAGGCCAAGGGGCAAAATAACTATTAGAAAAATGTCTTAAAGCATTAGAAACAACAGACAAAGAATTAATCTCCAAAATCTACAAGCAACTCAGACAACTCAGCACTGGAAAAACGAACAACCCAATCAAAAAATGGGAAAAGGACCTAAACAGACACCTCTCCAACAATGACATACAGATGGCCCAAAAACACATGAAACGATGCTCAACTTCACTTATAATTAGAGAAATGCAAATCAAAACTACAATGAGATATCACCTCACACCCGTCAGAATGGCCATCATCCACAAATCGACAGACAATAATTGCTGGAGAGGCTGCAGAGAAAAGGGAACACTCCTGCATTGCTGGTGGGAGTGTAAATTGATACAGCCTCTATGGAAGACAGTCTGGAGATTTCTTCAAAAACTAAAAATAGAAGCACCATATGACCCAGCAATCCCACTCTTAGGCTTATACCCTGACGAAATCAAAACTGAAAGAAGCACCTGTACCCCAATGTTCATTGCAGCTCTCTATACAATAACTAGAACATGGAAGGAACCTAGATGCCCATCGACGAACGAATGGATCCAAAAGCTCTGGTACATATATACAATGGAATACTACACAGCTGTAAAGAGAAATGCAGAAGAATCAACCCTGATGAGGTGGCTGGATCTAGAACGTATCATCAAAAGTGAAGTCAGTCAGAAAGAGAAGGACAAATACAGTATATTAACACATATATATGGAATCTAGTAGGATGGTGATGATGGCACACGCAGTGAAGCGACAGAAAGACAGACATGGACAGTGGACATATGGACATTGTGGGGAAGGAACAGTGGGTGAGAGGCGTAAAGGAAGTAGCATGAAGGCCTGTACTATGATAAGTGAAGAAAATAGCTCTAGTCATTGCTCTGTGAGAAAAGGGGATCCTTCAGGGGTGCTGTGTGATAGTCGGGAGGGGAGGGAAGTGGGGGATATACATATGACTAATCTGAGAACATGCATGTCTGTAAACAACAAAACTCTGTAAAAGTTAAAAGTAAAATAAAGGTTTAAAAAATAAATAAATAAAATGACATTATATAGATTTACTTAACCCTCTATCCTACATGTTGTACATTTTTATTGTTTTCCACTGTCTTCCCTCTTTAGCAATGGTAAATGCACATCTACCCTGCAGCCAGGAGATGGATGGATGGAATCTTCGTAGACCTCTAGAATCCCAGTGAATAGTGGGCAGGCAGGGAATGGAGAAGTCAAGTATCACACTTAAACATTTATCTGGTGAGCTCCAGAAAGTCAGAGATCCTCACTAATTTTGGATTTGGGAAAAAAATTAGACAGACAAGGAAAGTGAGGGAAAAGAAAAAAAGAAGTGGATTGTTCCTGGAATGATTCCAATTTTATAAAACAATATTGGTTGTAATGATACATTTGAAAAAACAGATAAATAACTCCTATTATGTTCTTGCCAGGGAGGCAGTTGGCTGGAAAAAGAGCTGGCTATTCCTTTCTATAATAATTAGGTTCACATTCACTATTATAAGATAATTGCTAATTACTTTAATTTTAGGAATTTTCAAGGATTACAATATTACATAAGCCTGAAATCATGCTTATTTTAAGTGTAATTGACATACATATTTGTTTTCATTGTAAAGAGGTTAATTGAAATAATCTCTAAATTCCACAAAAATGAACACTAATTTTGGGTGTTTACAGCCATAAAATTCCCCAAGTTTTCACAATCACTGCAGCTCTACAGATAATCCCCTTCTCAGAGCTCCTCATTTTATATTATGGAAAGATAGAAATTTCCTGCTTGAAATTAAATTAAAGTCAGATTGAGGTCTTATTGCAATATTTTGTCATGCTACAAAGTTAAACCATGGGTCTTAAATTCATGCAAATTATTCCAATTCCTTTTCTAGAAACATAAGAATAATGACATAACACCTAAGGTGAGAGGCGTAAAGGAAGTAGCATGAAGGCCTGTACTATCATAAGTGAAGAAAATAGCTCTAGTCATTGCTCTGTGAGAAAAGGGGATCGTTCAGGGGTGCTGTGTGATGGTCGGGAGGGGAGGGAAGTGGGGGATATACATATGACTAATCTGAGAACATGCATGTCTGTAAACAACAAAACTCTGTAAAAGTTAAAAGTAAAATAAAGGTTTAAAAAATAAATAAATAAAATGACATTATATAGATTTACTTAACCCTCTATCCTACATGTTGTACATTTTTATTGTTTTCCACTGTCTTCCCTCTTTAGCAATGGTAAATGCACATCTACCTTGCAGCCAGGAGATGGATGGATGGAATCTTCGTAGACCTCTAGAATCCCAGTGAATAGTGGGCAGGCAGGGAATGGAGAAGTCAAGTATCACACTTAAACATTTATCTGGTGAGCTCCAGAAAGTCAGAGATCCTCACTAATTTTGGATTTGGGAAAAAAATTAGACAGACAAGGAAAGTGAGGGAAAAGAAAAAAAGAAGTGGATTGTTCCTGGAATGATTCCAATTTTATAAAACAATATTGGTTGTAATGATACATTTGAAAAAACAGATAAATAACTCCTATTATGTTCTTGCCAGGGAGGCAGTTGGCTGGAAAAAGAGCTGGCTATTCCTTTCTATAATAATTAGGTTCACATTCACTATTATAAGATAATTGCTAATTACTTTAATTTTAGGAATTTTCAAGGATTACAATATTACATAAGCCTGAAATCATGCTTATTTTAAGTGTAATTGACATACATATTTGTTTTCATTGTAAAGAGGTTAATTGAAATAATCTCTAAATTCCACAAAAATGAACACTAATTTTGGGTGTTTACAGCCATAAAATTCCCCAAGTTTTCACAATCACTGCAGCTCTACAGATAATCCCCTTCTCAGAGCTCCTCATTTTATATTATGGAAAGATAGAAATTTCCTGCTTGAAATTAAATTAAAGTCAGATTGAGGTCTTATTGCAATATTTTGTCATGCTACAAAGTTAAACCATGGGTCTTAAATTCTATGCAAATTATTCCAATTCCTTTTCTAGAAACATAAGAATAATGACATAACACCTAAGTGTTAGAAAAATGTGAATTACCAACTTGTCCATGAGGCAGAAAAGTATTTTAGAGAAATTTATGGATAGTTCTAAGTTAAAGTTCTTCATTATTTGAGCTTACACTGTGCATATTTCTACTCTACCACACCTCACTCCCATAAGAGAAAACACATGAGATGTCAAAACCTCTATAGTAAAAGAAATTGAAATATTCTAAAACTATGCAGGCACAAGATATACTGCACACATTTCACACGGAGCATTTATAGAACAGCCTCCCATTGAATATCCCAAATGTTTACAGGTTATCATTGCTAGATAATCTTTGATATATAGTACATAGGTGGTCAATAAATTATTTCCCTAAACCTTGTGAATTACTTAAAAAAAAAAAATCCACCATGAAAGACCAGATGGCTCAACAGATTGGCAATTTATGAGCTAACTTTAATCTCTCACTGGACAAAATGACTAAAGGTCATTGTCATCTGCCATCTGCCATGTGAATAATGAAGCAATCGACTTAGTCTCCTTACCATAGACAGGTGCCTACCATAGAAACAATGAGCTGCATTCCAATTGGAAATAATTTATTTACATCTCCAAAGGAAGACCTCTGATAAATTATGAAAGTGGAATTTTCCAACGAAAGCTGAAAAATACCTCCAATTTTAATTTAATAGAAAGTGAGAGATTACTAAAAGTGATTTTTAAACTCTTTATCTCAAAACAGAGAATAACCTGTTTCCCCATGTTTTCATGACATTGAGTCAATATATCTTCAGAATTAGAAGTTGCTTTTTTTATGGTGTAATAATTCAGTTTTTTTTTTTAATTTTTATTTTACATTTTACTAGAAGTTACTTTTAACTTCATAGAATACTTTGCAAAATAATTGTGTATAGACACAAAACTTATATTTAGAAACATTGAGTATGAATAATATGTGTAGCATAAAATATACTATTTTAAATGTAACATTTTATTTCTAAATAGACATGTATGTAAGTAAGGATTTTTAACTATATATGATTAAGAAGAGAGAAGACAGAGTTCATGCTTTAGACAGAGCTAATGAGTGTGAGAGAGAAAGATTTGGCAGAAAAAAAATGTATAACCATAATCTTGTTGTCCCAACTTTAAAAACCCAAATATTTAAATATATATACCAACATATGAGTTTCTGTGATATTGTTAAAAAAAACAAGCCTAGATATCAATTATTGGAAAGGAGCTGGCTAATGTTTTAAAAAAAAGTTCAGTAGAAAATTTGTGGTTAGGGTTTCTTTGTCTGTTATTCATTTCTGCTTGAACACAGAGCGATTAAAATTTGCATGCATTGAAGCATCTTTGCTCCATTAACATCTTGCCAAAAGTGGGTTCTGGTGATTCTAGAGAATATCTGATGGAAGACAGAGTTGCTGCACTTGAATAACTTGGAACCACAGAGCTTGGAAATTACTCACTTTTAATCTTTCTGATTAAATAGTGGGGAAACTCATTACTATCCTTTGAAGCACATGCTAATCCCCTGCACTGAGCAACAGTAGGGCAAAGAAATCATGATGCGGACATGCAAAAATGTCATGATATTGTTGTACGTTTATTTGTATGTATTTCTACAGCTGTTTTTAATCAACTTCTAACAGATTTATCACTTGCTATTATGGTATATTTTTTGTATTTTTTTAGTTAAAACTCAATTTTGAAGTACACTCAGTTTAAAGTCAAGTAGTGCTACTGAAGCATGGGAAAGATGCATAAAGGGCTAGGACAATTTAATAGAAAGTGAGAGATTACTAAAAGTGATTTTTAAACTCTTTATCTCAAAACAGAGAATAACCTGTTTCCCCATGTTTTCATGACATTGAGTCAATATATCTTCAGAATTAGAAGTTGCTTTTTTTATGGTGTAATAATTCAGTTTTTTTTTTTAATTTTTATTTTACATTTTACTAGAAGTTACTTTTAACTTCATAGAATACTTTGCAAAATAATTGTGTATAGACACAAAACATATTTAGAAACATTAAGTATGAATAATATGTGTAGCATAAAATATACTATTTTAAATGTAACATTTTATTTCTAAATAGACATGTATGTAAGTAAGGATTTTTAACTATATATGATTAAGAAGAGAGAAGACAGAGTTCATGCTTTAGACAGAGCTAATGAGTGTGAGAGAGAAAGATTTGGCAGAAAAAAAATGTATAACCATAATCTTGTTGTCCCAACTTTAAAAACCCAAATATTTAAATATATATACCAACATATGAGTTTCTGTGATATTGTTAAAAAAAACAAGCCTAGATATCAATTATTGGAAAGGAGCTGGCTAATGTTTTAAAAAAAAGTTCAGTAGAAAATTTGTGGTTAGGGTTTCTTTGTCTGTTATTCATTTCTGCTTGAACACAGAGCGATTAAAATTTGCATGCATTGAAGCATCTTTGCTCCATTAACATCTTGCCAAAAGTGGGTTCTGGTGATTCTAGAGAATATCTGATGGAAGACAGAGTTGCTGCACTTGAATAACTTGGAACCACAGAGCTTGGAAATTACTCACTTTTAATCTTTCTGATTAAATAGTGGGGAAACTCATTACTATCCTTTGAAGCACATGCTAATCCCCTGCACTGAGCAACAGTAGGGCAAAGAAATCATGATGCGGACATGCAAAAATGTCATGATATTGTTGTACGTTTATTTGTATGTATTTCTACAGCTGTTTTTAATCAACTTCTAACAGATTTATCACTTGCTATTATGGTATATTTTTTGTATTTTTTTAGTTAAAACTCAATTTTGAAGTACACTCAGTTTAAAGTCAAGTAGTGCTACTGAAGCATGGGAAAGATGCATAAAGGGCTAGGACAATGTTTTAAGATTACGTAGACAGTACACTAATTTGTTTCATTATTAATTACAAAATATATTTATATTAGTGAATATTTAAAGATTCAGTCAATGTGCACAGATTTTAATAAATATATTTTAATTACGTCAGCCTTTGCTGGCTTTCAATATAAATCACCTTCCCCTCTCTCCCTCAGTTCTAACCTCTAAATCAACAGAATCTATTTTAATCTCAGGCACATGATCTATTAGGAATTCTAGACTGATTTTGAGATCTCTGTAACCAGTCCCTTGCTATTTCTCTACTATGAACTTCTTAATCTAGTCAGACAAATCAATGTTTAACTTGTTCCTACAATCCTAATTCTTAACTTCTGCCTTAGGAATGGTAAAAGTTCCCTTATTTAGTTCATTATAATTGAGTTATTAATGTCTGCATTCTCTGGTGAACACCACAGTGCTAAGCTGAGTCCTATCTGACAGTTTCTCTGCCTGATAATAAGTTTTTCTGATGCCCATCATTCCCTGTTGGTCTATTTCAAAATATTACATTTTTTTTGTGCCATTTTATGCCCTCTCTACTAGCATTACACCTTTCTTAATGCTAGTAATTAGAATTCTAATAGCAGTTGTTTTCTTTCAGTCCTTCTGATACCCTATTCTTCCTACTAAATATTCAGTTGTGTCTGATTCTTTGTGACTCCTTGGAGAGTCGTCTGTCAGGCTCCTTCGCCATGGAATTTTCCAAGTAAGAATAGAGTGGGTTACCATTAACTACTCCAGAGGATCTTCCCAATCCAGGGGTCAAACTTGCATCTCCTGACTCTCTTGAATTGGCAGGTGGATTCTTTACCACTGAGCCACCAAGGGAGGCCCTTCTTACTAAAGGATAGATGTATGGTGGTTTCCCTAATTCCTATGATCAGAAATATCCATCCGTATTAACTGCATAGTTCAGCTAAGCTTCATGGTTTCCTCAAACATGAAGAGGTGATAAATATCATGCTTAAAAGTATGAAGTATTTTATTATGTACCTTATTCACATATATTCACACTATATTGACTTTCAAAATGTCTATAGTTACAGTTACCTCCTACCAGACTTTATCACAAACTAGAGTAATGTGATAAAAAAAAGGAGGGGGAGAGTGGGAGAAACTGATTGAAAATGATGATCTGCATAATACTCTTTCAGGTGATGAAGAACTTCATGGAAAGTAGGTTTCATATATATTCAGATGAATGTAACCAAAATTTCATGGAAGGCAAGAAAAGCTATTTGATCTTTTATCAGATAAAAATTAAATAAGATAAGGTTTCTGCACACTCAATATTTAAAATCTAAGATGGTTATCAAGACATGTAAGTATAAAAAGATCAGTACATTAAGATAAAGCCCAAGAAATTATTTATACACATATACACTTACTTTCACAAATGTACAATTTGAGGCTTAAAAAATAAGTAAAAAGAAAGTACAAGAGGCTAAGGCCATACAGAAGAAGCATCTATGTCCTACTAAAGAGAATGATTATTCACATATAGATTAGTTCCAAGTAGCAGAGGCAGAGAACAAAGAAAGACAAGGCAAGGGTAAAGAGAATATGCAGCTGATAATTACTAGAGGTGGGCTTCCCAGGTGGCACAGTGGGAAAGAATCTGCATGCCAATGTAGGAGACATAATAGGTGCCTTTATCCCTAGGTTGGCAAGATTCCCCTGGAGTAGGAAATGGCAACCCACTCCAGTATTCTTGTCTGAAAAATTCCATGGACAGAGGAGCCTGGGAAAGAGATCTCCATGTGAATTTTCTATCAAGTGAAAAAGGGAACTCCTTGGAGAGTCGTCTGTCAGGCTCCTTCGCCATGGAATTTTCCAAGTAAGAATAGAGTGGGTTACCATTAACTACTCCAGAGGATCTTCCCAATCCAGGGGTCAAACTTGCATCTCCTGACTCTCTTGAATTGGCAGGTGGATTCTTTACCACTGAGCCACCAAGGGAGGCCCTTCTTACTAAAGGATAGATGTATGGTGGTTTCCCTAATTCCTATGATCAGAAATATACATCCGTATTAACTGCATAGTTCAGCTAAGCTTCATGGTTTCCTCAAACATGAAGAGGTGATAAATATCATGCTTAAAAGTATGAAGTATTTTATTATGTACCTTATTCACATATATTCACACTATATTGACTTTCAAAATGTCTATAGTTACAGTTACCTCCTACCAGACTTTATCACAAACTAGAGTAATGTGATAAAAAAAAGGAGGGGGAGAGTGGGAGAAACTGATTGAAAATGATGATCTGCATAATACTCTTTCAGGTGATGAAGAACTTCATGGAAAGTAGGTTTCATATATATTCAGATGAATGTAACCAAAATTTCATGGAAGGCAAGAAAAGCTATTTGATCTTTTATCAGATAAAAATTAAATAAGATAAGGTTTCTGCACACTCAATATTTAAAATCTAAGATGGTTATCAAGACATGTAAGTATAAAAAGATCAGTACATTAAGATAAAGCCCAAGAAATTATTTATACACATATACACTTACTTTCACAAATGTACAATTTGAGGCTTAAAAAATAAGTAAAAAGAAAGTACAAGAGGCTAAGGCCATACAGAAGAAGCATCTATGTCCTACTAAAGAGAATGATTATTCACATATAGATTAGTTCCAAGTAGCAGAGGCAGAGAACAAAGAAAGACAAGGCAAGGGTAAAGAGAATATGCAGCTGATAATTACTAGAGGTGGGCTTCCCAGGTGGCACAGTGGGAAAGAATCTGCATGCCAATGTAGGAGACATAATAGGTGCCTTTATCCCTAGGTTGGCAAGATTCCCCTGGAGTAGGAAATGGCAACCCACTCCAGTATTCTTGTCTGAAAAATTCCATGGACAGAGGAGCCTGGCCAGCTACAGTACCCTACACACGACACAAAGAGTTGGATGAGACTGAGCTCACTCACAATTACCAGAGGTAAAGAAAAATAAAACCATAAGTTTTGTTCAGAAAGATTTATGTAAGCCATTTGGAAAGAAAAGGATCAAATGGTAGAGTATGTGAATTTAGCAGTGAAGTAGGATTCATCTTACCACTGCTTTGAATAGATGTTGCATGTATATATTATATACACATTGATTTTAGATTCATATAAAAATCTGCATGCACTGAGATGGTCAGATGATTCAAATTATTTAGAAATTATTTCTCAATAAAGTCTATAGAACTTGTATATGAAATGCCTAATTTTATAAAAAATATAAGCTAGGGGCTTCCCTGGTGGTCCAGTGGGTAAGGACAGCACCTCGCAGTGCAAGGGGCGCCAGTTCGATCCCTGGCCTGGGAAGATCACACGTGCCGCGGAGTGGCTGGACCAATGTGTCCAATTACCGAGCCGGAGCTCTGGAGTGCATGCGCCCAGAGCCGGTGCTCTGCGACAACAGAGGCCACTGCGAAGGAAGGCCCACATGGGCTGAAGAACAAAGATGAATGAAAATAGATAAATGGAAGACCAATAGAAGTGGCCTGCCCACCCCCATCTCTCCCCAACCTGCCCCTCCCCCCAAAAAAAATTTTAAAAGAAATATATAAGCTATTGTTGCCCATCATATGATCACATTTATCTACCAAAAAAAAAAAAAAAGCTAAAGAAATCTTACTCAACCAGTCAACGTGCAAATGCAATTTAGGAGACTAAAAGCCTCCAAGAGTCAGTAGTGGGATACAAAAGCCTGTCTTGAAACATCCATTGTTAACAAAAAAAAAGAAAAGAAAAGAAAAAACAGGAACAATGTTTAAAAAATAATCACCCAGCAAAGTAGGAAAATGATATGCAATATAAAAATGCATTGCTTCTTGCCCAAACCTCAAAACATGGAATGGTAGACCACAACTAGCACTTGTTCTAAGAGTATGTTAAGGAGTACTGAAAAGAAAGACAAGGAACACCTTTAGGATTGTTAAGGGATATGTCCAGGCAATCTCTTTGATACAAGGAGTTTTTAGGGGAAAGAAATTCTACTTTTAATGCATCATGACTCAAATCGTTAAGTGTCTCTATCTGTGAGCTATATGTATCTATTGTGAAGCAACAGGATAAAACCAAAGCTTTATTTGAAATATTACAACTTTATTAATGAAAAATTAGAACATTTTAATTCTGTCTGGTCTATCTAAATGGGGGTATTAACTCTGAGGCTCATATACTATTAAAAAAAAAAAAGTAGGAACTTAGAATCATTGAAAATTCCCAGGGTGATGCAGCTTTCTTTTCTTAAAGAAAGGAAATTAGAGTAAGTTTTATTCCCAGAATACTATTCTATCTCAGTTTTAAGAGTCATTTTAATCAATATTAGGATTTTCCTAGTCAAAAAATAAACTCATAAGGAAAGACTTTTTTGGGTAGAATGGGTGAATATGAACAACAACTACTACCATCACCATGAAAAGCTTTTTAAAATCATTTGGATACAACCACTTACATGTGCAGCTGCTTACGTTTGAAAAAAATATGAATACCTTCATGCATCTATTCAACAAAGATCAAGTACCTACTACATGCCTGGCAGAGTTATGGAGACTGAAGGTTAAGTAGTAAAGAAAACAGAGAGCACCCTCTGCAGTTATAGTACTATTGTGGGGAAACATCATAAATGAGCAAACAACTTCAGACAGTGGCACGCTGTCTCTGCTGACCATCAGTTACATTAAAGAGTGAGAATGAAATGGGGAGAGAGGCACTTCCTGGCATGGATAAATTAATTACAGAAAGCATTATTGAGGATGTATTGGATAATGCTATCAACTAGAAGATTTGAGGAAAGAAAGTAGGTTGAAAGAAGAAGAGGAGTCAAAGTGAGAGTGAGATACGAGCTTGGAATGTTCAGAAAACACAGAGTAGTTGTATATGGCTGCAACCCAGTGAAAGAGGAAGAATTCCAAGAGGTTGACACGTCTCATAATGGAATTAGGTTTCATTGTACATGCTCTCGGAAACTGGGAGAGACCTACAGTTATCACCTATTCATGTATTATATACTTCCACAGGAATTGAATACAGAACCACCCAAAGGTGGGCCAAGGAGATACATTTATCAGCCTCTCCTGCATCTAAATACAGCCAGAGAAATTTGACCCAAATTAAACTTCCTTTAAAATCAAATGGCACGTGCCTTCTCTTCCTTCTTCCTTAATTTTCTCTTTCCTTCCTGGTGGCTGAAATGTAGATGTAATGACTAGAGTTAGAGTTAGAAAGGCCATCCCTGGCCTGTAGTAAAATTATTATATTTACTTTATATTAAGACATAGTAAACTAGGGGCCTGAGGGACTTGTGAGGGCAGAGTCATGGTAACAGCTTGGATCCCCTACCCTTCTACTGTTTTCTGAGATAAAAATAAAATGCTGCCTTATTTAGGTTAGATATGTTGAGCCTTTCTTACTCACAAGCAAACCTAATCTTTTTTTTTATTTTTAGCTTTTTTTCTTTTTTTTTTGGCTACTTGTTTTGACCTTTCTTTTTTTTTCTTTGTTCTTTGGGTGAATATGAACAACAACTACTACCATCACCATGAAAAGCTTTTTAAAATCATTTGGATACAACCACTTACATGTGCAGCTGCTTACGTTTGAAAAAAATATGAATACCTTCATGCATCTATTCAACAAAGATCAAGTACCTACTACATGCCTGGCAGAGTTATGGAGACTGAAGGTTAAGTAGTAAAGAAAACAGAGAGCACCCTCTGCAGTTATAGTACTATTGTGGGGAAACATCATAAATGAGCAAACAACTTCAGACAGTGGCACGCTGTCTCTGCTGACCATCAGTTACATTAAAGAGTGAGAATGAAATGGGGAGAGAGGCACTTCCTGGCATGGATAAATTAATTACAGAAAGCATTATTGAGGATGTATTGGATAATGCTATCAACTAGAAGATTTGAGGAAAGAAAGTAGGTTGAAAGAAGAAGAGGAGTCAAAGTGAGAGTGAGATACGAGCTTGGAATGTTCAGAAAACACAGAGTAGTTGTATATGGCTGCAACCCAGTGAAAGAGGAAGAATTCCAAGAGGTTGACACGTCTCATAATGGAATTAGGTTTCATTGTACATGCTCTCGGAAACTGGGGAGAGACCTACAGTTATCACCTATTCATGTATTATATACTTCCACAGGAATTGAATACAGAACCACCCAAAGGTGGGCCAAGGAGATACATTTATCAGCCTCTCCTGCATCTAAATACAGCCAGAGAAATTTGACCCAAATTAAACTTCCTTTAAAATCAAATGGCACGTGCCTTCTCTTCCTTCTTCCTTAATTTTCTCTTTCCTTCCTGGTGGCTGAAATGTAGATGTAATGACTAGAGTTAGAGTTAGAAAGGCCATCCCTGGCCTGTAGTAAAATTATTATATTTACTTTATATTAAGACATAGTAAACTAGGGGCCTGAGGGACTTGTGAGGGCAGAGTCATGGTAACAGCTTGGATCCCCTACCCTTCTACTGTTTTCTGAGATAAAAATAAAATGCTGCCTTATTTAGGTTAGATATGTTGAGCCTTTCTTACTCACAAGCAAACCTAATCTTTTTTTTTATTTTTAGCTTTTTTTCTTTTTTTTTTGGCTACTTCTATTGACCTTTCATTTATTTTTCTTTGTTCTTTGGCCTGTGTAAGCCTCCCACCACAGTAGCCTCTCTTGTTGCAGAGCACCGGCTCTGGGCACATGTGCTGCAGAGCTCCAGCTCCGTAGTTGGGCACATCGATCCAGTCGCTCCATGGCACGTGGGATCCTCCCAGGTCAGGGATCGAACTGGCACCCCTTGACTGCAAGGTGGTGTCCTTACCCACTGAACTACCAGGGAAGCCCAAACCTAATCTTAATTGATTTCTCCTAATGGAATTTTAAGCAGAGAAGTATATGATTCCTGCGTTTCCCTGGATAGTAAAATGCCATACAGTTTGACTGAAGTGGTGAAAGTCAAGAACAACATAATATATGCCAAATATCTCCTCATGACAAAGTTAGGTGCTAGTGTACTTATTTGGGAATTAGAAGGATATAACTGAAAACACTTTTATTCTCATAAGCAAACACTCTTCGAAGAAAAAAAAAAAATAGGTTTGTGTTCAAAAGAGGAGGAGAGGAGAAGGAGTGTTCCTTTGGCTCGGTGACACTCTGTGGTCAGATATTTTCTCCTTGGATTAAAGTCAAATGAGAAAGTCTATAGGGTAATGAGCAGGACAACTGACCAGGCTCCCTTGTGTCTGAAGATACAGTAATGGAGAAATCTGAGAAGTTGCTGTTAATGGCCTCAGGTTTCTAAGGTGACAAAAATTGTCTCACCCTTCCATAGGTATCAGGAGCAAAATATGTATGCTAATTCCTTGGGATGATAAACCAGCCTGAAGCTGGCTAGACATTATTAAACTGGAAGGGTGAGAAGACACTAACAGAAAGGTACAGCGCCTGTGGCCTGAGCCACCAGCTGCCAAAGGAGAAGTAAACCCTGCAGATCAGAGGAATTATAGTTAAAAGGTTTTCAGTGAGGACATTTCTGAAGAAACTGAAAGTGCTCTACTGATAAGTGTGAGACCTAAATCCTTCCCTGAGACCTAGCCTCTCCTATTCACTGCTTCCCTTTCCTTCCTTGATCCAGATCCGAGAGGATACCAAGGCAGGCTAGATGGTGATGGGACAGAGAGGAGCAGAAGTGGAGCCACAGACGCAAGCCAGAGAAGATGCCTCACGTCCCATGCTGCTGCTAGTAGCATGAAGAAAACCCAGCCCGAAACAGAAAAGAGGCTTGGAGTTTCGCGATTTCATCAGCTATTTTAATTATCAAATGTAATAATTCTTGTGATTAGAAATGATGTTATACACCTAAATGACAAAAAATTAAGCCTGATCTAAAATTATTTCAAGACACTGCTAAAAGAGCTAGTTAAAAGAAGAATCTAAAGAGCTAGCTGCCTTGGCATGTTCTGTGTGAGTGTGTGTGTGTGTGTGTGTGTGTGTGTGTGCACGCGCACAAAGGACAAAAAACTAAAATAGACAACCAATGGGAATTTGGTGTATGAATGGGAGCTCAGACTGGGGCTCTGTGACAAACTAGAAGGGTGGGAGAGGGAGGGAGCTGGAAAAGAGGCTCCAGAGAGAGGGGACATAGGTGTACATATGGCTGGTCCCTGTTGATGTTTGGGAGAACTAACACGATTTTGTAAAGCAATTACCCTTCAGTTAAAAATTAATATTTTCCTAAAGAAAAAAAAAAAAAAAACTGTTCAGGACTCTTTCACTTGTACCTGACAGACTTGAGCCTTTTCAACACATAAATACCCATTTTTAAAAGCACACGTTGGCTGTCAGAACTGCAGGGTTACCTGAACAGAGGTGTAATACAAGTTTAAGAGTTCACTGAAGTAATCAGAGTAGCTTGCACTCTAGAGAAGGCAAGTCAAGATGAAGGGAAAAAGTGGCTAAATTGAGCATATATTTTTGAGGTGGTGCCCCATAGATTTCTAGGTACAGAATTTATAGCTGTCTGCCTCACCATCCCTGGTGCAAACAACTTCCTATGGGGAGAGACACCATCCTCTTCCCTCTCATTCACAAATCTTTTTAGCCACATCAACCTAGAAAGGAACTAAACAGTCAGAACAACACACCACCCTGTGGCCAAAGGGGATTCAGAGGATATTTTCAGTGAGGACATTTCTGAAGAAACTGAAAGTGCTCTACTGATAAGTGTGAGACCTAAATCCTTCCCTGAGACCTAGCCTCTCCTATTCACTGCTTCCCTTTCCTTCCTTGATCCAGATCCGAGAGGATACCAAGGCAGGCTAGATGGTGATGGGACAGAGAGGAGCAGAAGTGGAGCCACAGACGCAAGCCAGAGAAGATGCCTCACGTCCCATGCTGCTGCTAGTAGCATGAAGAAAACCCAGCCCGAAACAGAAAAGAGGCTTGGAGTTTCGCGATTTCATCAGCTATTTTAATTATCAAATGTAATAATTCTTGTGATTAGAAATGATGTTATACACCTAAATGACAAAAAATTAAGCCTGATCTAAAATTATTTCAAGACACTGCTAAAAGAGCTAGTTAAAAGAAGAATCTAAAGAGCTAGCTGCCTTGGCATGTTCTGTGTGAGTGTGTGTGTGTGTGTGTGTGTGTGTGTGTGCACGCGCACAAAGGACAAAAAACTAAAATAGACAACCAATGGGAATTTGGTGTATGAATGGGAGCTCAACTGGGGCTCTGTGACAAACTAGAAGGGTGGGAGAGGGAGGGAGCTGGAAAAGAGGCTCCAGAGAGAGGGGACATAGGTGTACATATGGCTGGTCCCTGTTGATGTTTGGGAGAACTAACACGATTTTGTAAAGCAATTACCCTTCAGTTAAAAATTAATATTTTCCTAAAGAAAAAAAAAAACTGTTCAGGACTCTTTCACTTGTACCTGACAGACTTGAGCCTTTTCAACACATAAATACCCATTTTTAAAAGCACACGTTGGCTGTCAGAACTGCAGGGTTACCTGAACAGAGGTGTAATACAAGTTTAAGAGTTCACTGAAGTAATCAGAGTAGCTTGCACTCTAGAGAAGGCAAGTCAAGATGAAGGGAAAAAGTGGCTAAATTGAGCATATATTTTTGAGGTGGTGCCCCATAGATTTCTAGGTACAGAATTTATAGCTGTCTGCCTCACCATCCCTGGTGCAAACAACTTCCTATGGGGAGAGACACCATCCTCTTCCCTCTCATTCACAAATCTTTTTAGCCACATCAACCTAGAAAGGAACTAAACAGTCAGCATTTTATTATACATTAATTTCTACTGATCTTACCACCCTGGTTACATCCCTCTTCCAAAGAGATTCTTGGATATGAATTTCTTACCATATATTTAAATGGCATTAAATTCTCTTCTGGATGATTGAGACAAACATCTTCCTACTATGTAAGAAAACAGGTTATAGATACAGCATGAAGAGTGGAAGAAAATGTTATACTGCTTATATTCACTGTCATATGGAGAAACATTTACATGGATAAAATACGAAAACAGACCATTTTGAATTTACTGTATGATTCAGGGAACTGTTGCTCTGTGACAGCCTAGAGGGATGGGATGAGGAGGGAGGTAGAAGGGAGATTCAAGAGGGAGGGTATGTATGGATACCTATGGCCGATTAATACTGATGCATGGCAGAAACCAACACAATACTGTAAACCAATGATTCTTCAATTAAAAAGCAAAGTCCAAAATCCACAAACAGAGCTTGCTCTATGAAAAAGAAAAGAAAAGAAAAACAGACAATTTTCATAATTTGCTATGGTCAATGTTACGTGGAACAAAGTTATTTTTGAGGAATACTGTTGTCTAGAAATTATAAAGCAGTTTTGTTCACACAATGCTATTCTTAATAACACTATCTGAATTCTAAATTCACACTAATTCTACGAAAGAAAACTTGAGCCATCAAAAACCAGAAAAGGAAACTGCACAAAACCTCCCAGTTCTACTTGAAAATAACAAAATGGCCGACTGACTTTTGTTTAAATAATAGTCAGCATCTTTCAATAATCTTTTCATAGAATATGCAAAGCTGTTTAACATTTTACTTTTCATTTCAAGGACATGTGAGCCAACTTTATAGATTTGGTAATCTTTCTCCGAGTTCACTGAAGTAATCAGAGTAGCTTGCACTCTAGAGAAGGCAAGTCAAGATGAAGGGAAAAAGTGGCTAAATTGAGCATATATTTTTGAGGTGGTGCCCCATAGATTTCTAGGTACAGAATTTATAGCTGTCTGCCTCACCATCCCTGGTGCAAACAACTTCCTATGGGGAGAGACACCATCCTCTTCCCTCTCATTCACAAATCTTTTTAGCCACATCAACCTAGAAAGGAACTAAACAGTCAGCATTTTATTATACATTAATTTCTACTGATCTTACCACCCTGGTTACATCCCTCTTCCAAAGAGATTCTTGGATATGAATTTCTTACCATATATTTAAATGGCATTAAATTCTCTTCTGGATGATTGAGACAAACATCTTCCTACTATGTAAGAAAACAGGTTATAGATACAGCATGAAGAGTGGAAGAAAATGTTATACTGCTTATATTCACTGTCATATGGAGAAACATTTACATGGATAAAATACGAAAACAGACCATTTTGAATTTACTGTATGATTCAGGGAACTGTTGCTCTGTGACAGCCTAGAGGGATGGGATGAGGAGGGAGGTAGAAGGGAGATTCAAGAGGGAGGGTATGTATGGATACCTATGGCCGATTAATACTGATGCATGGCAGAAACCAACACAATACTGTAAACCAATGATTCTTCAATTAAAAAGCAAAGTCCAAAATCCACAAACAGAGCTTGCTCTATGAAAAAGAAAAGAAAAGAAAAACAGACAATTTTCATAATTTGCTATGGTCAATGTTACGTGGAACAAAGTTATTTTTGAGGAATACTGTTGTCTAGAAATTATAAAGCAGTTTTGTTCACACAATGCTATTCTTAATAACACTATCTGAATTCTAAATTCACACTAATTCTACGAAAGAAAACTTGAGCCATCAAAAACCAGAAAAGGAAACTGCACAAAACCTCCCAGTTCTACTTGAAAATAACAAAATGGCCGACTGACTTTTGTTTAAATAATAGTCAGCATCTTTCAATAATCTTTTTCATAGAATATGCAAAGCTGTTTAACATTTTACTTTTCATTTCAAGGACATGTGAGCCAACTTTTATGTACGATGTATCTTGTAGGGATTTTGAGACTAGCATGACTTATGTTCATAATATTTGGATGTTTTGTATTTTTCTTGGACTTATCTCCACAGGAGTGTCTGTGCCAGCAAGAGAAAGGAAAAAATAGAATTTGATCCTCATTCTCAAATGTTTAAAGCTGTAACTGTTCTTCTTCTTTGCTTTCTTGTTGTCAGACAGAACATCTAGTATTTTCCACACTGAGGGAACCGGCTGTAACTATGATTTTAACAGCCTCTGTCTAGTCTGAAGAGCACACACCTAACAGCAGCTCCATGGAGTAAAGAACATGCTGCATTTGACTGACAATGGCAAGAAGCTAACAAACCATTCTTTTGTCTAGACATTCTCTTCCTCTCAAACTTCAGCATAAATAGATTCAAGACTTGCAGCTGCCTTGGCATTACAGACAGACAAGACGGGTAAACAAAATTTGATTTTCATTCTGTCAGAGTAGGTACAGATACTGAAAAACATGATTCTGACCCTGGATGTACCCCACTGAGGAAAGGCCTACAAACAATGTGCTTATTGCTCTTGTGCTATGTGGACAATTGCCACCATGTGCTTCCACAGGATACTGTTCTCTCTCATTCATCAGAGAGAGAGTCAGCAGCTACAGTACTTCAGTTCATCAATATTAAACCAAGAGCCTGCATGGAATCCACACCGCTTTATGCTTTTCTGACATCACTTTTTTCAAGATGAAAGAGTAAGCAAATTAAATTTGGACAGAATCAAATTCCACCTAAGTCTTTGTAGAACATTTGAAAAAAACAATTGGACACATGGCAAACAAAATCTTTGCTTCTAACTTTTCCATTTCATTGTTAATGTAAAGATCTTTACTGGTACCTTTAAGCAGGAAAGCCCACAATCTTAATAAAAGAATTTTCATGGTATCTAGTCATAAAAGCACACTGTCAGTTCACCTGAATAGGCGTTCCAATTTTAAATGGAAATTTCATAAATGAAGAGGCTTAGTTGGACATGCACATATCTATGGCATAGACTTTATTAGAAAAGTCTCCAGTACGTTGATTTTTAGCTGTAATTTTAATATTCAGATAAATTCATTTAATAACTGGGACAGACGTCTTTTCTGCCTCCAGATGCTCTCCTGGTCCTGTCTCACTTCAGCCACAGCTGTAGGTGGGTGATTCTGAACGTGCTAGGCCAGGCCACCTCATGTGCAGCAGGCTCTGTGGTTCCCTGTTTTTCTGCCTCAGGGTTTTCTCTAAAGATCAAAGCTTACAATCCTTCCATGGTTGCAACCCACAAAGAGCAGTGTGGACAGTCAAGCTAGTGACTGGAGGACGATTTTGAATTTATGAGGAATGGTGGGAGCCAGCAGACAAATGCCCCAGTCTCCACACTTAAAATGGCTAATACAGAAAAAAAGCATGTGCATTGCTCATAGAGTTCCTACATACTCAAGTGCTTGAGTGTGGCATATACAGTAATCATGAGAACAGGCCATTTACTGGTGTTTCCTCATTTCGGTGTCACTCCTCTAAACTTCAGCATAAATAGATTCAAGACTTGCAGCTGCCTTGGCATTACAGACAGACAAGACGGGTAAACAAAATTTGATTTTCATTCTGTCAGAGTAGGTACAGATACTGAAAAACATGATTCTGACCCTGGATGTACCCCACTGAGGAAAGGCCTACAAACAATGTGCTTATTGCTCTTGTGCTATGTGGACAATTGCCACCATGTGCTTCCACAGGATACTGTTCTCTCTCATTCATCAGAGAGAGAGTCAGCAGCTACAGTACTTCAGTTCATCAATATTAAACCAAGAGCCTGCATGGAATCCACACCGCTTTATGCTTTTCTGACATCACTTTTTTCAAGATGAAAGAGTAAGCAAATTAAATTTGGACAGAATCAAATTCCACCTAAGTCTTTGTAGAACATTTGAAAAAAACAATTGGACACATGGCAAACAAAATCTTTGCTTCTAACTTTTCCATTTCATTGTTAATGTAAAGATCTTTACTGGTACCTTTAAGCAGGAAAGCCCACAATCTTAATAAAAGAATTTTCATGGTATCTAGTCATAAAAGCACACTGTCAGTTCACCTGAATAGGCGTTCCAATTTTAAATGGAAATTTCATAAATGAAGAGGCTTAGTTGGACATGCACATATCTATGGCATAGACTTTATTAGAAAAGTCTCCAGTACGTTGATTTTTAGCTGTAATTTTAATATTCAGATAAATTCATTTAATAACTGGGACAGACGTCTTTTCTGCCTCCAGATGCTCTCCTGGTCCTGTCTCACTTCAGCCACAGCTGTAGGTGGGTGATTCTGAACGTGCTAGGCCAGGCCACCTCATGTGCAGCAGGCTCTGTGGTTCCCTGTTTTTCTGCCTCAGGGTTTTCTCTAAAGATCAAAGCTTACAATCCTTCCATGGTTGCAACCCACAAAGAGCAGTGTGGACAGTCAAGCTAGTGACTGGAGGACGATTTTGAATTTATGAGGAATGGTGGGAGCCAGCAGACAAATGCCCCAGTCTCCACACTTAAAATGGCTAATACAGAAAAAAAGCATGTGCATTGCTCATAGAGTTCCTACATACTCAAGTGCTTGAGTGTGGCATATACAGTAATCATGAGAACAGGCCATTTACTGGTGTTTCCTCATTTCCGGTGTCACTCCTCTAAACCTTTCATTCACTTCCTCTGATCACCTTTCAAACTTTATACTAGGAGCCAAGTCCTTTCTTCAGACTCCACGTTTATGAATCTGAAACTAGGATAACTACCAGTGAAGTATTATGTTGCACAGAACAAGGCAAAGGCACATCTCATAATTATCCTCTTGATTTCATACTAGGAAAATGTAACACACATCATTACTGCATGTTAGCACTTTGAGGGTCTTGAATTGTCATTTAGAATCTAACAGAAGACACAAACCTTCCACCAAGAAAGTATGGAGTCCATCTACCAGGATACCTGATACATAGGTAGTCTGAATTTCATAAAATTCAGAATGAGAAATTCTACTCTCAGTAACTTTTAAAATACAAAATGTACTTGTTTATTCTTGCTTGCTTCATTTTATGCTATGTAGCTAATTCCTGAGCAAAACATCAAGAGCTGCACATGGTAGATCCAGGTAAAAGGAACACAGCAATTCATCCTCTGTGGGAAAGGCCACAAAGATAATCTCTTTTTCTTTCCCTACACCTGCTCTGAGTTAAAACTTTTCCCCCTATTTCTAGAGAAGGTTGAGAAAAATAATAGAGTTCTGTATAAAGAGAATTCTAAACTGCAAAGGTATCATTCTATAAAGAAATTTCATTTCAACTTTATTAATAATGAACATATCCTTCATGAACTCTAATGATGGTTTGTACTCAAGAAACACAAATCCTCACATTACTTTTCTTCTGCTAGCATATTGTACTGAGAAGGTATCATTTTCCTAAGAATTTCACTTGGTCCCATGTAAAGATAAATACTATTTTTTCAGAGTTAAGATGAACCAATGCTTAAGTAGAGTTTCCTGTGCTATACAGTAGGCTCTTACTAGTTATCTATTTTACAAGTAGTATCAATAATGAGTATGTGTCAGTTCTAATCTCCCAATTCCTCCCAGCCCCCACTTTCTCTCTTGGTATCCATATATTTGTTCTCCCTGACCTGAATGGGAAGGAAGTGCAAAAGGGAGAAGATATATATATATGTATGGCTAATTCATTCTGCTGTACAGTAGAAATGAATACAACATTGTAAAGCAACTATACTCCAATAAAAAATTATAAAACATTAAAAATGTGGCAATTTGGATATACAATGGTTCTGTTATAGCCACAAACCATTTGATATATCATAATTGAAATTTCAGAAACTCAGACACAGTTAAAGAAAACATTTGTCATTCTCTCCCATGTAGAATTAAATTACAGTTTCTAATAGTGCCTCATCCCTGGCAGGCTGAGATTGACTGCTATTCTAGACTAATCTAACCAAAATTGGTGAAATGTGACATTGAAGAGGGCAAGAATCCTCCAGAGAGCCCTATCCATGTGAGTAGGAAGAAAGGTGTTCCAGAAGGTGGGGAGAAATCACAATGGTAGAAAGTCATTTTTGAGTGAAGCAGATCTGAGGCTAAAGAAACAAGGCTAAGAACTTGGAGCTGTTGGGACTTTCATATGAAGCAAATTAAAAAGATATTATCTTCCTATGTAATTATTTCCTTTAATTACATGAAATGCTTGAATGATGTCCCATACAGCTGTAGAGCCAAGTGCAAATTATTTTGATGAATAAAGAGATTGAATAATAGAAGAATGATGTGTAATGAATCAATGAACTGGACATTAGAGAAAAGATGAGATTGTGCTCTATTGTTACTCCCCCTGGTTCCTCTGGAGAAAAACATTCTCCTCTACAGGGATGTGGCTTGGGGTCTAAGTCAATGCTAAGTGTGGATTTATTGCTTACAAGTAACACATTAGCTTATGCCTCTGCTAGCATATTGTACTGAGAAGGTATCATTTTCCTAAGAATTTCACTTGGTCCCATGTAAAGATAAATACTATTTTTTCAGAGTTAAGATGAACCAATGCTTAAGTAGAGTTTCCTGTGCTATACAGTAGGCTCTTACTAGTTATCTATTTTACAAGTAGTATCAATAAAGAGTATGTGTCAGTTCTAATCTCCCAATTCCTCCCAGCCCCCACTTTCTCTCTTGGTATCCATATATTTGTTCTCCCTGACCTGAATGGGAAGGAAGTGAAAAAGGGGAGAAGATATATATATATGTATGGCTAATTCATTCTGCTGTACAGTAGAAATGAATACAACATTGTAAAGCAACTATACTCCAATAAAAAATTATAAAACATTAAAAATGTGGCAATTTGGATATACAATGGTTCTGTTATAGCCACAAACCATTTGATATATCATAATTGAAATTTCAGAAACTCAGACACAGTTAAAGAAAACATTTGTCATTCTCTCCCATGTAGAATTAAATTACAGTTTCTAATAGTGCCTCATCCCTGGCAGGCTGAGATTGACTGCTATTCTAGACTAATCTAACCAAAATTGGTGAAATGTGACATTGAAGAGGGCAAGAATCCTCCAGAGAGCCCTATCCATGTGAGTAGGAAGAAAGGTGTTCCAGAAGGTGGGGAGAAATCACAATGGTAGAAAGTCATTTTTGAGTGAAGCAGATCTGAGGCTAAAGAAACAAGGCTAAGAACTTGGAGCTGTTGGGACTTTCATATGAAGCAAATTAAAAAGATATTATCTTCCTATGTAATTATTTCCTTTAATTACATGAAATGCTTGAATGATGTCCCATACAGCTGTAGAGCCAAGTGCAAATTATTTTGATGAATAAAGAGATTGAATAATAGAAGAATGATGTGTAATGAATCAATGAACTGGACATTAGAGAAAAGATGAGATTGTGCTCTATTGTTACTCCCCCTGGTTCCTCTGGAGAGAAATCATTCTCCTCTACAGGGATGTGGCTTGGGGTCTAAGTCAATGCTAAGTGTGGATTTATTGCTTACAAGTAACACATTAGCTTATGCCTAGAGGACAAATGGAAAATATCTAACTTGATTCTTAATTCTTCACTTGAAATCTGAGCCATAAGGAGCAGTGACTCAAATTAAAACTACAGCATGACTGATTAAAAGGTGCCTGTTTTGAAATCCATCAGATTTGGAATCCAAGGTGAGAGTGAAGGTCTGTAGAGAAAGTAGGAGAATACGGTTATAACCCTCAAGGGTTATAAGGGCTCAAACCCCTGGTGGCTCAACCACAAAGAATATACCTACTGATGTAGAAGATGGGGGTTCAGTTCCTGGGTCAGGAAGATCTAGAGGATGAAATGGCAGCTGGCTTTGCTCTTCTCGTCCAGGATGGCCACAGACAGAGGAGCCTGGCAGCTACAGTCAAGGGCATTGGAAATGAGTTGGACACAACTTAGCAACTGAACAACAACCAGGGTTTGTAAACATGAGCACTACAGGAAAGGGACCAACTTCTACTTTGCTTATAGCTCTCTCTAACGCTTTAGTTCTTGACATCTGAAGTCTCACAGATCACTACTAAAGGAATTTCTACCTTGGTATTGCCTGTGCACTTGCTCAGCAGCACAGCTGCGTCCAACTCTTTGGTGGCCCTACGCACTGTAGTCCACCAGGCTCTTCTGTCCATGAGATTTCCCAGGCATGAATACTGAAGCAGGTTGCCATTTCCTCCTGACCCAGGAATCTGCAGCCTACATCTCTCAGGTCTCCTGGACTGGCAGGCCGATTATTTACCAATGAGTCATTGGGGAAGCCTGCGTGTATACACATATACATATATATTTGTAAGTGTGTGTTTTTGCATATATTAAGAAACAATAGTCACTCACATTAGTCTAATATTTATGTAAAACATCACTATATTATCATTCTCCACATTTGTCATAGTGTGGTTAAAGAAATTATCATAGGTCAACATCTGATCTCAAGATGAAATTCTGAAGCCATGGTATGAGCTGAAATTCTTTCTCAAATTAGGAGTGTAAATCATCTCCTTCCACATTTTCCCTTCTGCCCATGTCTGTTGCCCTTCTAAAGTGATAGCTCACAAACTGGCTTCTATACAATTTGGATATATGACAGGGATGACAAAAGCTTGGACTCACAACAGGCTCTCCTCACTGAACTGGTGGTCATGAACTCACCCCATTGGACAACTGGACAACTTAAGAGGCCCCACAAAGTTATAAAGTCAGCAGGTGAAAAATAACTTAGACAAGTATGAAATAAGGAACGCTTTATACTGTTAAGTATTTGTTATATAGTAATGAATAAAATGAGGTAGGAGAAGCACAGGTAGATACACACCAAGAACTCTTGACATTCTGAATACTAGCCAAAACTATTTTGCTAACAGATGTTTCTATAAGATTTTTCTCTAAGCACTATGTAATTTTAAGAAGTCCTTTAATAAATGTTCTGTTTATACTCATCTCTAAAGCACTCATTTATCCATGTATATTACCACGTTCCTCTGATGTTTTCCTTTACTTTCATACCATGTGATTTCTAAAAAATTAAATCACCTAATAATGAGCTCCATTTCATACACCTATAACTATATCCCCTCTTCTATGTGAATAACAAATGGTCCCTTCTTAGAGCAAATTTTGAACATGAGAAATATTGTTATGATTAGATTTCTCATGGTTGCTTTATCCTCTGTACTCCATACATATCATTTTTAAAGGATTCAAATTACTTTGAATAATAGAGGTATTGGCTGTTCATAAAGAAATCAAACACACTTAGCTGCTATTTTCCAGTTTATTTTATTATTTTACAGCTCGTATTTCTTTTTATCCAGAGTAACTCATGCCAAAAATTTCAAAAGCACTTTTGGCAGATATGTAAATAATTTGGAAAGCAAATACCCAATTAATACATTTTGGCAGATAGCCTTTTGGATCCAAATGAGAAGAGAAGAACATTTTAATATCCTTGACCAATTTATTACTACCAACATTGTTCTGCAAGTTTTACTGGAGGGGAGGGCAGTCAGGGAAATCAGTCAGTTAACAAAGCCTAAATATTCAGATAGCACAAATTGGTTTTCTTTCTTTCACTCATTCTGTTTATTTCTAAAAATAAATGAACTAAACTTTTTAATTTATGTTTCTCTCTCTTAGTACTGTTTTTTATTTTTTAATAACTTCTAACCATAGAGATGCAAAAACTGTTTCAATTACTATGATCTCACACCCGACAGGCAGGCTGAGCACAGAAGCCTGGCCGTTTGTTCTCAAAGCACTTTTTCTCCTCATGAACCTGCTCCTTGCATCCATAAATCTGTTCAAAGCAGTGACTGTTAGCTGACTCTAAGGTACTCAGGAAAAAAGCCATGTCTAATACTCATAAGCTGGAACATGGCAACCCAGTCCAATTGTTTCCTCTCATGGAGGAAATGATGAGACCTGGAACCATTTCGAAAATGGAAAAACCAAGATTGAACCTTTTCAATGAGAGAACTTAATGCCAAGGCTTAATTTACAAAGCAAGCTTCCATTATTGAAAATAACTTTGAAAACCCCAGACTCTATTTTAAACCTCATACAGAACTTCTTTCATAGATGCTACTTTATAAATAGCACATGTCATAATTTCAAAGTTTTCAATTTATTCTCCTCTCTGCTGCATGAATAGCTTCAGAATGCTATATACAGATGTTGTCTTTCATTATTATCAGAAATAATTATTTTGAGGGCTCCTGGCTAACTTTAAGAGAAGAGTGCATCAGACACTGTGACATAGAGAAGTGAGTCTCTGCAGAAGCCTCATGTGCTTGTGTCTTCAGCAGACCATCAAATCTGAGCAGCCTCCTGGTTATCTGACCACTTCACTAAGACTACAGAAGGGCTGCTTCCTTACAGTTTTATCCTTCAGACCATAATGACAGTACTTGCAACAATGCATGGGGAAAGCTCTTCTCTCTGGAATACACTGTGCTGATGGGCATTACCCATTGATTTGGTCCTTCCTAACTTACAACCACATCTAAAAACGTTGCTTGTATATTGTAGGGTCTAGTGCCTTATACATTATAAAAAGCTTCCTGAGATTGTGGTAAGCCTTACACACACACCCCCCAAACACCCATATAAACCTACATACATATGCATATTGTTACATAAAGTAGATTTCTTTCCTTGTTTATATAATATTGTGTACATAGCCCTATACATTTCATATGTCAAATCACTTCATATATTTTTTCTTCTGAGGTTGTGGTCATTATTGAGAGTAAGGAACATATTTCATTACTCTTTGATTGAGAATCATTTGTAGGAGTCCTTTTTAATTACCTTTGTTGAGTTCTAATTTAGATTTTCTAAAAATCACATGATATAAGTGCAAATGAAGTTATTTCTAGAAAATTTTGAGTTGTATGAAATCATCACAATCCAGTTTCGAATATTTTCATCCCCCAAACATCTCTTCTGTCCATTTGCAGTCATTTTTTTTTTCTACTCCCAGCCCTAGTCAACTTCTATTCAACTCTGCTTATTTGCTGAATATTCTATATGAATATAAGTGCACATATAGGCTCTCTTAAACCTGAATTCTTCAATAGCCTAAATTGATGAGGTTCATCCAGGTGGCACTATGTATCCATAAAACAT
This sequence comes from Tragulus kanchil, assembly GCA_022376925.1. Classification (NCBI taxonomy): domain Eukaryota; kingdom Metazoa; phylum Chordata; class Mammalia; order Artiodactyla; family Tragulidae; genus Tragulus; species Tragulus kanchil. The sequence goes on from JAIOJX010000025.1 coordinate 10,542,705, forward strand.
TATTTTCTATTGCTGACTAGTATTCCATGGTATGGATATAGCACATTTTGCTTATGTTCTTGCTAGTTGATTGGCATTTGGATTGGTTCTCTTATGAATAATAGTGCTGTGAACATTTATATATATATGGTTTTATGTGGACATATGTTTTTACTTCACTTGTATATATACATAGGAGTAGAATTGCTGGGTCATCTATGTTTGACTTTTTAAGAAAATGAACACTTTTATATACCGCTCTGGCTAACTTTAAGAGAAGAGTGCATCAGACACTGTGACATAGAGTGAGTCTCTGCAGAAGCCTCATGTGCTTGTGTCTTCAGCAGACCATCAAATCTGACCCTGTTCGCCCCTTTAAGACTACAGAAGGGCTGCTTCCTTACAGTTTTATCCTTCAGACCATAATGACAGTACTTGCAACAATGCATGGGGAAAGCTCTTCTCTCTGGAATACACTGTGCTGATGGGCATTACCCATTGATTTGGTCCTTCCTAACTTACAACCACATCTAAAAACGTTGCTTGTATATTGTAGGGTCTAGTGCCTTATACATTATAAAAAGCTTCCTGAGATTGTGGTAAGCCTTACACACCCCCCAAACACCCATATAAACCTACATACATATGCATATTGTTACATAAAGTAGATTTCTTTCCTTGTTTATATAATATTGTGTACATAGCCCTATACATTTCATATGTCAAATCACTTCATATATTTTTTCTTCTGAGGTTGTGGTCATTATTGAGAGTAAGGAACATATTTCATTACTCTTTGATTGAGAATCATTTGTAGGAGTCCTTTTTAATTACCTTTGTTGAGTTCTAATTTAGATTTTCTAAAAATCACATGATATAAGTGCAAATGAAGTTATTTCTAGAAAATTTTGAGTTGTATGAAATCATCACAATCCAGTTTCGAATATTTTCATCCCCCAAACATCTCTTCTGTCCATTTGCAGTCATTTCTTTTTTCTACTCCCAGCCCTAGTCAACTTCTATTCAACTCTGCTTATTTGCTGAATATTCTATATGAATATAAGTGCACATATAGGCTCTCTTAAACCTGAATTCTTCAATAGCCTAAATTGATGAGGTTCATCCAGGTGGCACTATGTATCCATAAAACATTATTTTCTATTGCTGACTAGTATTCCATGGTATGGATATAGCACATTTTGCTTATGTTCTTGCTAGTTGATTGGCATTTGGATTGGTTCTCTTATGAATAATAGTGCTGTGAACATTTATATATATATGGTTTTATGTGGACATATGTTTTTACTTCACTTGTATATATACATAGGAGTAGAATTGCTGGGTCATCTATGTTTGACTTATTAAGAAACTATCAAACTGTTTTCCAAAATCACTGTACTATTTTATACTCCCACCAGGAATGTATGAGGTTTCCAATGTTACCACACACCCACCAACACTTGTTTCCGTACGTCATCATGATTACATCCATCCTACTTAGTGTGAAGTGGTGTCTTGTGATTTTGAAATGCATTTCCCTAATGACTCATGATGTTGAGCATCTGTTCATGTGCTTACGGCCATTCATTTATCTTCTTTAGTGAAATGTCCATTCAAGTCTCAGGCGCTATTTTACATCAGGTTACATATTGTACAGAACAAAATAAATGCCCCACCCTCACGAAGTTCACATTCTAATAGCAGGGAAGCAGACGATAAATGCATATAACTGTGTCAATTGGTGTTACATGATATGCAAAATGCAGAGCAATATAATGGACACAGGGTATACCAGATTGGGGCTGGAGATGATATTTTAAATAGCACATACTAGGAAATTCTCAAAGATAAGTAAACTGTATAAAGTCCTGAAGAAAGTAAGGATGAACCCATCTGTATTTATAATGAATATCTGTGTATGTATTTGGTAGCACAACTGCATTAAAACTGTTGGTATTACCTGCAAATATTGAATCCAAAGAAGCAATAACACCTTCCATCTCCCACCAAGTATGTGTATGTGTGTGTGTTAGTAGTCGATCAGTTGTGTCTGACTCTTTGAGATCCCATGGACTGTAACCCATCAGGCTACTCTGTCCATGGAATTCTCCAGGCAAGCATACTGGAGTGGGTTGCCACCACCAGGTATATTGTTATTTAAAGAAAAGCTTGAGTCACTGATAGAGATACTAATGTTATCGGTGAGTCTGGGATTTTATTTTTCGAGTGCTTGTTAAATCACTTCCAAAACTACACAGAACAAATTATGGTAATATTTATGCAAGTTACATTACATTGCTAACAAAGTGACTGAATCATGCCAAGTTATTGCTCCTGTGTATGTGTTGCTTTTTTAAACTTGTGTTGTGCAAATATGACAGTTTGCGTTCAGTTGGATAGGAGTCCATGTATTGCACTATTAGAAAGAGATCTCCTTTCACTACAACAGTTAGAGATGGTCTACCAATCATCCACCAAAATGTCATGATAAAACACGTCTCAGATAACATGGGATGGATGAAGACATAGAGGTTCTGTTTAGATATTAGAGCACTGCAGACATTTTTAGTGTTTGTTAAAGATAAATCAGGTAATTACAATTTCCAGGATGGACTAAGGAAGATATATTATTCTACAATATAAACCCAGACCTGAAATTTTTTTAAGTACCTAAACAACACGTATCCACATAGGGTTAATAAGAGACACTAGACATTCGAGCGCAACAGAAGGAACATGGTTTCTATAGAGAAGGGTGAAGGATGGCCTTCAAACAGAAGCAACCTCTTTATCCTCACTTAATAAGGGTTATCTGTAGGACCAGCAATTTGCCATTTAACTCCTGAATTTGCATTGTCCCACTTTTATATGATGACTATGTGCTCCCTTGACCTCTGGAGAGATTCTGACACATGCCCTGGGTGTCAGGAGGCAACTCTCAGGACATGCCAGCTCTAGTCCTTGTTTTCCCTTTGCTTAGAGACCTCCAGATGGGAATTAGTGACTGGATAAGATCCATGAAACTCTGCTAGCTCGCTGGGGAAGTGACCATCCACAGCAAAAGGATCTAGCTAGAATTGGTCATACAGACTGAGCCATGGTCCATGCAACAGAAAGGGGCTACTACCCTTCCATCTCCACCAAGTATGTGTATGTGTGTGTGTTAGTAGTCGATCAGTTGTGTCTGACTCTTTGAGATCCCATGGACTGTAACCCATCAGGCTACTCTGTCCATGGAATTCTCCAGGCAAGCATACTGGAGTGGGTTGCCACCACCAGGTATATTGTTATTTAAAGAAAAGCTTGAGTCACTGATAGAGATACTAATGTTATCGGTGAGTCTGGGATTTTATTTTTCGAGTGCTTGTTAAATCACTTCCAAAACTACACAGAACAAATTATGGTAATATTTATGCAAGTTACATTACATTGCTAACAAAGTGACTGAATCATGCCAAGTTATTGCTCCTGTGTATGTGTTGCTTTTTAATCTTGTGTTGTGCAAATATGACAGTTTGCGTTCAGTTGGATAGGAGTCCATGTATTGCACTATTAGAAAGAGATCTCCTTTCACTACAACAGTTAGAGATGGTCTACCAATCATCCACCAAAATGTCATGATAAAACACGTCTCAGATAACATGGGATGGATGAAGACATAGAGGTTCTGTTTAGATATTAGAGCACTGCAGACATTTTTAGTGTTTGTTAAAGATAAATCAGGTAATTACAATTTCCAGGATGGACTAAGGAAGATATATTATTCTACAATATAAACCCAGACCTGAAATTTTTTTAAGTACCTAAACAACACGTATCCACATAGGGTTAATAAGAGACACTAGACATTCGAGCGCAACAGAAGGAACATGGTTTCTATAGAGAAGGGTGAAGGATGGCCTTCAAACAGAAGCAACCTCTTTATCCTCACTTAATAAGGGTTATCTGTAGGACCAGCAATTTGCCATTTAACTCCTGAATTTGCATTGTCCCACTTTTATATGATGACTATGTGCTCCCTTGACCTCTGGAGAGATTCTGACACATGCCCTGGGTGTCAGGAGGCAACTCTCAGGACATGCCAGCTCTAGTCCTTGTTTTCCCTTTGCTTAGAGACCTCCAGATGGGAATTAGTGACTGGATAAGATCCATGAAACTCTGCTAGCTCGCTGGGGAAGTGACCATCCACAGCAAAAGGATCTAGCTAGAATTGGTCATACAGACTGAGCCATGGTCCATGCAACAGAAATTCTGGCATTGCTGTCACCAAGAGCATTGTCTGGATTGAGCTTCATTGTTTAAGGCGAGAAAGGATAAAGATGGCAGAGATAAAGAGAAGGAATTTTCAATAAAATTTTCAATTTCAATTTTAAACTTTTTAATTAATAAGGATCAGACAGGATTGACGTACACAAAGTGACAGTAAAAGCTACCATAGACTAGAAACACTGAACAAAAATTGAAATCCACAGGTGTTATGTTGAGGGTGTGCCATTGAAAAACCTGGGAATGGTTCCTTGCCTGATAAAGCTTGGAATTCAGTATGTGAGAAAGACAAGAAAGAATCCAAGAATAGAAACTATATTATTGCTACCTCTGCTACTTCCTCTGAAGGTAAGAACTGGCTAATATGAAAAGGAATCAGAGAAGCCATCTCGCCTAGATTGTGTAGTCATGAAGATGGGCCTGCATAATGATATGGTTCAATAGAACACTTGTGATTTTTCATTGCAGAAGGCACAGCCTATTCAAGATCCTGAATAATAAAAGCATTTAAATTGCGAAGGAAATGAAAAGACCAGAAAGGGTGTCACAGGGAAAGCATAGATACCACAGCTTCAAAGTCCATTGTGTACTTAATTCTATATGTTTACCAGAATATTCAAAAATCTTTAAAACATGAAAACTTGATCAAGTGCTTTGTCTCTAGTTTTACCTTGAATTTCTACAATGTCTAGAATTTTCTACTATCATATACTAAAAAATATATAAGAACTAAAGCGTGAATTTTGAATTTCTCCCATTTATTACAAATGGAACCTAATTAAACTTAAAAGAGACACTAGACATTCGAGCGCAACAGAAGGAACATGGTTTCTATAGAGAAGGGTGAAGGATGGCCTTCAAACAGAAGCAACCTCTTTATCCTCACTTAATAAGGGTTATCTGTAGGACCAGCAATTTGCCATTTAACTCCTGAATTTGCATTGTCCCACTTTTATATGATGACTATGTGCTCCCTTGACCTCTGGAGAGATTCTGACACATGCCCTGGGTGTCAGGAGGCAACTCTCAGGACATGCCAGCTCTAGTCCTTGTTTTCCCTTTGCTTAGAGACCTCCAGATGGGAATTAGTGACTGGATAAGATCCATGAAACTCTGCTAGCTCGCTGGGGAAGTGACCATCCACAGCAAAAGGATCTAGCTAGAATTGGTCATACAGACTGAGCCATGGTCCATGCAACAGAAATTCTGGCATTGCTGTCACCAAGAGCATTGTCTGGATTGAGCTTCATTGTTTAAGGCGAGAAAGGATAAAGATGGCAGAGATAAAGAGAAGGAATTTTCAATAAAATTTTCAATTTCAATTTTTAAACTTTTTAATTAATAAGGATCAGACAGGATTGACGTACACAAAGTGACAGTAAAAGCTACCATAGACTAGAAACACTGAACAAAAATTGAAATCCACAGGTGTTATGTTGAGGGTGTGCCATTGAAAAACCTGGGAATGGTTCCTTGCCTGATAAAGCTTGGAATTCAGTATGTGAGAAAGACAAGAAAGAATCCAAGAATAGAAACTATATTATTGCTACCTCTGCTACTTCCTCTGAAGGTAAGAACTGGCTAATATGAAAAGGAATCAGAGAAGCCATCTCGCCTAGATTGTGTAGTCATGAAGATGGGCCTGCATAATGATATGGTTCAATAGAACACTTGTGATTTTTCATTGCAGAAGGCACAGCCTATTCAAGATCCTGAATAATAAAAGCATTTAAATTGCGAAGGAAATGAAAAGACCAGAAAGGGTGTCACAGGGAAAGCATAGATACCACAGCTTCAAAGTCCATTGTGTACTTAATTCTATATGTTTACCAGAATATTCAAAAATCTTTAAAACATGAAAACTTGATCAAGTGCTTTGTCTCTAGTTTTACCTTGAATTTCTACAATGTCTAGAATTTTCTACTATCATATACTAAAAAATATATAAGAACTAAAGCGTGAATTTTGAATTTCTCCCATTTATTACAAATGGAACCTAATTAAACTTAAAAGTTTTCCCATAGTAAAGGAAACCATAAATAAGATGAAAAGACAATGCTCAGAATGGGAGAAACAAATTGCAAACAAAGCAACTGACAAAAGATTAATCTTCAAAATATATAAGCAGATCATGAAGCTCAGTATCAGAAAAGCAAACAATCCAATCAAAATCTGGGTGGAAGACCTAAACAGGCATTTCTCCAAATGGCCAAAATACACATGAAAGTATGTTCGACATCATTAATTATTAAAGAAATGCAAATCAAAACTACAATGATATATTACCTCACAAATGTCAGAATGGTCATCATCAAAAGATCTAGATAAAAGCTAGAGAGTGTGTGGAGAAAAGGGAATTCTTCATGGAGGAAAACTCTACAAACAATAAAAGCTAGAGTGGGTGTGAAGAAAAGGGAATCCTCCATGGAGAACAGTATGAGGATTCCTTAAAAAAAAAAAAAAAAAACTAGTAATAACACTATCACATGACTCAGCAACCCCACTACTGGGCATGTACCCTGAGAAAATCGTAAATCAAAACAACACACGTAGTCTAATGTTCATTGCATTACTGTTTACAATAGCCAGAACATGGAAGCAATCTAATTGTCCATTGACAGACGAATGAATAAAGAAGTTGTTTTGCATATATATAACAGGACGCTACTCAGCTGTAAAAGGAATGAATGGGAGTCAGTTGATCTGAAGTGGATGACACTAGAGCTTGTTCTACAGAGTTAAGTCAGAACGATAAAATGGATATCATATATTAAACAACAAAAAACAAAATTTCATGAAGATGGGCCTGCATAATGATATGGTTCAATAGAACACTTGTGATTTTTCATTGCAGAAGGCACAGCCTATTCAAGATCCTGAATAATAAAAGCATTTAAATTGCGAAGGAAATGAAAAGACCAGAAAGGGTGTCACAGGGAAAGCATAGATACCACAGCTTCAAAGTCCATTGTGTACTTAATTCTATATGTTTACCAGAATATTCAAAAATCTTTAAAACATGAAAACTTGATCAAGTGCTTTGTCTCTAGTTTTACCTTGAATTTCTACAATGTCTAGAATTTTCTACTATCATATACTAAAAAATATATAAGAACTAAAGCGTGAATTTTGAATTTCTCCCATTTATTACAAATGGAACCTAATTAAACTTAAAAGTTTTCCCATAGTAAAGGAAACCATAAATAAGATGAAAAGACAATGCTCAGAATGGGAGAAACAAATTGCAAACAAAGCAACTGACAAAAGATTAATCTTCAAAATATATAAGCAGATCATGAAGCTCAGTATCAGAAAAGCAAACAATCCAATCAAAATCTGGGTGGAAGACCTAAACAGGCATTTCTCCAAATGGCCAAAATACACATGAAAGTATGTTCGACATCATTAATTATTAAAGAAATGCAAATCAAAACTACAATGATATATTACCTCACAAATGTCAGAATGGTCATCATCAAAAGATCTAGATAAAAGCTAGAGAGTGTGTGGAGAAAAGGGAATTCTTCATGGAGGAAAACTCTACAAACAATAAAAGCTAGAGTGGGTGTGAAGAAAAGGGAATCCTCCATGGAGAACAGTATGAGGATTCCTTAAAAAAAAAAAAAAAAAACTAGTAATAACACTATCACATGACTCAGCAACCCCACTACTGGGCATGTACCCTGAGAAAATCGTAAATCAAAACAACACACGTAGTCTAATGTTCATTGCATTACTGTTTACAATAGCCAGAACATGGAAGCAATCTAATTGTCCATTGACAGACGAATGAATAAAGAAGTTGTTTTGCATATATATAACAGGACGCTACTCAGCTGTAAAAAGGAATGAATGGGAGTCAGTTGATCTGAAGTGGATGACACTAGAGCTTGTTCTACAGAGTTAAGTCAGAACGATAAAAATGGATATCATATATTAACACATACATATGGAATCTAGAAAAATGATACTGATAAATCAATTTTCAGGGAAGGAATGAAGACACAGACATAGAGAACAGACTTGTGAACACAGCAGGGGAAGGAGGGGGGTGGAACGAATTGAGTTAGGATTGACAAGTATACACCACCATATATAAAATAGATAGCTAGTAGAAACTGCCATAAACCACAGGGGGCCCAGCCCAGCTCTCTTCAATGACCAAAAGGAGTGGAGGAGTGGAATGGGGTGAAAGGGAGGCTCAAGAAGGGCAGGGATATAAGTATGTGTGTGTGTGTGTGTATACATATATACATTTTGTAAAACAGTTATACTCCAATTAAAAATATTAAAACAGGGGCTTCCCTGGTAGTCCAGTGGGTAAAGAGTCTGCCTTGCAGTGCAAGGGGCATCGGTTTGATCCCTGGTCCAGGAAGATTCCATGTGCCTCAGAGCAGGAGGAGCAGTGTGTCCAATTACAAGACAGTACTCTGGAGCACATGTGCCCAGAGCCAGTACTCTGCAAGGAGAAAAGCCACTGCCATGGGAGGGCCAGACAGGCTGAAAAATAAAGATGGATGAAAATAAACAAATAAAAATAAATAAAAGAGGCATATATATATATATATGAAAAAACAGGAAAAAATAAAAAAGACCTCACCAAACTTTGAGATGTAACAAAAATAAGGTCATGGTGCTTTTAGAGACTTTGTGGTTGTACAGCACCTAAGACAATTACAGAATTATCTGTATTTTCAAAAATGGTTATATTTGTAGCAATATATTTTGGGAAACAAATTCCTTGCAACAACAATGTAGAGGATGCAGCGATGGAGCTCTTTTAAAAAATAACAATAAAACGATGATTAGTGACTGATGGTTTTGAATCACCTGCTGACTCAAGTGATGGACTGAGGTTGTTGAGAGTGGAAAACTTACAGAACCCCTCTTCCCATGAGATCTTCAGTAGGCTTTGGTTTGTGACTGGTTTGGAATTCCAGTACAAAAGTCTTTCTTGTGGTGGCTCTACTCTGTCTTTTTTGGATGTAGCCAATGCCAGGAAACAGACTGAAATGAAGAAATACAGTGTGTTTTGGGCCGGTTGTTTTGTTTTCTTTTTTCTTTTCTTGGTTTTGTTTCACTTCCCCACTGAAAAGCTTGCATCAGGAAAACGAAGGCTGCTGTATCACAGAAGAGACATCACAGAGGTTAAGTGAGTCTGTACATACACAATGGTTCTATAATACTGAATATTTAAATTAAAAAATAAAATACTCTTTGCCAAGAACAGACTCACAAACCCATCAGTGTCTATGGTTGCCAAAATTCTGGGAACTTACATGAGATTCAGCTACGAGGCATTTTTGACTTCTGCTACATTGCTATTTGTATATTACAGTATAGACATAGGTTATATAGAAGAGTTAACAGAGTTTCCCATGGGACCTAATTTAAGACAGGGGGAGAGAGTAGGGATACAGTCTTTCTTAGCATTAGGGAATTCTGAAATGTCTTATACTCACTACGATGTGTAATTCTGCTTATTCAAAGTGAGTAGAAAATTGAGTTTACTTTCTGTGGTCTGAGGGCCTCCCACTTTGTTCTGGGACCCCATAAGCAGGAAACATGCAGCCTGAAAGTGTCTGTGGCACACTTTGGACACCCAAGGAGAATAAGTCAGCTTAGAAAGTGATATTAAAATTTCAATTACATAGCCATTTGGCAAATAAATTCTGAGTTTATGTCCCCAGGCAACTTCAGAAGAGGTCACAATGTTGCTTTAGGTGTTGGGTTTTGGAAAAAGGGTATAATTTGAGGTCCCTTTTACTTTTGCTTTTTCAAGGAAAGTAAGGCCAGCTCCTGGTTTTCCAACCACAATCAGTTTCATATTAAATTATTTCCTGAACTTTCACCTTCTAATAGAGAAGTGCTCTGAAATGGTTTGAATTGTATTTTGTATTGGAAAATGTTGCACATTTTGGAAGCAATTCCTCTACAGTTTAAATGCTGTTGATTTAGATTACTGCAATCTAGTAGGCATTTTCCAATAGATATGCCATGACAACATTTTATTATAATAGTATTAATATATTTTATTAACAACCTATTTAAATAATTTTTGAGTTATTCCTGTATGCATCTTTTTACTTCCTAGTTATTTGGGCACTTCAGACTGAAATGAAGAATCAGTGTGTTTTGGGCCGGTTGTTTTGTTTTCTTTTTTCTTGGTTTTGTTTCACTTCCCCACTGAAAAGCTTGCATCAGGAAAACGAAGGCTGCTGTATCACAGAAGAGACATCACAGAGGTTAAGTGAGTCTGTACATACACAATGGTTCTATAATACTGAATATTTAAATTAAAAAATAAAATACTCTTTGCCAAGAACAGACTCACAAACCCATCAGTGTCTATGGTTGCCAAAATTCTGGGAACTTACATGAGATTCAGCTACGAGGCATTTTTGACTTCTGCTACATTGCTATTTGTATATTACAGTATAGACATAGGTTATATAGAAGAGTTAACAGAGTTTCCCATGGGACCTAATTTAAGACAGGGGGAGAGAGTAGGGATACAGTCTTTCTTAGCATTAGGGAATTCTGAAATGTCTTATACTCACTACGATGTGTAATTCTGCTTATTCAAAGTGAGTAGAAAATTGAGTTTACTTTCTGTGGTCTGAGGGCCTCCCACTTTGTTCTGGGACCCCATAAGCAGGAAACATGCAGCCTGAAAGTGTCTGTGGCACACTTTGGACACCCAAGGAGAATAAGTCAGCTTAGAAAGTGATATTAAAATTTCAATTACATAGCCATTTGGCAAATAAATTCTGAGTTTATGTCCCCAGGCAACTTCAGAAGAGGTCACAATGTTGCTTTAGGTGTTGGGTTTTGGAAAAAGGGTATAATTTGAGGTCCCTTTTACTTTTGCTTTTTCAAGGAAAGTAAGGCCAGCTCCTGGTTTTCCAACCACAATCAGTTTCATATTAAATTATTTCCTGAACTTTCACCTTCTAATAGAGAAGTGCTCTGAAATGGTTTGAATTGTATTTTGTATTGGAAAATGTTGCACATTTTGGAAGCAATTCCTCTACAGTTTAAATGCTGTTGATTTAGATTACTGCAATCTAGTAGGCATTTTCCAATAGATATGCCATGACAACATTTTATTATAATAGTATTAATATATTTTATTAACAACCTATTTAAATAATTTTTGAGTTATTCCTGTATGCATCTTTACTTCCTTAGTATTTATTAGGAAAATACTGTGGCATTTTACCTAGTCTATTTGGGCACTTACACACACACATAACTGAAATCTTATCAAAAAGTCTTTCCTTTCAAAATTTTGTCTAGACTCTCCAACATACTGCTATTTAGTGATTGCTATTGTTAATGGCTTTATCAACTTTTTTCTAGATACTGTTTTATAGTTAAAATATTATAGAAGTATACATAGGAATATACCTAATATATTAACCTAGAAATTATTTTGAATATGAATATATATATATATATATACACACACATATATATCCTAATATGTCAGAAAGAACTGCCAGAAACGTGCAAGTGGCTGAGAGACCAGTGGATGAAGAAGAAAGTACTAGGCTAACCATGGTGATGATTTTTAAATGTAGAGAAATATCAAGTCACTGTGTTGTGTAACTGGAACAGGATTAGATGTCAATTATACTTGCACAACAAACACTCATATAAAGCAAGATAGTATTACTGGTTATTGGACATGGGGGTAGGGGAAGAGAGGCTGGGTGAAGGCAGTCAAAAGGCACACACTTCCAGTTGTAAGATAAGTAATAAGCATGCAATGTACAGCATGATTAACATAATTAAGGCTGATACATGTTACATATGGGGGCTTCCCTTGTAGCTCAGTCAGTAAAGAATCTGTCCGCAATGCAGGAGACCCCATTTGATTCCTGGATTGGGAAGATCCCCTGGAGAAGGAAATAGCAACCCACTCCAATACCCTTGCCTGGAGAATGCTAAGGACAGAGGAGCCTGGCAGGCTGCAGTCCATGGGGTTGCAAGTGTCAGACTCAACTTAGAGACTAAACTATGTTACATATGAAAGTTAAGAGTAAACTTTAAGAGTTATTATCACAAGAAGAAACATTTTTTCTACTCTTTAATTCTGCATCTGTATGAGATGATGAACTTTCACTAAATTTATGGTGGCAATCATTTCATGATACATGTAAGTCAAATCATTATCTATACACCTTAAACTTACAAAGGTAGGCTGATGTCTTATGTAAAATACCCTTTAATTTTTTTGAGTTATTCCTGTATGCATCTTTACTTCCTTAGTATTTATTAGGAAAATACTGTGGCATTTTACCTAGTCTATTTGGGCACTTACACACACACATAACTGAAATCTTATCAAAAAGTCTTTCCTTTCAAAATTTTGTCTAGACTCTCCAACATACTGCTATTTAGTGATTGCTATTGTTAATGGCTTTATCAACTTTTTTCTAGATACTGTTTTATAGTTAAAATATTATAGAAGTATACATAGGAATATACCTAATATATTAACCTAGAAATTATTTTGAATATGAATATATATATATATATATACACACACATATATATCCTAATATGTCAGAAAGAACTGCCAGAAACGTGCAAGTGGCTGAGAGACCAGTGGATGAAGAAGAAAGTACTAGGCTAACCATGGTGATGATTTTTAAATGTAGAGAAATATCAAGTCACTGTGTTGTGTAACTGGAACAGGATTAGATGTCAATTATACTTGCACAACAAACACTCATATAAAGCAAGATAGTATTACTGGTTATTGGACATGGGGGTAGGGGAAGAGAGGCTGGGTGAAGGCAGTCAAAAGGCACACACTTCCAGTTGTAAGATAAGTAATAAGCATGCAATGTACAGCATGATTAACATAATTAAGGCTGATACATGTTACATATGGGGGCTTCCCTTGTAGCTCAGTCAGTAAAGAATCTGTCCGCAATGCAGGAGACCCCATTTGATTCCTGGATTGGGAAGATCCCCTGGAGAAGGAAATAGCAACCCACTCCAATACCCTTGCCTGGAGAATGCTAAGGACAGAGGAGCCTGGCAGGCTGCAGTCCATGGGGTTGCAAGTGTCAGACTCAACTTAGAGACTAAACTATGTTACATATGAAAGTTAAGAGTAAACTTTAAGAGTTATTATCACAAGAAGAAACATTTTTTCTACTCTTTAATTCTGCATCTGTATGAGATGATGAACTTTCACTAAATTTATGGTGGCAATCATTTCATGATACATGTAAGTCAAATCATTATACTATACACCTTAAACTTACAAAGTGCTGTTTCAATTGTGTCACAATAAAATTTTAAAAATTTGTTAGGCTGATGTCTTATGTAATAGTCACCATATTCATATACTCATTTCTTAATCTACCACTCATATCCAGCAATTACAACCTTATTAAAAATTTACAACCAAAGGAGATCCTTTGTAGTGAATAAAGTATGTATTTCCATGCCTAGCTTTATTTCACTACATTTCAATGAAATGTGTCAGAATTATGTCTAAAAGTTTACTGAGTTTAAATTTGTTTTATCTTATATATTTAATGTACAAATTCAGTAGGAGAACTATTTTTGATATTGTTGTAAATCCCAATTTGTATACATTTTGTATTAGTTTTCATAAAGTTCTTTTATTTTCTTCTTTCCTTCCCCCTTCCCATCTTTTTTCCTTTCTCCCCTTCTTCCTTCCCTCTCTTTCATTTTTCCTTTACCTATCTATGCAATCATTAATCTGCTCCTTATCTCTCTACTGCTTATACATTTCATATACAAATACATGATTTTCAGCATTTATGGCTGAAACTCTATGTTTGCATTTAGCCAAAGTCATATATGCCTATGAGTGAGAAGATATCAATGTTCTTTTTGGTATTGTCTTTGATTACTAAAAATTAATTCTTAAGACAAAGCTAACTTGCCATGCTTAATTTTAAAATAAATTTATTATGATTCTAGTAATTAAGAAGGGAAGACATGTCTATTTAAAATTATGTAAAATTGTCATAGCTTTGACAAAGCTGGTTGGTTCAGACTGAAATTTTCACATTTGGTCTCAATCCAAAGTGTTACCAAAAATGAATATACCTGAACTTCATCTATTTTTATGTTTCCAGTGTACAAACATGGTAAAAGCAATCCTTAAGAACTTTTTAAATTTCAGATTTCTCAACTGCTCTAACTTATATTTGAACACTGGTCCATGGAAATGGCCACTAAGTCTTTAGTAAAATCTTATTAAGCACTCTAAAAATGCCAACTGTATACCCTTTGGATTATGGCTTTAAAAAATCTAATTACTTTTGGTATTGAGAAGGACTATATATCAAATAGCCTGCTGCTGTTAGCAGTGATAGCCTGCCAGATGTTCACAGTTTATCACTGTCATGATGTTTCAAAGACCTATGTAAAATAATGTATAGGAAAGAATTGTCTAAGTAGGCTCTCAATCCTACTTTTTAATTCTTATGTGAAAACTCATGCATGTGTATGTGTGTTTCACTAATGTTTCAAGAAATATACTAGTGACTATTTAGGGTCAGAAGAAAATTATTAAGCATAGACAATGATTTGGTAGCATGATGTAGCAATAATACCTATATAAATATTTATGTTTTCAGTTTAATATCTATAGAGAGTAAGCAGGGTTTAAGAATTTGGTTGCTTGATATCTTCTTTCATTATCCTTATTTTGCAATCTTCAACAAATTCAACTAAAGATTTTGAAAAAAAAAATACCTGTTCAAAACATTAGCTGAATATATATGTGTATATACAAGTGTAAATGAAATTTTGAAAAACAAAAATCGTTCAACAAATGTAAAATTTAATCTGCTCCTTATCTCTACTGCTTATACATTCATATACAAATACATGATTTTCAGCATTTATGGCTGAAACTCTATGTTTGCATTTAGCCAAAGTCATATATGCCTATGAGTGAGAAGATATCAATGTTCTTTTGGTATTGTCTTTGATTACTAAAATTAATTCTTAAGACAAAGCTAACTTGCCATGCTTAATTTTAAAATAAATTTATTATGATTCTAGTAATTAAAAAGGGAAGACATGTCTATTTAAAATTATGTAAAATTGTCATAGCTTTGACAAAGCTGGTTGGTTCAGACTGAAATTTTCACATTTGGTCTCAATCCAAAGTGTTACCAAAAATGAATATACCTGAACTTCATCTATTTTTATGTTTCCAGTGTACAAACATGGTAAAAGCAATCCTTAAGAACTTTTTAAATTTCAGATTTCTCAACTGCTCTAACTTATATTTGAACACTGGTCCATGGAAATGGCCACTAAGTCTTTAGTAAAATCTTATTAAGCACTCTAAAAATGCCAACTGTATACCCTTTGGATTATGGCTTTAAAAAATCTAATTACTTTTGGTATTGAGAAGGACTATATATCAAATAGCCTGCTGCTGTTAGCAGTGATAGCCTGCCAGATGTTCACAGTTTATCACTGTCATGATGTTTCAAAGACCTATGTAAAATAATGTATAGGAAAGAATTGTCTAAGTAGGCTCTCAATCCTACTTTTTAATTCTTATGTGAAAACTCATGCATGTGTATGTGTGTTTCACTAATGTTTCAAGAAATATACTAGTGACTATTTAGGGTCAGAAGAAAATTATTAAGCATAGACAATGATTTGGTAGCATGATGTAGCAATAATACCTATATAAATATTTATGTTTTCAGTTTAATATCTATAGAGAGTAAGCAGGGTTTAAGAATTTGGTTGCTTGATATCTTCTTTCATTATCCTTATTTTGCAATCTTCAACAAATTCAACTAAAGATTTTGAAAAAAAAAAATACCTGTTCAAAACATTAGCTGAATATATATGTGTATATACAAGTGTAAATAAGAGCAAATTTTTAAGTCATGGACATTAAAAATTCATTTAAGAGAAAATGTTCACAGAATTCAACACTGATACAAAAAAATAACTTGTTTTAATAGTGACAGGAAACTTGAGACTACTTGGTAATAGCAATCCTTAGAAAAGCTCTCAGGCGGACCTGACTCAGATTTGAATTCAAAAGTTTCTGTGGTTAAGGTCTGGGTTGGAATTGACTCCCCACAGATGAAGAAACATAAAATAAAAGTAATCCTTCACTGATTTTCACTCACCAGGCAACCACTTCCTAAATCTCAGTGCTATGCCGTCTGCTCTATCTCATATTTTCCAGGTTACTTTTATGCATGTTATGTATCAACCCTGCTTTAATAATGCTACCTTTAAACATATTTAAGGAGCCAAAGAATAAACGAGCATTGATAGTTTCCTCAGAATATGAGTGCCAAGAATCACTTCTCCTGAGTAGGTAAGACATGGAAAATCAAAATAAACCGTTAGTGATACATTTAATTTGATTCTACACATATTAAACCAAGTCTGGCCAAAGTGATAAAAATTCAAACGAAAAACTCCTCCTTTTTTCCCTAAAAAACATTAAAATAGAATGTGTGTACAACTGTATATTTTTCTAACATGATAAAGCTGTGATATATGTTTTACCATGAAAGCTCTAAGATTTTTCTAAGGTAATATGTATACCATATTTTCTATATTATCTATACCATCATTATATTTATTCCCTCTATACCTCATATACTATCTTTTTAATTTTTTGAATAGTCATATTGTATATCTCTAATGCAAAGATGAACATGGATTACAGGTAATTTCAGAAAGAGAATATTAAGTCCTGCTGGGTAGCTGGGATCAGGAAAGCCTTTTTTTTTTAGCTTTGGGATAAATTTTAGCTGCCTTCTCATACTATTAGGTGTTTTTCACTAATGTTTCAAGAAATATACTAGTGACTATTTAGGGTCAAGAAATTTAAGACAATGATTTGGTAGCATGATGTAGCAATAATACCTATATAAATATTTATGTTTTCAGTTTAATATCTATAGAGAGTAAGCAGGGTTTAAGAATTTGGTTGCTTGATATCTTCTTTCATTATCCTTATTTTGCAATCTTCAACAAATTCAACTAAAGATTTTGAAAAAAAAAAATACCTGTTCAAAACATTAGCTGAATATATATGTGTATATACAAGTGTAAATAAGAGCAAATTTTTAAGTCATGGACATTAAAAATTCATTTAAGAGAAAATGTTCACAGAATTCAACACTGATACAAAAAAATAACTTGTTTTAATAGTGACAGGAAACTTGAGACTACTTGGTAATAGCAATCCTTAGAAAAGCTCTCAGGCGGACCTGACTCAGATTTGAATTCAAAAGTTTCTGTGGTTAAGGTCTGGGTTGGAATTGACTCCCCACAGATGAAGAAACATAAAATAAAAGTAATCCTTCACTGATTTTCACTCACCAGGCAACCACTTCCTAAATCTCAGTGCTATGCCGTCTGCTCTATCTCATATTTTCCAGGTTACTTTTATGCATGTTATGTATCAACCCTGCTTTAATAATGCTACCTTTAAACATATTTAAGGAGCCAAAGAATAAACGAGCATTGATAGTTTCCTCAGAATATGAGTGCCAAGAATCACTTCTCCTGAGTAGGTAAGACATGGAAAATCAAAATAAACCGTTAGTGATACATTTAATTTGATTCTACACATATTAAACCAAGTCTGGCCAAAGTGATAAAAATTCAAACGAAAAACTCCTCCTTTTTTCCCTAAAAAACATTAAAATAGAATGTGTGTACAACTGTATATTTTTCTAACATGATAAAGCTGTGATATATGTTTTACCATGAAAGCTCTAAGATTTTTCTAAGGTAATATGTATACCATATTTTCTATATTATCTATACCATCATTATATTTATTCCCTCTATACCTCATATACTATCTTTTTAATTTTTTGAATAGTCATATTGTATATCTCTAATGCAAAGATGAACATGGATTACAGGTAATTTCAGAAAGAGAATATTAAGTCCTGCTGGGGGTAGCTGGGATCAGGAAAGCCTTTTAAAGGATATGCGCTTCCTTGTTCAAAAATCAGCTGATTTAAATAGAGATGGTTTTCTAGCTTTACATCAGAGAATTCAAACTTTTAGCTGCCTTCTCATACCTTGACTGCTATTGACAATGATGACTGTTTTAATAGAAACAGCAAACTACCTGATGCTAGTCAAGTTTTATTTAGTTCAAACAGCATTTTAAAATATTTAGATTCATCTCCTAAGATCCCACATGCCGCAGAACAGTTGGACAGGGGTGCCCAATCACAAGCCAGCGCTCTGGAGCGCATGTGCCCAGAGCTGGTGCTCTGCAAGGAGAGAAGCCTCTGCAATGCGAGGCCCACACAGGCCAAAGAATAAAGATGGATGAAAATAAATAAATAAAAAAACAATAAAAGAGGTCAGAATTTAAAAAGAAAGAAACAAAAGCTGAAAATAGACATATCCATTGTTTTTAGTGTACCTTCTGGACAAAATTACCTCCCAAGAAATTATATATTGGACTTTTCTCCCTTCTGTTTTCTGCACTAACATAGCCATGGTATAATTTCTATAACCAAGTGAGCAATTTATGTCTGCACCCAGAACCTGTCTATACATATTGCAATGCATTTATTCTCAAGAACATAACTATTTTAATTTTTAATATACAATACTGGTCTTCTTTCTAAGTGCTAATCACCTAGTCATGACTGATTCTTTGGAACCCTACAGACTGTGGCCCACCAGGCTCCTCTGTTCTGGGATTCTCCAGGCAAGGAAACTGGAGTGGTTTGCCATTTCCTTTTCAGGGGAATCTTCCCAACCCAGGGGTTGAACCCGAATCCCCTGCTTTGGAGGTAGATTCTTTACTATCTGAGCCACTAAAAAGTATCTAATCTTCCATTTAAAATATCTGAGTTATGAAGAGATATATGAATTATTAAGATATTAGTCCTGTTCAAAGAATCTAAAAGTCCTAGACCACATGTTTGTGATATTTTTCTTATAAGAGAAAGTGTCTGAATTTAAATTCAGATTCACATAACAAATGTTTGCTCCAAAGTTGTGCATCTTTATTTCTTTAGTAAAATCATATTTAAGTGTTTCAGTAAGCAAAATATTATGAAGATGATCTATAGTAGAATTCTTCAAATATGTTCCTTGCAAAACACTTTTGAAAAACAATGTGTTTAGACTGCTATTGACAATGATGACTGTTTTAATAGAAACAGCAAACTACCTGATGCTAGTCAAGTTTTATTTAGTTCAAACAGCATTTTAAAATATTTAGATTCATCTCCTAAGATCCCACATGCCGCAGAACAGTTGGACAGGGGTGCCCAATCACAAGCCAGCGCTCTGGAGCGCATGTGCCCAGAGCTGGTGCTCTGCAAGGAGAGAAGCCTCTGCAATGCGAGGCCCACACAGGCCAAAGAATAAAGATGGATGAAAATAAATAAATAAAAAAACAATAAAAGAGGTCAGAATTTAAAAAGAAAGAAACAAAAGCTGAAAATAGACATATCCATTGTTTTTAGTGTACCTTCTGGACAAAATTACCTCCCAAGAAATTATATATTGGACTTTTCTCCCTTCTGTTTTCTGCACTAACATAGCCATGGTATAATTTCTATAACCAAGTGAGCAATTTACGTCTGCACCCAGAACCTGTCTATACATATTGCAATGCATTTATTCTCAAGAACATAACTATTTTAATTTTTAATATACAATACTGGTCTTCTTTCTAAGTGCTAATCACCTAGTCATGACTGATTCTTTGGAACCCTACAGACTGTGGCCCACCAGGCTCCTCTGTTCTGGGATTCTCCAGGCAAGGAAACTGGAGTGGTTTGCCATTTCCTTTTCAGGGAATCTTCCCAACCCAGGGGTTTAACCCTAATCCCCTGCTTTGGAGGTAGATTCTTTACTATCTGAGCCACTAAAATGTATCTAATCTTCCATTTAAAATATCTGAGTTATGAAGAGATATATGAATTATTAAGATATTAGTCCTGTTCAAAGAATCTAAAAGTCCTAGACCACATGTTTGTGATATTTTTCTTATAAGAGAAAGTGTCTGAATTTAAATTCAGATTCACATAACAAATGTTTGCTCCAAAGTTGTGCATCTTTATTTCTTTAGTAAAATCATATTTAAGTGTTTCAGTAAGCAAAATATTATGAAGATGATCTATAGTAGAATTCTTCAAATATGTTCCTTGCAAAACACTTTTGAAAAACAATGTGTTTCACAAAGAGTTTTGTTCAAAAAGTACACAGCTCTGCCAACTATTTCCATCCTCAATACAAACTGATAAGAGAGAAACTGTCACTTTTCTCAATTCTTTAGTTCAAAGGAAAAGAAATATTTATTACATATATATAAAACACATGTGAGGGCTTGCCTGGTGGTCCAGTGGGTAAAGCATTCATCCTGCAGTGCAAAGGGCCCAGGTTTGATCCCTTGCCTGGGATGATCCTGCATGCTGCGGAGCAGGATGTATTCATGTCCAATTGCAAGCCAGTGCTCTGCAGAGCATGTGCCCAGAGCTGGTGCTCTGCAGGGAGAGAGGCCACCGCAAAGGGAGGCCCACATAGGCCAAAGAGTAAAGATGGATGAAAAATAAATAAAAAACAATAAAAAGAGGACCAAAAAAAAAAAAAATCCAACAAACAAAACACATGTGGGCTTCTCTGGTGGTTCAGATTGCAAAGAATCTGGCTGCAATGCTGCAATGCCGGAGACTAGGGTACGATCCTTGGGTTGGGAAGAACCCCTGGAGAAGGGAATAACAACCCATTCCAATATTCTTGCCTGGAAAATGCACTGGACAGACCAGCCTGACAGACTACAGTCCATGAGGTCACAAAGAGTTGAACACGACTGAGTGACACACACTTCATGTACACATGTGTGCATTACTTTGAGTTTCTTTGCTATTCCTTCTAAAGTCTATCTGAACACATTACTTAATAAACTCTACTCATTTTCACTATGTTTCACATATAAATCTAATGTATTAACTTAGCCTAATGAGTGAGGGGATTCAGTAAGAAAGAATGTTTGATTAAAATAAAATGCCAGACCACCTCCACAATGCTTCCTATTACAATCCAAATCTAGAAATGTACCTTATAATTGAGTGTTCTTATATGGAGGAATTATCTCCTCACTTTCTGAAGTTACAGCATTGTATCACTTGTGTATTAAGCCACAAAAAGCATACATTTGAGTACTGACACATGATACATAATGCATATGGTTTCTTAAGAAGGTGACATATTAACTATATTTTTGGGAAAAAAAATAACTAAGTGTACAATCTGGGTTCTCTTATTAGGATTAAGGAAGAATATACCTAATGTGTATTTTCTACCTTTATTACACTTTTCAGCTTTCATTTCCTCCATTATTCCATGAACCCAAATAGGTATCTAAACATAAAGAAGGCAGACTGTTTTTACAGCTGTTCTTACAAAGTTATACCTATGCCCTGTAGACCACACAGGGGGAACACAATTATTTAACTGTTAAGCAATACTAAAGATGGTTCATTCAAAGTTATTTATCTGCCCTGCTCAACGATCATCTCTGCATGCATATACGTCTCAGTACAAGAATGGAAATAGAAGTGAAAAAGGTGGAAGCAGTAGCAGATTTAATTTTCTTGCTCTCCAAAATCCCTGCGGACAGTGACTGCACTCATGCAATTAAAAGACACTAGCTCCGTGGAAGAAAAGCTATGGCAAATCTAGAAAACATATTTAAAAGTAAAGTCAAGCATTTCCCTGGTAGTTCAGTGGTAGAGTTCACCTGCCAATGTAGGAGAACACAGGTTCAATCCCTAATCTGGGAAGATCCCACATGCTGTGGGGCAACTAAGTCCATGAGCCACAACTATGGAGCCTGTGCTCTAGAGCCTCTGAGTCACAACTATTGAGCCCATGTGCTTCAACTACTGGAGCCCATGTGCCCTAGAGCCTCAGTTCCACAACAAGAGAAGTCACTGCAACAAGAAGTTTGCTCATCTCAACTAGAGAGTAGCCCCCACTCCCTGCAACTAGAGAAGAGCCTGTGGCAGCAGTGAAAGCCCAAAATAGTCAAAAATAAATAAATAAATAAAAACAAAATGCTAAAACTATTTTTAAAAAATAAATAAAAGCAAAGTCAAACCTACAATTTTTTTCAGCAGTCATATGCAGATGTGAGAGTTTGACCATAAAAAAGGTTAAGCACCAAAGAATTGATGCTTTTGAATTGTGGTGCTGGAGAAGACTCTTGAGAGTACCTTGGACTGCAGTTAGATCTAACCAGTCAATCCTAAATATTCCTGAATATTCATTGGGAGGAATGATGCTGAAGCTGAAACTCCAATATCTTGGCCACCTGATGTGAGGAGATGACTTACTGGAAAAGACTCAGTTGCTGGGAAAGACTGAAGGCAAAGGAGAAGATGAGATGGTTGAGAAGGATGAGATGGTTAGATAGCATCACTGACCATTCAGCTGACATGAATTTGAAAAACTCCGGGAGATAGAGAAGGACAGGGAAGCTTGGTGTGTCCCAGTCCATGGGATCACAAAGAGCTGGACATAACTTAGTAGCTGAATAGAAAAACAGCTCCAGGAGGAAAAAAAGAGAAGGAAAAAAAGGGAAGCTTGGTTTATCAGTCCAAAGTTATTTATCTGCCCTGCTCAACGATCATCTCTGCATGCATATCGTCTCAGTACAAGAATGGAAATAGAAGTGAAAAAGGTGGAAGCAGTAGCAGATTTAATTTTCTTGCTCTCCAAAATCCCTGCGGACAGTGACTGCACTCATGCAATTAAAAGACACTAGCTCCGTGGAAGAAAAGCTATGGCAAATCTAGAAAACATATTTAAAAGTAAAGTCAAGCATTTCCCTGGTAGTTCAGTGGTAGAGTTCACCTGCCAATGTAGGAGAACACAGGTTCAATCCCTAATCTGGGAAGATCCCACATGCTGTGGGGCAACTAAGTCCATGAGCCACAACTATGGAGCCTGTGCTCTAGAGCCTCTGAGTCACAACTATTGAGCCCATGTGCTTCAACTACTGGAGCCCATGTGCCCTAGAGCCTCAGTTCCACAACAAGAGAAGTCACTGCAACAAGAAGTTTGCTCATCTCAACTAGAGAGTAGCCCCCACTCCCTGCAACTAGAGAAGAGCCTGTGGCAGCAGTGAAAGCCCAAAATAGTCAAAAATAAATAAATAAATAAAAACAAAATGCTAAAACTATTTTTAAAAAATAAATAAAAGCAAAGTCAAACCTACAATTTTTTTCAGCAGTCATATGCAGATGTGAGAGTTTGACCATAAAAAAGGTTAAGCACCAAAGAATTGATGCTTTTGAATTGTGGTGCTGGAGAAGACTCTTGAGAGTACCTTGGACTGCAGTTAGATCTAACCAGTCAATCCTAAATATTCCTGAATATTCATTGGGAGGAATGATGCTGAAGCTGAAACTCCAATATCTTGGCCACCTGATGTGAGGAGATGACTTACTGGAAAAGACTCAGTTGCTGGGAAAGACTGAAGGCAAAGGAGAAGATGAGATGGTTGAGAAGGATGAGATGGTTAGATAGCATCACTGACCATTCAGCTGACATGAATTTGAAAAAACTCCAGGAGATAGAGAAGGACAGGGAAGCTTGGTGTGTTCCAGTCCATGGGATCACAAAGAGCTGGACATAACTTAGTAGCTGAATAGCAGTAACAACAACAGCAGATCAATGAGGAGATTAATTTCAGAGAACTCTCTTTTGGGAATAAAATGGAACAGAAGAACAGTACACTGTAACACTATTTTAAAAAATCACATCCCATGGTATAGAAAAGGACATGTGAGCGATACTGTCCTCTGTGCCTAAGCACATGCCCATGACATCTCAAACATGTACTTAAGGAAAAAACAGAAGTAAGCACAAGTAGAAGCCACAGTCTCATCATATAAGATTATATTCCACTTGTGAAAGTAAGTTCTCAGTACATTCAAATGCACTACACCATTTCCTTGTTTATCATTCAGCTCAGATTATCACATCTATGAAATAAATACACACAAACACCCCTCCCAGCCAAGATCTGTCATCTGTCAATAAAGCAATGCAAAATAAATGAAAAGTACAATAAGAAAAATACTGAATGTAATACCCACCACACTGAGTGCCACTAAAGTTAATATCCATTCCTATAATCAGCTGAACTCCCAACTCATAGGCAGCCTTAGAACCTTCTATCTTTTTATCTTCAAGAAAAGGATGGGAACGTTCTCAAGCACCTAAAAGTACATCGTGGCATGTTCGACTATTCTTTAAAGTTGTAACTTCAAAAACACAAAGATGTGGATTTCATATATCAACCTATTATTTCCCTTCTTGAAGACTACCTAGGGCAAGGGCTTTTGAAAAGGAAGAGCTCTATTGGGTAGTAGCTATGAAATATCAAAACATTAAAATTAGCACTGATTTCTCCTTCACTATTTTATTGGGAGGAATGATGCTGAAGCTGAAACTCCAATATCTTGGCCACCTGATGTGAGGAGATGACTTACTGGAAAAGACTCAGTTGCTGGGAAAGACTGAAGGCAAAGGAGAAGATGAGATGGTTGAGAAGGATGAGATGGTTAGATAGCATCACTGACCATTCCGCTGACATGAATTGGAAAAAGCTGCAGGAGATAGAGAAGGACAGGGAAGCTTGGTGTGTTCCAGTCCATGGGATCACAAAGAGCTGGACATAACTTAGTAGCTGAATAGCAGAAACAACAACAGCAGATCAATGAGGAGATTAATTTCAGAGAACTCTCTTTTGGGAATAAAATGGAACAGAAGAACAGTACACTGTAACACTATTTTAAAAAATCACATCCCATGGTATAGAAAAGGACATGTGAGCGATACTGTCCTCTGTGCCTAAGCACATGCCCATGACATCTCAAACATGTACTTAAGGAAAAAACAGAAGTAAGCACAAGTAGAAGCCACAGTCTCATCATATAAGATTATATTCCACTTGTGAAAGTAAGTTCTCAGTACATTCAAATGCACTACACCATTTCCTTGTTTATCATTCAGCTCAGATTATCACATCTATGAAATAAATACACACAAACACCCCTCCCAGCCAAGAT
The DNA here is from genome assembly GCA_022376925.1 of Tragulus kanchil. Taxonomy (NCBI): domain Eukaryota; kingdom Metazoa; phylum Chordata; class Mammalia; order Artiodactyla; family Tragulidae; genus Tragulus; species Tragulus kanchil. The sequence continues at coordinate 10,568,057 of JAIOJX010000025.1, forward strand.
CTGTCATCTGTCAATAAAGCAATGCAAAATAAATGAAAAGTACAATAAGAAAAATACTGAATGTAATACCCACCACACTGAGTGCCACTAAAGTTAATATCCATTCCTATAATCAGCTGAACTCCCAACTCATAGGCAGCCTTAGAACCTTCTATCTTTTTATCTTCAAGAAAAGGATGGGAACGTTCTCAAGCACCTAAAAGTACATCGTGGCATGTTCGACTATTCTTTAAAGTTGTAACTTCAAAAACACAAAGATGTGGATTTCATATATCAACCTATTATTTCCCTTCTTGAAGACTACCTAGGGCAAGGGCTTTTGAAAAGGAAGAGCTCTATTGGGTAGTAGCTATGAAATATCAAAACATTAAAATTAGCACTGATTTCTCCTTCACTATTTTATTGAAACTAGCCTTCAGACCAACTTACACGTTTATTTAATTTCACAGAAATAAGAGGCCAAATCACTAAAAAGAAACATATCAGTTCAAATATGAATGCCAGATAGTTTCCAATAATCCCTAAGGAAATACACAGTTAAGCTCAGTGACCTTTTTATTAGGTGGCACATCAAAGGTCCCAGGTTCTGGCCAATTTAACAATCTAAAGTTTCTTTGAAAATCAGCTTCCTTATATGGATTGATCTTTTCCCTCCTTTAGCTGTTTTTCTCTATATAATTTAAGATGTCTGATGATGGTGCTTATTTTTAATATAAGTAACTGTTACTTTTTGCATTTTTATCCTTATTTTAAATCCTGAAAGTGTACAAACACATTGAATTTATGAGAATACACTATGAAATGTATAAACTTTAAAATAATGTAAAGATTAAACGCTGATTCAAAGAAGATAGGGTTTTTTTTTCTAAAAGTGATATAACTTGTAAAGTGACAGAGCAAGAATTTGGACCCAAGGAGACTGGCCTCTGAGTTTATCCTCATAAACGCAATGCTAATCTGCCTCTCTGCCTGGTGTCCACTCTTCCTTTTAAAACCCCAACAAAAGATAATACCAACTGTGGTCTACAAAGAAAGACCGTTTGATCCATTTATATTTACCCTGAACATCAAAAGGATTCTGAATGCGCATAGAGTTTTATAAAGAAATGAAATGCTCTGGCTTATGTCTCAAAATGAATATAAAAGATTAGAATAACCGAAGGCTGGGAGCAAAATAACCTAAACTGAGCTAAGGGTCAAAAGGAAAAAATTCTGGGAAAAAGGCCCTAAGAGTTTAGTCCCAAATGAGCAATAATACTTTTCTAACTACCTCTAAGAAAAGGATGGGAACGTTCTCAAGCACCTAAAAGTACATCGTGGCATGTTCGACTATTCTTTAAAGTTGTAACTTCAAAAACACAAAGATGTGGATTTCATATATCAACCTATTATTTCCCTTCTTGAAGACTACCTAGGGCAAGGGCTTTTGAAAAGGAAGAGCTCTATTGGGTAGTAGCTATGAAATATCAAAACATTAAAATTAGCACTGATTTCTCCTTCACTATTTTATTGAAACTAGCCTTCAGACCAACTTACACGTTTATTTAATTTCACAGAAATAAGAGGCCAAATCACTAAAAAGAAACATATCAGTTCAAATATGAATGCCAGATAGTTTCCAATAATCCCTAAGGAAATACACAGTTAAGCTCAGTGACCTTTTTATTAGGTGGCACATCAAAGGTCCCAGGTTCTGGCCAATTTAACAATCTAAAGTTTCTTTGAAAATCAGCTTCCTTATATGGATTGATCTTTTCCCTCCTTTAGCTGTTTTTCTCTATATAATTTAAGATGTCTGATGATGGTGCTTATTTTTAATATAAGTAACTGTTACTTTTTGCATTTTTATCCTTATTTTAAATCCTGAAAGTGTACAAACACATTGAATTTATGAGAATACACTATGAAATGTATAAACTTTAAAATAATGTAAAGATTAAACGCTGATTCAAAGAAGATAGGGTTTTTTTTTCTAAAAGTGATATAACTTGTAAAGTGACAGAGCAAGAATTTGGACCCAAGGAGACTGGCCTCTGAGTTTATCCTCATAAACGCAATGCTAATCTGCCTCTCTGCCTGGTGTCCACTCTTCCTTTTAAAACCCCAACAAAAGATAATACCAACTGTGGTCTACAAAGAAAGACCGTTTGATCCATTTATATTTACCCTGAACATCAAAAGGATTCTGAATGCGCATAGAGTTTTATAAAGAAATGAAATGCTCTGGCTTATGTCTCAAAATGAATATAAAAGATTAGAATAACCGAAGGCTGGGAGCAAAATACTAAGTCTCTAAATATCTGAGTCTAGAGAGTTGGCTCAAAACAGTATAAGCAAAACAAAAAATCATAGATGCATAGAAAAAACATGGAAAAATAAGAGGTAAAAATATAATCATTCCACTAGAGAAGGTTTATATGACATTAATATTTTTCAGTCCTCAAAATTGTACAGCAATAATATTTAGAATGACACATAGAGTGAGCATTTTTTTTAAAGTATTTTTTAACTTCCTGCACAAACAGACTGTCAATTGAGCCTCCCAGTTCCAAATGGTAGGAGATGAAGATAAAAAAGCCAAAAAAATAAAAAATGAAGATTAATGTCTGATAGCTATTTGGTCATACATATTAAATCTTTTAGTTATATTTAAACAAATATGCATCTTGAAAGTATTATCCCATATAGTCTAAGAAAATATAAAACGCAGAATGGGAAAACTTAGTAGCAGAACTGCAGCCACAACCATGGATCCATCTCAGAGTGAATCCTTATAAAATCTGTTTGGGTTCTCCTACACAATACCTTCTCAGAGCAAACTTTCATCAGAGTTTAACTGTAACTTTATTGCCTATTGCACTCTTTCATTTCATCTAATGTCATTAGATTGATTCCAACAAAAATTAACTTTATACAGAAGTCTATATTTAGGGTTGAAAATATTAAAATATTAGTTCATCTGAAGAAAGCAACCACATGTTGGAATTTTTCACTTTTCATTTGGATGCTAACTGTCATAGGGACATAGCTGTTTGCCAGAGCTACGGCTATTTTAATTTTCAATAATTTTTTTTCAGCTTCAACTTTTAAGGAATCCTTTTAAGTGGACCCAAGGAGACTGGCCTCTGAGTTTATCCTCATAAACGCAATGCTAATCTGCCTCTCTGCCTGGTGTCCACTCTTCCTTTTAAAACCCCAACAAAAGATAATACCAACTGTGGTCTACAAAGAAAGACCGTTTGATCCATTTATATTTACCCTGAACATCAAAAGGATTCTGAATGCGCATAGAGTTTTATAAAGAAATGAAATGCTCTGGCTTATGTCTCAAAATGAATATAAAAGATTAGAATAACCGAAGGCTGGGAGCAAAATACTAAGTCTCTAAATATCTGAGTCTAGAGAGTTGGCTCAAAACAGTATAAGCAAAACAAAAAATCATAGATGCATAGAAAAAACATGGAAAAATAAGAGGTAAAAATATAATCATTCCACTAGAGCAGGTTTATATGACATTAATATTTTTCAGTCCTCAAAATTGTACAGCAATAATATTTAGAATGACACATAGAGTGAGCATTTTTTTTAAAGTATTTTTTAACTTCCTGCACAAACAGACTGTCAATTGAGCCTCCCAGTTCCAAATGGTAGGAGATGAAGATAAAAAAGCCAAAAAAATAAAAAATGAAGATTAATGTCTGATAGCTATTTGGTCATACATATTAAATCTTTTAGTTATATTTAAACAAATATGCATCTTGAAAGTATTATCCCATATAGTCTAAGAAAATATAAAACGCAGAATGGGAAAACTTAGTAGCAGAACTGCAGCCACAACCATGGATCCATCTCAGAGTGAATCCTTATAAAATCTGTTTGGGTTCTCCTACACAATACCTTCTCAGAGCAAACTTTCATCAGAGTTTAACTGTAACTTTATTGCCTATTGCACTCTTTCATTTCATCTAATGTCATTAGATTGATTCCAACAAAAATTAACTTTATACAGAAGTCTATATTTAGGGTTGAAAATATTAAAATATTAGTTCATCTGAAGAAAGCAACCACATGTTGGAATTTTTCACTTTTCATTTGGATGCTAACTGTCATAGGGACATAGCTGTTTGCCAGAGCTACGGCTATTTTAATTTTCAATATTTTATTTATTTGGTCAGTTCTTCAACTTTTAAGGAATCCCTTTTTAAGCCCATTTTCCCCCACTTTGACTAAATTAAAAAAAGAATTCTATTTCCACTAGGCCAAAGTAGATTTTAATTACAAAGATTCTTCTTAAATTTTGGATATCTCAAGATTTCTTTGTGGAAATCATGCAAGTCAAAATGTAGTATTAGCACCTTCTTTGAGTAGTGGAGTTTTATTGAGGTGAAATTTACCTATAGTGAAAAGCACAGATATTTAATGTGCATTATGATGAATTTTGATTATATATATTATTTTCCCATTCACAGAGAAACATATATTCTTCAAAAACATATGCTCTTAAAAATGGGAAAAATGAATGGGAAAAATAATATTCAACACTTCATACCATATACATAGACTAAAAATAGACTATATAAATGTACACAAAGGAACTTTGTCTACTTTTATGCCCAAAGCACATACTTTTCATAACTTAGAACTTCAGAGTAACTCTTAAAATCATGTAGTATTTTGTTCCAATAGTATTCTTACCCTTTATGATTATTTGGACTATTACACATACTGTACATTGACACATCATTTCAGAATAAGCCTGATTTTTTTTTTCAATTTTTATTGAAATTAAAATTTTCAATTTCTATTGAAAAGTCTGTCAGAATTTTCACTGTGATGACTTTGAATATCTACATCAATTTGAGAACAATTAAGTTAATATTAAGATGGAATTTTCCAATCCATGTACTTCACATTACCCTAAGGCCTCTTTAATTTCTCTTGCATATTTTTCAGTGTACAGTTTTTACATGTATTTTCAAAATATTACCTAAATATTTCATGTTTTGATGTACTTTAAAGTAGTATTTTTAAAACTTTACATTACTATGTTTTTTCTATAATATAGATATAAACATGACTTTTGTTTATTTACCTTTTATCACATTACCTAAACTAAGGCCAAATCTTAAGTCATTAGATTGATTCCAAAATTAATTGAAAAAAAAAGGGTTCATCTGAAGAAAGCAACCACATGTTGGAATTTTTCACTTTTCATTTGGATGCTAACTGTCATAGGGACATAGCTGTTTGCCAGAGCTACGGCTATTTTAATTTTCAATATTTTATTTATTTGGTCAGTTCTTCAACTTTTAAGGAATCCCTTTTTAAGCCCATTTTCCCCCACTTTGACTAAATTAAAAAAAGAATTCTATTTCCACTAGGCCAAAGTAGATTTTAATTACAAAGATTCTTCTTAAATTTTGGATATCTCAAGATTTCTTTGTGGAAATCATGCAAGTCAAAATGTAGTATTAGCACCTTCTTTGAGTAGTGGAGTTTTATTGAGGTGAAATTTACCTATAGTGAAAAGCACAGATATTTAATGTGCATTATGATGAATTTTGATTATATATATTATTTTCCCATTCACAGAGAAACATATATTCTTCAAAAACATATGCTCTTAAAAATGGGAAAAATGAATGGGAAAAATAATATTCAACACTTCATACCATATACATAGACTAAAAATAGACTATATAAATGTACACAAAGGAACTTTGTCTACTTTTATGCCCAAAGCACATACTTTTCATAACTTAGAACTTCAGAGTAACTCTTAAAATCATGTAGTATTTTTGTTCCAATAGTATTCTTACCCTTTATGATTATTTGGACTATTACACATACTGTACATTGACACATCATTTCAGAATAAGCCTGATTTTTTTTTTCAATTTTTATTGAAATTAAAATTTTCAATTTCTATTGAAAAGTCTGTCAGAATTTTCACTGTGATGACTTTGAATATCTACATCAATTTGAGAACAATTAAGTTAATATTAAGATGGAATTTTCCAATCCATGTACTTCACATTACCCTAAGGCCTCTTTAATTTCTCTTGCATATTTTTCAGTGTACAGTTTTTACATGTATTTTCAAAATATTACCTAAATATTTCATGTTTTGATGTACTTTAAAGTAGTATTTTTAAAACTTTACATTACTATGTTTTTTCTATAATATAGATATAAACATGACTTTTGTTTATTTACCTTTTATCCTATAAACTGGCCAAATTTACTTATATGTTCTAATACTTTGTGGGGGTAAGAGTTACCTAGAATTTTCTTATGTAATAACATGTATGCACTGGATATAAGGGAGTTTCTGATTTTTTTTCTAATCTTTATGTCTTTATTTTATCCCTTAAAATATCTCAATTTATTGATCTTTTTATAACTTTAAGCATGTTTGAAAGAATAGCAGTAACAGACATCCTTCAGAGGAAGGACTCAAAATTCAGCCTTATAATGATGTTGCTTTTGATTTTTCTTGGATATATTTTATACCTTAAGAACATTACCTCTATTTCCAACTTACTGAGAGTGTTTATCAAGAGTATATGTTGAAAACCTACAGCAATCAAAAGAGCATGGTACTGGGACAAAAACAGAGAGATGCAAATTAAAACTACAATGGGTATTGCCTCACACAGGTCAGAATGGTCATTGTCAAAATATCTACAAACAATAAATGCAAGAAAGGATGTGGTGAAAAGTGAACCCTCCTACACTGTTGTTGGAATGTAAATTGGTACAGTCATTATGGCAAACTGTATGAAGCTTCCTTATTGCTTCCTGTCAGGAAAGAAACAGCTATATGCCTGCAGGCCCCAGTAGATGCATCAGGAATGGCCTTAATCACGATCTACTGACACTCTCTGCTGCTCTGGAAAGATGTTGTAACCTCCGCTGGCATTTTTTCAGATGGAAAATTAATTTGGGGATGTAAAAATCAGGTCCCAAGGAAATTAAACAAGAACTTAGGTCCCATCTTCAAAGGTGCCAGGCTGAAAAGATCTGAAATTCTCCAGGCAAAATGTGACTCACCAGTCTTTTATAAATACAGAGCTAAGCCTGTCAAACATTCACATTTCATTGGCACCAATATTCAAACAAATGCATTAAATTGTAGCTGCCAGTTTTATATCTATGCTGTCTGGATTTTACTCGAGTGAACAATGAAAGAAAGGGTCACAATAAAATCAAATTTTTTTTTTTTTGGCCACTTCTATTGATCTTTCATTCATTTATTTTTGTTCTTTGGCCTGCGTGGGCCTCCCATCGCAGTGGCCTCTGGCTGTAGAGCACCGGCTCTGGGCACATGCGCTCCAGAGCTCCAGCGAGGTAGTCAGACGCATGGTCTAGCCCCTCTGTGGCATGTGGGATCTTCCCAGGCCAGGGATCGAACCGGCACCTCTTGCACTGCAAGCTGGTGTCCTTACCCACTGGACCACGAGGGAAGCCCTAAAAATCGATTTTTTTTGTTCATTTCGTTATTTAGCCTAGGTCCCTGATGAGGAATTAGACAATATAACACAAGGTACACTTAGTCATATAGGTTTTCTATTACTTGGATTTGATTGAAACTTGACAAATTCCCTCTGTGAACACAACTAACTGCTTTAGTACAAGTTTACTTGCAATGAGTAGGCACCATCACCCTCTGCTTCTATAAAGCTGGCAGTCAGTTAAAACTGAGGGTTCAGGATGACTGTATAGCACTTGCAGGAGACTCTTGCAATAATGGAACCATTTTGCTCAATGCCTCTGCTTGACTTTTGCTATGAAACCTTTACTTTAAAGAGTAAACATATTTTTCCTGTTAAACAGTATTCAATAGGCAATTATGTGTAACTATTTCAAAATGTATCTTTACTTAAAAAAAGAGCAAGATTTTTTTCTCCTTTCATCCCTTACTCAAATACTTTTCCTTGACCTTCATTTGAACTGATAAAATAAGAATTGCACAAATATTCTCAAAGCACAGAGTCTCATTAGTTTTTTCTTGTACCTCATTTTGGCCTTAAGCTGCCAGATTTGCACCTGTTATAATATCTTGCACACCTATTAGTATATTTGACATTTAGAAGACCCAAGGAAATTAAACAAGAACTTACGTCACATCTTCAAAGGTGCCAGGCTGAAAAGATCTGAAATTCTCCAGGCAAAATGTGACTCACCAGTCTTTTATAAATACAGAGCTAAGCCTGTCAAACATTCACATTTCATTGGCACCAATATTCAAACAAATGCATTAAATTGTAGCTGCCAGTTTTATATCTATGCTGTCTGGATTTTACTCGAGTGAACAATGAAAGAAAGGGTCACAATAAAATCAAATTTTTTTTTTTTTGGCCACTTCTATTGATCTTTCATTCATTTATTTTTGTTCTTTGGCCTGCGTGGGCCTCCCATCGCAGTGGCCTCTGGCTGTAGAGCACCGGCTCTGGGCACATGCGCTCCAGAGCTCCAGCGAGGTAGTCAGACGCATGGTCTAGCCCCTCTGTGGCATGTGGGATCTTCCCAGGCCAGGGATCGAACCGGCACCTCTTGCACTGCAAGCTGGTGTCCTTACCCACTGGACCACGAGGGAAGCCCTAAAAATCGATTTTTTTTGTTCATTTCGTTATTTAGCCTAGGTCCCTGATGAGGAATTAGACAATATAACACAAGGTACACTTAGTCATATAGGTTTTCTATTACTTGGATTTGATTGAAACTTGACAAATTCCCTCTGTGAACACAACTAACTGCTTTAGTACAAGTTTACTTGCAATGAGTAGGCACCATCACCCCTCTGCTTCTATAAAGCTGGCAGTCAGTTAAAACTGAGGGTTCAGGATGACTGTATAGCACTTGCAGGAGACTCTTGCAATAATGGAACCATTTTGCTCAATGCCTCTGCTTGACTTTTGCTATGAAACCTTTACTTTAAAGAGTAAACATATTTTTCCTGTTAAACAGTATTCAATAGGCAATTATGTGTAACTATTTCAAAATGTATCTTTACTTAAAAAAAGAGCAAGATTTTTTTCTCCTTTCATCCCTTACTCAAATACTTTTCCTTGACCTTCATTTGAACTGATAAAATAAGAATTGCACAAATATTCTCAAAGCACAGAGTCTCATTAGTTTTTTCTTGTACCTCATTTTGGCCTTAAGCTGCCAGATTTGCACCTGTTATAATATCTTGCACACCTATTAGTATATTTGACATTTTGAAGATAGATGCTGTAAATAAAAATTATAGATTTTTATTTTAAGTAGTGTGACTGGAAATCATCCAACATATCCTGAAGGCAGCAAGGTCAGAGTGAAAGCAAAAGCATCTAAAAAGTATGCCCTTACCATATGGTGTCAGGGGCCTAAGAAATAGCTCACAATGGCTAATAATGACATTAACTAATGAATTAAAGTTAATCTGTACAAAAAAGTAGTTATATCGAATGAATTAATTTTAAAATAAAGTACTTAATATTTTAATTAATTTGCCTCTGTCATAGATAATGTTTATGATATATAATTGGCCATAATTCATTGAATACTGTCAACTCTATGTTCTTTTATTCCTTCTATTTTTAATTTTCTCTGAAATGCAGCATATACTCCTATTTTCAAAATAACAAAAAGGATGCAAACTCTCAATCAAAATCTAATCTCATCTGCCCATTTGAGCTGGTACACACATATCACATGGACACATATTCTTTATCTACAAATTGGGTTAAAAGGCAACACTATTTTTCCCCTTATTAAGAACAGTTTAAACTCCTCATACAAATGTAAATAAATCTAGTTCACTTTTCAAAATTATGGTAACATACACACAAATTGCCATCTTCATCATGGTATTATAGTTTCTTATTATTTTCACACACTGCTGTGTAAGCAGTCTCTAGAACTTGTTCGTCTTGCAAAACTGAAACTATATGCATTAAAACACAACTTCCCATAAAATTAATGGAACCATTTTGCTCAATGCCTCTGCTTGACTTTTGCTATGAAACCTTTACTTTAAAGAGTAAACATATTTTTCCTGTTAAACAGTATTCAATAGGCAATTATGTGTAACTATTTCAAAATGTATCTTTACTTAAAAAAAGAGCAAGATTTTTTTCTCCTTTCATCCCTTACTCAAATACTTTTCCTTGACCTTCATTTGAACTGATAAAATAAGAATTGCACAAATATTCTCAAAGCACAGAGTCTCATTAGTTTTTTCTTGTACCTCATTTTGGCCTTAAGCTGCCAGATTTGCACCTGTTATAATATCTTGCACACCTATTAGTATATTTGACATTTTGAAGATAGATGCTGTAAATAAAAATTATAGATTTTTATTTTAAGTAGTGTGACTGGAAATCATCCAACATATCCTGAAGGCAGCAAGGTCAGAGTGAAAGCAAAAGCATCTAAAAAGTATGCCCTTACCATATGGTGTCAGGGGCCTAAGAAATAGCTCACAATGGCTAATAATGACATTAACTAATGAATTAAAGTTAATCTGTACAAAAAAGTAGTTATATCGAATGAATTAATTTTAAAATAAAGTACTTAATATTTTAATTAATTTGCCTCTGTCATAGATAATGTTTATGATATATAATTGGCCATAATTCATTGAATACTGTCAACTCTATGTTCTTTTATTCCTTCTATTTTTAATTTTCTCTGAAATGCAGCATATACTCCTATTTTCAAAATAACAAAAAGGATGCAAACTCTCAATCAAAATCTAATCTCATCTGCCCATTTGAGCTGGTACACACATATCACATGGACACATATTCTTTATCTACAAATTGGGTTAAAAGGCAACACTATTTTTCCCCTTATTAAGAACAGTTTAAACTCCTCATACAAATGTAAATAAATCTAGTTCACTTTTCAAAATTATGGTAACATACACACAAATTGCCATCTTCATCATGGTATTATAGTTTCTTATTATTTTCACACACTGCTGTGTAAGCAGTCTCTAGAACTTGTTCGTCTTGCAAAACTGAAACTATATGCATTAAAACACAACTTCCCATTATCCCTCCCTGCAGGCCCTTGCAACCACAATTCAACCTTCTGTTTCTATTGTTAGGTAGGAAGTTACACATAAACAACAACAGGACGTCTGGCTGAAAGGGAGGCAAGCTGATCTCTAAACTCCATTTCAGAGGCATCCCGGAGAGCTCACAGATCTGCTACAAAATAACCTCAGAGACTCTTCAACCCCTGCACATGTGCCCTGGGCACACAGTGGATACAAAATAAGCACAGAGGCTTTTCCAAGTAACCTTAGGCAGCTAGGTGCCCAGTAAGGGCTCATGAATATTCTACATGTAATTATTACAGATTGAATCATGGGAAGACAAACAATACAGTCTGCTGTTATATAGCTTAAAATTCTCAATCGATCTTGAGTGCATGTCCATTTGCATTCCCTT